>CACRXP010000264.1:150467-260767 GCA_902702965.1 Spirometra erinaceieuropaei
TAAACTTGAGTCGTCCAGCGGGGCCTCGTAACTCAAGTGTTTAGAGTTTTGGCTGTACTAAAGCCTTCTCCTTACTGCGTGGGTCCGAATCCCACCGAGTCGCCGAGTTTTTCACAGTTGGGTCAATATAAAATATATTTGGGTAATATAGGACTTAATGTATACAGTCGTTGGCAACATGTGTGGCGAAGTAAGCATTATTCAAATATTTACTTTCTCTCAACTGTTATTTACCAAGGCAGTCAAAGGTACTTTTAGCCAAAAGCCAGAGCGCTAGTGTATTCGAAGTAGTTTTGGATGCTGTTGGGAGCTAAGCCGTAATTCGACGCCATCCGTCTACTCCTTTCCACTCAGAAATCAATTTAAAGTTTCACTCAATATATTGTGCCTCTCGGTACACGTTATACATTTAGAAATAAGCAGTTTGCTAACAAACACTAATGCCTTCAAAGGAGGTCGCTGTTCGTCATGAATTGAGACCTTTACATTGGTAGTTGGGGATAAGAAAGAACGGTGTCTTGCAAATTAATCTGCTCGGCCGCGATTCAGCATGAATGCCAGACTGTCGAGTTAAATATCACGCTTGCGGGCAGACGGTAGTCAAATGATAAATACGTATATTGGCATGACTGAAAGTACTGGGTGACTCCGGCAGGCATCGCCGCGCCACAGTCTGACAGTCGCGCGGAGACTTCCGTTGCGAAACGTAAAGTGCACGCTTAAAGTGCTGCCGAATGACCCCCTGTCTTGTAGGTGATTTCGAATTTCCGGAAGTTATAAACAAGCCTGGTTACTTGCAAGAGGAATAAAATTTTGTGCTGCAAATTTTTTGAGGCCCCTTTTTCCGACAGTAAATAGGACATCGTGATATTTAACTAGTTTAATTATCTTTATACAATAGTGTCTTGCGGAAAACCGGTTACTGTGAAGGGGACTCGGGTTTTCACAAGACAGCTACGACGGTCCAAATCTGTAAGTCGCATTTATACCCAAACGTCAGTCATTTGTCTTTTAGGGATAACAATGACGAACGTCAATCTTAAGGGACAGAGCGCGTTTGCGCTCTTGAGTACAAGTCAGCGAAATCGCTACATCTTTACAGACACGAGGAAGTTAGTATATTCAACAGATAGGCTGTGCCCTTTTACATTCAATTTTGCTAGAGGTTGGCGTTTGAGTCGTCAGTCACCCTTCTCACGATTTTAACTAGAATGTCAGCTCCCGCAAAAAACGAGCGCATGGAAGAACATTTTTGTCTCGAAGGTTAGATGGCTTTTCAAGCCTGATTAGGAGCTTAATTTACTTTTGAGTAGGAATACTGATCAAATCAGTAGCAGCTCGGTAGAAATTTTACGTCAGTGTCCGTAAAGTTTGCACATATAGTTTTATCAGAAAACATTGCGGTTCGAGTCAACTACAGTAAGACAAATGGAGTATATATCAAACGAATAATTCCAGAAATTATTTGACGCAGGACTTGAATTTGAGTCACTGGAACATGCCTTTTTAGGGTCAGGCCCGAACTTCCAATGAACATTCGAGTCAAAGACAATCAACTAATAGGGAATAACCACGTAAAGCCCATCCCATAAAAAGTAGTAACACGAGTAGTATGGGATCTATATGGTTATAAAAATTAACCGCGAACTTGGAGTAGATCAGTTTATACTAAGTTCTACGATCGCAGACCAAAATTGGACAAATATTTGTTCGAATTCCATCAGCTACAGTGTGATGACCGCGTAATATTCATAGATACTAGCCAAAAGCCCGGACACGTGGTTATTCCACACTAGTCACTGTCAAATGATAAATACGTATATTTGTATGAATGGAAGTACTGGGTGGCCATGCATACAGTGGACACAAATTTGCATGGGAGAACATTCGCATTGTTTGCGCCTGACCAATAAGGAAAGGCTGCAAATTCATGGAGGAAATGCACTCAGATAAGGCATGCATCAACCGGCATATGGATCTAAATTCCACACACAAAATGATTAAACGTTAATAAAAAGTGACTTAAGAATCCAGAAAAGATGACAAATCGCAATTAACACGCATTAAAACAGACTTTAACCACTCATAAAAATCTTTGGGGTAAGGCGGTACCATGCTAACAGCACAGGTACTAGTTAAAAGCCTAAACAAGTATGTTTCGCCGATATTCTGCCGCTGCATGGCTGCGTTCGTGTCTTCTTCTGACACTGTTTTACCTTGACCGGTTTGCAAAAACGACCAAGACCAAGTTTGTGGCATTAAATCACTTGTGATTGTGTGCTCCTAGGATGCGGGCCTCGTCAAGTTCGCGCAGAGTGCGCGGAATACCGCCTTCTACGGATAGCACACCATGGTGGACCCCTCCACCTGTCCTTACAGCACACCTATTCCAGCTTTTATGTTCGTGCTGCGCCGTGGACGAAACCCCACCGGATGGCGGGAAACAAGCCGTTTTGCGTTACCATTTTGACTTCTAGTTTGGCAAAATCCAAGATCGGCGCCCAGGCAGGCCTGAAGGTGCGGTAGGTAGGCTAACCCATGAAATGTTACCCGAAATTCCGAAATGCGTTTTCATTTCGAAGAGATTAATTAAGTAGGGCTGTAAAACTTTCGGGCAAGGTGATACCATACTAACAGCACAGGTACTAGCCAAAAGCCCACACACGCATGTTTCGCCGATATTCTGTCGCTGCATGGCGCAGCTGCGAGGGGTTCAGCTCGTCAGTGGGTCCTCCAGCATTCCCCGTGTGTTTTCTGGTAGATACTCCAATTTAGAAATTGTCGCTTTTCATTTTCCTCAGAAATTATCTACGAAGTGGGAGTAAATCAGTTCGTTCAAGGTCAATAGGCTCCGACTGAGGTTTTATGTATGGAGGAGTTGGTGCAACCAGCCCGAAAATTCAAGAGTACAACTGGATTTTTCGACGAGCCTCCTCATTCTGCTATATCATTTTTAAATGGCTTCTACATTCACTATATTTATATGGAAGGACAAACCTTCCAAAAATATAGCCTGAAGACAGTAATTTCTTCAGGAAAGGCGAGAAATTTAGTGGCAAATGTTCGATCTAGATTCTCTGGGTCTTTACCAGACTTTAGAAAATGCACGAAAACAGTCATTTCAAAGGTGCTCAAAAATCCATTTTATCCGACATTTCTACCAGTAAGCGTCCGCTGTATAAAGTCCAAAACAGTAATTTCGTTAGAAAAAATAAGAACCTTAGCGTTAGATGCTCGATGGCTGTTGCCGGGTCACCGTCAGACCTGACGAAATGTGCAAAAAACTTTCAAAACATCTGAAAAACTTTTAAACATATCAAACTTGCTCAAAAAATAGTACCTCTCCGGCGTTTCTGACAGTAAGCGTCCGTCTCATACGCTATTATGCATCGATTGGTACCCGTTTCTTTCATTTGTTCTTAAGGTTTTTGTACATAATGTCTACTTCAATATGCCGATTGATGTCGGTAAACTACTTAGGCCAAAAAATGAATAATTGTTGCATCAGCGCTTTTACCGATTTTATGTGATCACCTTTTGTTAAATTTCACCTTGCATTGGGGAGAAGAAAATTATTTCACATGCTTTATTGTCGCTTCCGGCTCAGTTAAAGCGCGTCAACAAGGTTAGGGCGATGCTTTTCGGTTTCGGTTTGCAATCCAACCATTTCTTCCTCTGCTATGGCTTTCCAACTTAAGTAATTTATATTATTAAATGATTCGCCATACGGGCGGTCCAGATACTAGCAAAAGCCAGACACTTGTTTCGCCGATGTTGCCGCTGCTTAATGACGCAGGTGTTTGGTTATTCTGCCTCAAATGATGAATGTCGGCTCAAATGTTCTTACCAGGTTTCGGACGAGACCTGGAATACTGTAATCCGACCGAACTGCTCTAAGTTAGCGCATTTACTTGTGAGCAGATTGTAAAGCTGAAATTTAAATAGTAGAATCGGGCAGAAATCCCTTGGTAACGCTGGGTGACCCATTGATGAGCCGAACCCCTCGTAGCAGCTAGCCATCAAACGACGCAACTTCAAAATTAAATAAAATGTGCGAAAATGCGGAGGAGAAGGCACAGCTTTTGTTGCCCACAAAATGGAGCTAAATTTTGCCCTGAAAATGAGTATTTACGCATAAAATACACCGCCTTTTTATCCGCCTGTCAAAACTCCTTCACCTGAGGCTAGGAGCTGAAATGGATGCAGAAGTCTGTCAAATGCAAACGCGGAACTAGAGCGGCCCCCCGCTGAAAAGGATCCAGTTATACACGGACGAAAGTATTCGGTTAGGCAGACGTATTATTACCGTCCCCATCACATACGGAGTGCAGAAAGGTGTTTGCTGCACTGTACAGAAAAGAAGTAAACATTAGCTCATGGCGTGTTTTGGTGAAGATTAGGGTAAGTCTGCGTAAGCGCTTGCCTACCGACTTATTCACTTGTGACACACCTGAACAACAGTCATTGTGGGCAAGTGCATTACTAGTCGCCGGAAATACTCGGTCAGTTCACTGGTTGCGTGGGCGTTAGTGTATTTAAATGTTGCATTATAAACAAGCGGACACGCTGCAGGGGGTATGTATGAATCAGCAAAATGCCACCTTACCAAATGGATAGAAGAAATCAATGTTTTTTAAGCATACTTATGATTATTTATAACTGACTAAACTGGGAAAAACCCGGCGCCTCGGTGGACTTCGAACCCATGGAGTAACGTTGTACGTTGCAGTAGGTTGGGCGGGCAAACTTGACCAAAATTTGATTAAACTCGCTTCGTCTGACGGGGTCTCGTAGCTCAAGTGGTTGGAGAGTTGGCTGTACTAAAGCCTTCCTCTAACTGCGTGAATTCGGATCCCACCGAGGCGCCCAGTTTTGCACAGTTGGGTCAATATGAACTATTCAAAATCCGCCTAAACTTCTATGAAGCTTACGATAATTAATTTTACCCATCTGTGAAAAACGCGGCATCTTCTGTAGGATCGGAACGCACGACAGCCGGGGAAAGGCTTGAGCGCAATCAGAACTCTGACCACCTAAGTGGGGGTTGAAGGCTAAAACCAGTACAATGTGCTACGCTCTTAGTTAAGGCTGATTCAGTGTAAATAGGCCACAGAAGAGGAATCGAGGTGAGTGCTTCCGTGTATCTAGGGCATAATTATGCTTCTATTTAAATAAGCGATGACCTTAGAGGTGAGCAGTCAGTCAGTCGTAGGAGGAGGAGGAATAATTCGCAAATAAACAAAGCGCCAGATCAACGACGGAGTAAATGAAAGCGGAAGTGAAGATTGAGTACAATTAACTATCTTCTGCGGTTGGGGGCGCTCACTCATCACACTGCTTGACACACTCGAATTGTTTTGCCCTGGGGTATAATCTCGAGCCTCGTGGCTAGTAGTAGGTAGGAAAATACCTACAAAGGTGAAGGAGGCTGAATGGCCACTTCTGGCCCATTAGCCATCAGTAGACTAGCATAACTAACCCCAGGTTTTTTCAACACCTGAAACGCCTCTCTACCATTGGTAATAAGCTTGCTGTCACCCGAGAGGACAACGAGCCCGTGGTTCCATGGTTGATCGTTGGAATGCTAACCGACAGGTCTGGAATTCGAACTTCATGGGTTAAAACAAATCCGGAATCGTGGTGACGGCTGCCGGTTCAGAAATGGCCGTTGTAGTCTCCCTCGTTCTTGACGGTTATGTTATTCTTTACGACGTTTTCCTCCTATATTAGTGGAACTCAGTGTGAAAGGGCTCGGAAATATTGTATGGTAGGGATCGCCATTTCTTCGAAATTCGGGATTAAATTCGAAGCTGCGGTGAAATAGCATGGCCTTAATAAGTTTAAGGGACAAAAAATAACTGGCTTTTGACTGAAATGATAGCCCTAATGCCTACCAAAAACTTCAATGAAGCTGCTGTTATCTAAATCCTTTATCTTTTGTTCTATATTGAAAAATTTGGTTCGCTGAGAAGAGGTCGGAGAACGACACTTGTTTTGTAGCTAATGTTACTTCTAGAGAACTAGGCATATAACCTGCATTCTTGCCAAGTATGCTGTACAGCATTTTAGTGTCGTTCTGAAGGGAAATAAAATGTTTCCTGCTAACTGCCTCTTCTTTGTATTTGCAGTGTCTATCCGGTGGCTTTGAATTTAACGGCGACCGATATTTACAGCTTTGTGGTTTTAAGTATTTGTATATGTCATAAAAGGAAATTTATATTCGTTAAAAAACCGCGTATGCAACAGCTAGAACGCAGTTTCCTCAATCGCCTGGTTCAAGTCTGCGCCAGCATCGGCTATCAGTTCCCAGGACATTTCCAATATTTTCCAAAATTGCCCTCCTCTTTGTTTGAAGCTCCTGACAGTAAACCGCTCTCGTCAGTCCATGAAGCGTAGTACCTTGCAAAAGCATGCGAAGTTTTAAGATACATCTCGAAGAGGCAGAAAGTTTATATGCTAGCCGTATAAATATGCAGAAGCAGACTATATACACATTCCTTGGAGAGCCTACAGATGTCCCGAGACATCTTGTTTCGTGAAGCCGTGGTTTTTCGGTGGTCAATAGTTAAGTCCGAAGAAGATCCGACTCTGTTATACTCTCTGTTATACTCTGTTCGTCAGCATCTCCCTTAGAATTATCGCTTTGCGCGCGACTGACTGACAGCACCTTCCAAATGACCAGTGGCCAGTTTCTAGTCAAAGACCTAGCGGTTATAAAACCTCCCCCCGTGTATTTATCTACACCTATGCCGTCAAAGCAACGTACGATATGATGGCCGGATCCAGCCACTCGATCACACCCTCCCCCCCCCTCCTACAGACGTGATGTGCCGATGGGTCGTAAAGTGGAGTGCAACAGTGCAACAGGAGGCTGGGCAGACCAGCGGGTGTATCAGCCGGAGGAAGACACTTTTCGGGCACTGCATCTACTTGATGTGGGAGCGCACACACAGAACGCACGTCGTCCGCGGGCGGAAGGGGACAGGGGGTGGCTGCTCCGGTGACGGTTCCCAAAACTGCCTTTCTGGCCTCTGTGTGTGTGTGTAAAGGCATGACCAGCTAAAAACTACCTCACCAGGCAGCAAAGGAAACAGTTGTAAAATAAGCACTCGAACAACCATAAAATTCGGAGCAGAAAACGTGAGAAACTTTCTCGGATGTTCCAGTTTTTTGATGGCCTACGGTCTGTCTTCGAAGGAGAAAAATACCTTTTTTCCAGAAACACTCATGAAGAAAATCCGGAGAGATGTATGTGCGAAATAATCCGGGCAAGTTTAATAGTAGTCGACCTCAGCCGAGGGCTGATGATACTTGCATGCCGTCTCCCCCTAAAGGGTTAGAAGATTAGAATGAAATCTGGTTCCGTTTTTATCATTCACGATGAAAAAGCGAAATACAATGTTCCAAGGCATAGACTAGGTAATCTACCTCATATAATTTACCTTAATAAACGAAAAACCCCTAACTTATCTGAAAGTCGTCCGATTAGCATCGCCTCAAACACCAAGCTAGTAATAAATGACCTTGAATTAAATGAAAACGCAAAATAAATAATAAAAGTTCTATTTCATTGAAAAAAACAAAATTTTTATGAATAACTACAGTTGTCAAAAACATGAAAATGCGCGTTTTATGTGCCAAATCAAGTTTCAGGATTACATAAAACTTGTCTAAGCAAAACTTAATACAACGATATATGTAAAACAATGTTTAATAAATTACTTCCTGCATAGGTTTTCATCGACATTTCTCCAAGAGTTATTACTATATGAAGTCTGTCAAAAAGTCAAGTGCGTAATGTCCAGTCGTGTGTTTCGCGCAAAATCGATGCCCTTTGAGGTTTTTTGTATTGTGCGATGGGCGATTTATAAAGACAAAGAGGATTCGCCTGACTTCGCTAATAGACATGTCATAGGTGTAGAAGTTTGAATCAGTTTGCATATCGACAGACCGACGAGTGGTTACTAAATTTGAATAGAGTAAACAGGTGCAGTCGCAGACGTATGGGAAATGTGCTGGCTTATGAAATGTTAACCGAAATTCTGAAATGCGTTTTCGACGCGAGAAGATTACCTAAGCAGGGTTGTAATATTAGGAACCATGCATTAGTATTCCATAATAATTCACTTATTTCAAGATGTTCGCATTTGAACAAACTTCTATCCGGCCGACTGCAAGAACTACGGTCCGTAAAACATTTTCTAATGGATTTTTGATGCCTAATAAATTCGGTTTTTAGAAAACCTTACCAATTTCGGAATAATTTTAACTTAACTTGCTGTCACACTTGAATTCATGGCTTACAAACTATAATTTGTAGATTTTCGGTGTACGGAAGCCTATATGGTCTCCTCTTAATGCCGTAGGGAAATGTACGCTTTTCCGTACACCAAAAAATACAACTTGTAGTTTGTAAACCCTGAATGCAAGTATGACCGCAGGTTGGGTGCAAAATAATTCAGGAACCGGATGGGTTTCCCTAAAACTGATTTATACCCTTCCCAAGTATAAAATTTTAAAAAGACGTATTTTTCTACCAAATAAGTAAATTAAAAGGAAACGTTTCCCGCATTAACTTACTTTATACTGTACTCCGATGTTGGAATAGGTTGGGCTTCAGATTGGCCTTGCAGTATCCGTGAATACTTCACAATTTTAAACGCTTTCGACTGACTGCCCACAAACATAGATCACTTGGCATTTATTTAGCAAAAACGTAGAAATAAATTGCTTGTCGAATTCACTGCCGAAGAAACGAGTGAGTGGCGTTCATTTTTTGCGTTTAAGTAGAAACGCCTTATTACTGACACGTTCGTGATTCTTTTCAGGCAATTTACATGGCGCCATCTTTGCGATAAATGACAATCTTTGAACCTGTTCCAGTTGGCGAATGGCAGTCTAGTGACTTGCGTTAAAATGCACACTTATGCCTCTAGTTGTAATCCGATGATTGGCTGTAACGATATCTGAGTCGAGTTCCCTCGATCGCGAAGTGCTTGGCTCTTCATATAAGCTAAAGCTCACACTTATAAGGCAAAAAACTTTTTTTACGGGCGCAAATGTTCTCAACGGACGTCCTGCCGCACTACAATTAACAAATTTTCTCTAGTTGGTCCGATACTGAGGTCGAGTTTGCAAGAAATGTTCACAGGAAATCTCGTATCACAATGAGAAAAAGCGAGTAATATTAATACAGCTGTAGTGTTAAGCAATATAATTGGAAAATGGTTCTGAAAATCTGTCTTGTAATCTTCGGCTCAAGAGTTGCAGTGGACTTTTGTTCTAGTCTCAGCTGAGTAATCCCCGAAATCCTTATTATTGCAACTGGTCTTTAAATTAGGCGAACATCCCAATAATTTTCGATAATTAATCAAAACAACAGACCTCGATACCTTCAGAAAATACGACGGGCCTTGTATGTTCGTTAGCTTTCCACTTTTTGAAAGACACAGATTCCCAGACAGTGGTCCACGGGGTTTTATTTACCGTTTTAGTTCACAGATTTATCGCATGTTTCTACCTTTTATAAATCCTACATCCAATGAGGTTTAAATAAGCTGAAGAGATAACTCACCAAATATGCAGTTATTCAGATTCACTTAAAGTACGGGCGTCATTAGACCAGGAACACTGATAATCCACCGCGAACTTGGCCCCACTTATTTCATCCCCAGTTCTAGCAAGAATATTTCCCTCAAAAATGAATAACGCATACTATAAATATACTGTCCAAGTTGCTTTCAGTGGGGCACGCGTTTTTAGTGGTTCCCAGAGTCACTCTAAGGCCAATCGTTTGTCAAGGGGAATGAACAAAAAATATTTTGTGTACTGTTCTGCAAAAACTGTCCACTACCTGAAATGTCAGACACGGCATTCGTGGAAAGGACGGATTTCAACAATATTTCGAAAACGGACTTATGTTACTACATGCCATGAAAGGATTTACTTTACGAAGAGGCCTACATTTGATTCGACATGCTCTTCTAAGTACAGAAAATCAGAATATCCATTGAATATTCGGTCACTTAGACAGAATATCTTAAACAGGTCCAAGAAATCTGTGGATGGTGGGTTTACATGAGGGTACAGCACGGATTGCAATGAGATATATTTTCAAGTTAAATGATATACGGTTGTCGAATGTAGTTAAGAAAACACGTCATGTAAATATACTTATGAAAAATTCCTTACTTACGCAAAACCTATCAGCTGTAACCTGCAACTAAATTCCATTCCTTTCTAACTTGAAATGTCATTTGATTGCATTGAGGATAATCCTCTTCTTCTCAGATGCTTGATGGTCATACATCTAGAAGAGCACGGCGACGCGACCACGGATCAGTCAGGGTGCTACTCTATCTCGGAACGATCATACGGGACGCCGGCCTTGCTTTGCAAATTGACATAACATAGGAGAAATCGTGCTGCAGAGTTCCCTTTATTTTCTGCAGAACATAGCGACAACAAGTTTTCTTCTTGTCGGCAATTCTAAAGCTTCGTTATTTTACTCTCACGAAAGCTAAAGAAACAAGTCCCGGTTATCCTCCGCCAAAAATATCTTTTTCTACCAAAATCGCTTAATCGTCAACGACATTGGATAGGCTGGATGGTCCTTACCTGACGGCCGTCATTTCTGGAGTTCAAAAAGGGGTGACGTCAGCTGTTAGCTGTCCGTGGAAGTTCTAAATGATGTTCTGGTTTTCAGAAAGAGTGAACTTCACGATGATCTGACACATCGGATAATCAAACGTAGGCATTTTAAGGTTCCCTACCAACAAAAAGTCGAGCCGCATGGCTTAGTTGCAAAAAATAGAGTATCGGTCGCCGGAAGAAGTGCTCACCTGCTGTTTGGAATTAATGCTCGAACACATAGCTAGAAACGCTGCTTGATAAATGTGTCTGCCGCTGAAAAATCTCATATTTACCAAAATGAGCAGCTGCGTATTCCTCATAAATGGTCGCACTTGGTACAGTGATGGCCTGGTTGCCCGTATCCTAGTACTCACTATCCAAGATATCAACAGTAAGGCTGTAGATTGACGTGATAATAGTTCGGTAATTTTGTTCTGGAATATGTTTTCGTTCGCGCACCATGAACCTTATCAAATACTCCGTCTGAGGATCGGGTACGCATGGGGAAGGTCTATAGGCCTGTCAATGAACTGCGGATCGGGAAACCCTGATATGGACAGTTATCAAGAGGACTACGGCTTCATGTTAAATCGATCTCCCAGTTCCCCGAATGCAGTTGCTGTGCCCGTACCAACACCAGGTTCGTCAATCGATTCCCACAGTTTCCCACTATGGCAGTGGGTTTTTTCAGCTTCATGTAACTTTCGATAATGTAAGATCTTAGCCGTCCTTAGGAGAAGCCTGACACATTTTATGTGAACCAGGTCTCATTTGGCAAGCCCGTGACCGTCTCTCGTCTTCCTGACACTCTCTTGCCACCGCAGCCAGATGGATGAGGAAGCAGAGAGTGTGGTTGATGCTGTATAAATCCGCTTCATGATAACCTAATTCAGACGCAAGTACCCGAGCTGCTCTCAGTTCACCAGGCAGCAGTAGACATCATCGTTGCAATGGTCAAATTGTTTTTTTGGCGCCTGATAGTTGTCCGCATTTATCTTTCAGACCGAACTCTGAGACGTTTTAAGTGGCTAAAGGCCTCAGAGAAGTTCTTAGAGTAAAAATGTGCACATCCGTGGTAAGACAATCTGCAGACAATCCAACCACGCAGGAATCGCACAAATATGCACCATTTTTCATTGGCATTACGTTTAGCTAAATTGCCTGGTGATTACCACACAAATAATCAAAACTGGTACTGATCAAGTACTCCAGGAGTTAGGATCATGCCATTATAGTACGAAATATGGACATTACAAATGACTGCGTGTTACAGAGGACACCAAAGGTGCAGAGCCAGGACGTACAGCGAAAGCCGACCGTGGCATCTTAGCTCGGACAGCCAATTAGCGTGCGTCTCAGTATTGAACACGCGCGATATCTTTCCTCATGCATGCGGCCGATCGAACATTCGATAATTTTCCGAAAGGTATTCTCGCGCACGAGTCGGCCAATCAACAATTACCAGGCGACAGGTCGGAAATTTCTGAAACGCTTATCTCGAGTTGGCACGCGATAGGACGGAATATTTCAGAACGTTCAGGGGGCCATGTAAAAATGTGAGTTTGAATAAGCGGAAGAACTCCTCGAGTTCAAAAGCTTTCAGTAAAGTGCACGTTTTCCGAACGGATTCTCTTTCGATCTCGCCTTTCTGCCGTGTCATAACACTGCGAGATCTGTTACTTTCAGTGAATGCTTGGATGCGTAGACACTGTATTTTACAAATACTTCACTCATGGATGCTCCCTGCCACTGTCTCCGAAAGCGGATTTGAATTCAAATCAGAAACGCTTAACGTACTAAATTCCTACTTTATCGTTTGGGCCTCCGTCTTCCCGAATGTCTTCTGTCTCGTTTATTTTGTCAGTAATCTGTCAGTCGGCACCTTATATCAATGGAATCAGTTGTATGCGCCATCTTATGGGGACCTGTTTAAACAGCAGGTCTAAAAATTTGTTTGATTCGTTTTGACTACGAGTCGTAAATGCCAGAAATTGCAACTTAATGATTGCTCACACCATACTAAAGCCATCTTTTGTATGCGAATGGCTATTAAATAATTTTTCGCGAGGATACGTTAGTTTCAGTTGGGCAATGGAAAATCTTTTTATGTCCCAACTTTCTCTTTTTCAGCATTTCTACTGTTTCAATGAAAAAATAAAGTCCGGTATGGACAGAGAGCATGATATCAGAAATCCTGCGTCCTCGCTGGTCTCCGCACACATGCGACTAAGTGTGTGTCATGTCGGATTCCGCATTGTAAACGGGTAAATCGAAGACCAAAGTGAGGAGCTATTGCGGCTACCGCCTAGTCGGGAGAGCGAGTGAATGGTCCAATGAGTGGACATTCCCCCAAGCAACGGGTTTTGGCGCCTCTGGATGATTTAAATTATTCTGAATTCGGGATGGAAAAACGTCATTTCTTTTTTTTCCCCCTAATACCGCTGGCATGTCTTTGTGACGTCAACCAACTATAAGATTGTTCGCGGTGACTGAAGTTGCGCCTAACACGTAACCACCAGCCTGTGTGGCCATACCTGGTTCCAACGTAATAACATCGCCTGTTTGTGGAATCATTTGCTTCAACCAAATACAAAATCGAAAACGGAGAAGTTATACGTTTTTGGGCGATGTCGGCATCTTCTTTGCCTTTCTATTCGTTCATGTTCCTTTGGTCCAGAAAATGACAGGAACTAATGCTCGGCTACTTTTCGGAAAACTCAAAGCAAGAAACGTAGAAACGACTGACGCTATCGAGTGTTTCTGTTTTTAAATCTAAAAGGGCGCCATTTTTAAACGAACATGTTGCCAGGAATTAAAATTATTCCTGAATGAATAATTAGTGAAGAAAACTACTCTTCCTAACACGGTTCTGGGTCTCATCTGGATGATTCTGTCCACCAAATTCTTTGTATTTGGCTGTAGGAGTGACCGGAGGTTGGTTATTGTCAATCTGTTTTTGGAAAGTGTAAGATAGGGGAGACACAACTAAGATTCTCAGTTTTATTTTGCCGACTACGCATCATTGTTTGACTTTGCTCTACCTTGGTATTAAGGTATCCTTCATCCGGTTGGTCTTGTAATCTCCTGATTTTTTTAATTGGACGCAAACACAAAAGACCATTTAATCACTTCGCGTCGTCAGCCATGCTAGACGACGCTGCTCGAGACGTAGCGGAACCCTCACAGTTACGTATTTGTCTGTTCTGAAAGACATTGGATTCCCAGCGAATCACTAGCCCATCACAAGGCAAAGAAGGGGCCTATATGGGCCGAATGTGCCCTCACAGCCCACATAAGAATGAAGTGAAGAAATATGCATGTCGTGGTTAGCGAGAGCCACGCTGAAACAGTTGTTAGGCGCCATCGCGTAAGCCAAAGGCCAGTCACCCCCTGCGGCAGGACAGAAACGCGAGAACGGCTCGCCATTTCGCTGTATCATTTCATGTTCCTGGGTGGAAAAGGTGAAAATTTATGATGACATTGTTCACATTAACTTTTCGTTTGCCATTCAGAGCCTGAAAGTACAGTCCTCCTTTTCTCCGTTTCAGACAGGTATTCGGCGTGGATAGACAATGCAGACTTACGAGGAAGTCAACCCCGGTACCAAATTCAATTTTTGTGATATTTACAATCCACACGGTTGTCCTACTACGAACATAGGATAGGAATCGGAGGGCGCACTTTAGACAGAGCCTATTTTAGTCGCGTCTAGACCGCCTTAATACATACCGCGGAATAGAGTAGAGTGTCCACGCGGAAAATGCAGTTAAGGTTCTACGGACAAACACCTTTGACAGGAGACAAGTAGAGATACATAAAACCATTTAAAAAACCACGTACTCTCCTTGGTCCGAGTCAGGATTCAGAACAGATTTCCGAGAAGTAAGTAACACGGTTTTCAAATCACGATAAAATTGTAACGGAGCATTAAACTTTTTTCTAAAATTGCACTGTCTCTGTGCAATTGCGTAAATGTGTTCAGAGTTGTTCCCACTCGAAAAAGCAAGTATGAAATAAGTACAGGCGGATTCGAATTGTCCTTGTTTTAATGGACAAACCAGAAAACTATACCTAACATCGGAAACTGGAGCATGGACTAGAAAACTCATGCAGAACGCCGAGGTATCCAGTAACTGACCAAACCTCTCGTGGCAAAATCAAAGATCAACGAAACACGCATCCGAACTTTTAGCTATTGCCCATGCTGAGAGCATGGAGGAGGAATCATAGCAAATAACACTTATTAGAAGGCCAAAGGTAAAAGCAAACGTCTCAAAGAGCTGCAGACGAAATGCCTTCTTCTGACAACTGACAGATGTTTTACGTCATCCTAGATAAAAATAGGAATTTCAGTCGATTTTTATGTGAATGTTATGAGTAACTGTTGGTGCTCGGCACTCTGTAATAAATCTAAAAGAAAACAAAAAACTGAGCTGATTCCTTAAGACAAGAAAGGTCCGAATTAAATTACGAAACGCTTGAATGATCCCGAAAATGTCCCAAATTACATCTTTTGCAAAGCTACTTTGTTTTGTCCGTTATTGGAGCAAAATAAGTAGGTGTATTCACCTGAACCTACTTTTATTCATTACTTCACTGAGCATTTTCTTCCACAGTTTGGAAATTCTTCGTCTGTACCAAACTGATCTCTGAAATTTGTCTCATGCAAGTGGGTTAGTTTGCGCCGGAAGAGCAGCTTTTTCCAACAGTTGTAAGAGTAAGAGTTGTAAGAGTAAGTAAGACAGTTGGTAGGTAAGGTAGTACTCTTTATTTTAAGCCAACTCACTTTTTGTGAACCCCACATGGCGGAAGTCCGATTTGATTATTTGTGCTTATGGTTTGCTTCTATGTGAGTAAATCCATTCTATTTCTGGCTGACTGAAGTTCTAATTTACTCTTTTTTCGAAAGGACCTGCTAAAAATTTCTATGTCAACCACAATTCATTCCAGAATATGAGTGACTGTAAACAATGGTCAAAAACGGCGTTTATCTTGTAACAATAATTACGACTACTTGTGATAAAACGTCCATGGCATATTTGGACGGCACACAGCATTTAGAAACGTTAATAGGCAAGTTACGTAAACTGCACTCAGAGGACAAGTTCGTTGAGATACCAAGCAGGGTTTCAGCCTACTTAGAAAACGCCGCCGAAATTCTAATTTATGGGTTGAATTAGCAACTTAATTTTTTTTCAACTATTTTACATATAACAATATTGGGAAGCAGGCACTTTAGGAAATATAATTTAAGGGCATATGGATCCTTTGGGAAGAGTAGAAGACTCCATTAGATAAATTTTCGACTCTGGTTCCCCGCATAGCCGTCAGACTAGACGAAATGTACCAAAGCCAAATAGCGATTCAAAGGTGGTCAAAAATCAATACTTATTCGGCACTTATGCCAATAAGCGGCCGATGTGTGCGTCAGTCGCCATTGATTGGTTCTCGTATCTTCCATTTTCCCCTGAAATTTTTACAGACACATCCAACCTAATTGGCTATTGATGCATGACTCATCGGTGTGCATGACATGAAGAAACTCTCGGCTTTATTTAGAGTGGCAGGCCTCGACGATGCGAGTTTTTCCCAGGAGGAGATACACCTGGTATAAAGGGTGTGCATGGCCATTTGACACAGATAATCTCGCCTCTTAACTGCCAATTAATGTTTGTGGATTCGTGTAGAGGCGGATTCTTCATTTGGCCATAATATATGACATCACAGGCATTGCGTGAGATCTTGTGGACTGCTTTCTTCATATGGATATAGCCAACAAATCCCTGGGTTTTACAAGCTGAGTGCGTGCAGTTGTCTTTGGTTTTTGCGCCACGTTTATGTAGTGTTTCCTCAAATGTCTTTGACAAACCCAAGCACATTCCTGGTATGAGGAAGAATTTGCCAAGTATTTGCTTTGGGCGTTTGATTGGAGCAATTTATTTTTTGCTTCTAACTATTGTTATCTCATGCTTCGAGGTACGAAATCTTAAACGCCACCATTTCGGGAAAATAATGCAAGCGGGAAATTTAGTTCAACCCAATTATATATATATATAATTATATACATGAAAACTTACCTAGGGCTATGATGCCTAATTGTATTCGGAGTTCAAATCAGAAGTTGGCCTGGGAGCCCCGAGAATTTATCGGTTCTTAAGTTTAGTCTATTCACAACACGTCCATTTTCACCTAACCAAGTTATGACTGCCAGAAAATATTTTACAAAATGTAACGCGATGCAATAAATCACTCTGCTATGCCACGTACTTCGAGCAGCGGAGTGAATTTTATGCAGTGGTTACGCATTTTGCCCATGTTTTGATGTTTCAAACGCCCAAAAATCAGGACATTTATGACAGTTTTATGGGTTTTTTAAAATAAATGAGTTTTCTTGCACATAACAAGTTCGTTTCCCGTCTGTGATTTTTAATAAACATCTGTTGCGCACTTTGTAACTGGCATACGATGCGCCCTTATAGGCGCAGTTCCTATGGAGCACCACCTGCGGTCGGTGCGAAATTCGAGACATTTGCCCACACGGAGACTTTAGAGGATAGAAATGTTTTGAAGCTTTTTACAGGTCCATAAATTATTTTGGACTCCGGATGTCTTAAGACGCCTAGCGCGCCGCAGCGTCTGACAGTGAACATTTTCTCATCAAAAGATGGGGTACTTTGGCTAAGTGACTTCCTACTGGCCCAGGCATAGGAATCCTCAGCGAACTTAAATGTCCACAAATCAGGCCGTCTGTAGGCAGTTTATGAATATTACGTGGTTATTCTGCTGTAGCTGATGCATTTCGGCTGTAATATTCTTATCAACCCTCGAAATGAGCCTATGAAACTGTATTTCGACTGATTCGCACGGGCATAGCAGTTGATTTTCGAGACGATCGCTGGACCGAGAAACAATCAATTTGCTTCCCAAATGAACTTCGCCATTCCGTCCCCAATGTCTGCGTTTGTGATGAAAAATCTCCTAGTGGATAGTTCTAGTTTTAGCAGAAAACCCATCTTCCTAAAGGGTTGAAGAAGGGTCTTCTGGCAGAAGGCAATGACGGAATCCACCCAGGATTTCATGCAACTTAACTTCAACTGCACACAAATTTCACCACAGCATAGGAACTACCCGGCGAATGTAAGTAGCAACATCGTAAGCGTAAATTGTGAGGGGGCCTTATACCCCACTTCGCTAGGTCTGTATTTAACAGTTTTGTAAAAGTAAAGGATATTTCCTCGAAGTGCGTTATTTGGATAATCGAATTTTATTTTGAAAAAATTCAGTTTGGTGATCTACTGACATAGTCGCCTAAGTGCACGTTCGCCTCTTCCTCCATCTTCTTTCTTGCAGAATTTTCCACCTTAACCTCCTTACTCTCGACTTTACTATACACATATTTCTTATAAAGCATGCCCACGAATATTCTGTCTTGTACGCATTTTGTGGTAAATTATACCTTAATAAAGACCGTTGCTCAACAGGATGTATCTTTATTTGAAAAAGTTAGTAGCGATGGGATTTCATAGTATTCTTCCAATAACATATGTTCCTATTTATGACGACATCGAAAATCAATAGATATTCATATTACCTAGGCCACAATCTTTTAGCGAGTGTGCTTTTTGCAAGCGATCAGAAAGAAGCACATTCAAAAGTTGGTATTTTAGTATAACCGAATTATTTTGGGATAATGTTGTATGATAGTCAGTGTTACAATACTCTTAACTAATCCTTCTGGTAGGAGTGACTTATATGGCCTCCTTAACAGGACATAAGAACGCAAACCGCCCGCCATACAAGAGGCTTCGGGCCAATTTCTAGTGAACTTAGGGTTGGGTTAAGGATTAGGCTTGGGGTTAAACTTAAAGTTTGCGACCAGATAAGTCAGGATCAAGTCCAGATTTAAGGTGGGGGCTAGTGTTTACTGCAGGGTTAAGGTTAAGGGTAGAGTTAGGGTGAAGATTAGGGCAGCGGTTTAGTTTTGCACCAGGGTTATATTTGGGGTTGGAATATTTTTCCTTTGGGCTGGGCTTACTTATTCCCATGTCCTGTGTAGGGGGCCATATAAGTAAATTCCGCCATCTCTTTAATTGAGATGGAATTTCAGTCAACGTTTTATAGGTCACGTCCCCTACCGTATGTGGGACGTAATATTCTAGTCTCGTCAAGATGTATTGTAATATTTTTGCTTTAACTTTAATAAAATAATCCATTGTTACTTTTTAATTTCCTCAGAAATTATCTTCGAAGTTGGAGTAGATCCGTTTATACAAGACCTATAGGCTCAGACCGAGAATTTTATGTATGAATATTTCGACCAAAGTCCCTAAACCACAGCAGGTAATCGCGTAATATTCATTAACAGCCGACAGGCAACTAGTAGTATACTTAAAGGTAAGATGATTCCATACTAACAGGAAAGGTACTAGCCAAAAGCCCATACGCGCGTTTTTCACCGATATTCTGCCGCCGCATGGCGCAGCTGCGAGTGGTTCGGCTCGTCAGCGGATAGGCAGTTCATGAATATTACGCGATTATCCGCTGTGGCCGATGGACTTTGGCCAAAATATTCATGCATAAAATTCTCGGCCTGAGCCTACAGACCTTGAATAAACTGATCTACTTCGACTTCGTAGATAATTTTTGAGGAAATTGAAGAGCAAAAATTTCTAGATTGGAGTATCTACCAGAAATCGCACGGGAATGCCGGGGGGCCCACTGACGAGCCGAACCCCTCGCAGCTGCGCCATGCAGCGGCAGAATATCGGCGAAACACGCGTGTATGGGCTTTTGGCTAGTACCTTTCCTGTTAGTATGGCATCACCTTGCCCTATAATAATCTATATAACGCGGCTTCTGCTGAAGAAAAAAGATGATTGCTGGGATGTCGAAGATCATGTCTACTCTAGACCCAGGTCTACCAATGTCTTATTAAATTTAACCAGAATACAAGATACAGGCCTAACTTGCTCCTGACATTTTTTCACTATGACCTCACATCTTTGTGAATGAATGGTGTCCTGAACGCACGGTAGTGATGATATCTCCGTATGCCACGCGGTTAGTGAAAGAAAAAGGTATATATCACAACCTACCGTCCATCAAGCGGATGTGTAGGGGGAAATAGCTTGAACTTTGCAATTACTTAGCCTACGCAAAGAGCATAAAAGTAGCCGTTGCAGGTCTTGCCTGGAAGAATTGACATTGCTGAAGAGGATCGGCAATTGACAGCGGACCATCTCTGTCTCAGCTCTTAGAGGGTTTCAGGGCGTTTTCAATCAAAAAGGCGCCTTATTGTTAGTCCAACAAAAATCTACAGATGTAAATGAATGGAAGGTGGAGAAAGGTTTCTACTGCAGGCTATTTTTTGAAAAATTTGGCTTCTTTCCTCAAGGAAGGTCCAGTCATTGAAGAAGGACTAGGATCTTCGTCTCTGACTTGCCTTCTGTTGAAAATTAACAATACCTTGACCCGGTCGGTTTAACTGTCTGAATTTTGAATTAGGGCTCTAAATCAACAGTAGATAGCTAAGCCAACCGATGATCGAGGACGGCGACGTTGTAACGCAGGCTTTTATTTGGAAAGACACGTTTAAATCAGGAATCACCCAATATTCATTGGTCCCATTGCTTCGACGCGCTATACTGCGTGGTGGAGTACCGCATTTTCAACACGACGTCGGGACTGTCGTGGAACTGATTTGACAGACTTGGAGTAGTAGTCTCTGCTCCCGTCCTGAGTCACGCCTTAACAGTGCATCTTATGAGGGAAGACAGCTTTCGTGAAGAAGGAGGCACGATTGCTAGGACAAGAGCTTAGTTCTCCGAACGTTTCCGATCCCTGCTTGAACCCATCACCAGAGGCAAAAAGAAGATACGAGTGGTTCATGTGCAAGGGGCTGCAGTATTTATAGGGTGCAGTCATCTCTTCGTTTCTATTAGAGACAACTGATTTGACTACTTGACTCCGGATCGATGAACCATGACCCAGGGAGCTAACCACTTCACGATATTCGTCATTTGTGAGAATTGTGACCTAGTCGAATCCGACCTGCTACAACTTGAGCTGACACCACTGTTCCTCCTTGCCTGTGTCCACTTGGTCGCCCGTGTCCGGATTCATCTTACTATCTCCTCACGGCAGCTTTATATGTTACTCTAAAGTGGTTTTGTGGGGTGTAATTTCCGAGATTTGGCTTGATAAATGTCGTGTTATCACGGTTCTCTTTTTAGGCATCGAAATAACTTCTCTAAGGCTCCGTTTGGCAGGTGCGGTGTACCAAAGCCAGCAGGTTTAAGTTCCAATCTGTTTTGTTTAAATTTTTAGCGTGACGCCCTTCCAACGTCATCTGGAACGCTTTGATGTGACTTTTCCTGAAAAAAAGATAGTGGATTCACCCCGACTACACAGCCTCTGACCGAGTTTGTTTTCGTTTTCTGATTGAAATTTGTTTCCCCTAAGTCATGCATCAAGAAACGCTGCTTACATATGACCCACCTTCAGAATGAGAGGGCTTTGCAGATGGGGTTATGGGGTAAAAGGGCAGGGCCGAGCGCATTTTCAATTTCTTTGTCCATATTTGTAGAGAGAGAGAGTGAGAGTACTGTGTTTCGGCGTAGGTTTTAGAAATTAGCCGTATGACGCGGAAATGTTTTTGAACATCCCGAGTTTTTTGACCTCTCAGGAGATGGAATGCTAAACATGCTTGGAACTTTGCGTATGTGAAGGACTCATTTGTTCGATAGGACTGTAATCATGCCTTGGTGGAGTCCCAAATTGTACCGCTCCGCGACAACCAACCTGGGGAGCTCAAGTCACCATCTTTTCCAGCACAGGGAATGGAATATCGAAGATTCAAGAATTACCCGAATGTACTGACTAATTATTTCGAGCATGGCTTCGAGTTGACCCAATCGACTACGCCTAAGATGGGCAGGGGTGTCCGTTCAGGGACAATAACATCGAACTCTTGAGGCAGACAATGAAGAAAGTGTCCAAACATCTTCAATGGCTGTCTGGATAACCTGATATATGTCAGCAATGTTATCTTAGCGAGTGCAAACTGCCTTGTTCAGGACAAAGCCAGTGATCTCCGCACGAAAGATCATTTTTAGGCAGAGGTGTTCAAGGACTTTCAGCCTTTGTCTCTCCTCAGCATGCGCAGCTCAACATTCGCAACTGCATAAGGACGATCTTACGGATCTCTGCTACGAACTGATCTTTGTGGCCCTGAAGATGTACAGATGGGTCCGCGAATTCCCTCTAAAGATTGCGGAAAGCACCTGGACAGCAATTATTTGGATGATGATGATGATGATGATGATGATGATGATGATGATGATGATGATGATGATGATGATGATGATGATACCGCTCAGATTAAACCAGTTTGACAGCAACTTAACCGCAAGACACGTTAAGCTATCGAATTCTTCATGATGCCTGCAATTAATTCTGTGAGATGCCCTTTTCTGATTGCAAGTGCAGCTCAAAAACACTGCTCGGCACACTGCTTACTGGTAATCGAACCAATTCAGCGATACCATGCACTTGCAATACTACCCTCCGTGGGTTATCATATTCTAGTGAGATATCGTCAATCTAACAGAAATCCAATCACGTTGGGTTCTGCTATTAATGATCGGCATCATTAATTTGGGTTCCCCCTCATGTACCAGCCACGCCCTAGCACACAGCTTCGGACTACCCTATGGACTTCAACAGTTTAGGGTTATTGCGAACAAACCTAACAGACGATAGCGGTTATTACTGTCTGCCACCCAATAAGACTTCCCCGCCCCGTCGCCCTGCGGAGTCATACCTTACATCGCCCTTACCATATGCTTACGGAATCTGCATAGTCGACTCTGCAGCCAGAGAGTGCGCGTATTAAGTTCTCTGAACGATGAATCTTCTTTAAAACGTGGTCCAACTCCCAGCTTTAACATCATTTGAATATTAAACCGAACAGCAAGACGCAACGGACAATTCCTCAAACTATAGTCGTGAGCAATGTCGGTGTGCGTAACTAGTCCATTTATGGCACGCTTAAACTATAACCTTTATTTTTCCGAGTTTGGAAATAAGGCTAGCACTTAACCTATTCGAATAATAGTATTCCTCCTGCCCAAAATATGTACTTTTGGTCAGAAGTCCAAAACAACGTCTGTGTTGTGAACACATCTATAAACGCAACAATGTAATTCACAGGTCTTTCAGCAGGCGCCAAGGAACACAAGTCACTGTGTGACTGCTAGGCATGTACTGCACAAATGACTGTCACTGATTGTGTGGTAATCGCAGTGTCTCCGTCTTCACGGCATTTAAAACACATTCTTCGGTATAAGCAATCTGATATATTTACTCAGGAAGGGGGGCACACCGATCCAATGGCTTCTCGAAGCAAACTAACTTCGTATGAGCGATAGGGGATCACGAACAAGCAACCACCTACCAGGCCGAATTCGGCCAAGCTATGATAGCAGAGGGGAGAGGACAGAGTCTGCGGGTAGGTTGATACAGTATTGTATCGGGCTTATTGTGCCTTCATTCAGCCAATCATAACCCTGACCACCAGCAGCTGGGGCCAGAAACACAAACATGCGCACAGACGCACCTGGCGCAGCTGGTCCACCAATGGGGCCTACCAGATGGGTCATAAGCACTTCATCGACCCGAAGTTCATCAGTGCCTCGTCACCTGTCATTCTCTGTCGCTGCAGATCGGGTATTTATTCACTCAGAAATGGGCGCAGACTGATCCATTGGCTTCCCGAAACGAACAAGCTTCGTATGGGCGATAGGGGTCACGAACAGGCAACCACCTACCAGATCTAAGTCGACCAAGCGAAGCAATACAACGCCGTGTCTCCGTCTTCACGGCATTTCAAACACATTCTTCGCTAGAAGCTATCTGATATGTTTATAAAGTATGACAGCGCGTTAAAATCCATGATTTAGGAGGCTATCAACTGAGGGCATGACTCGACCCTCTTCTCTGGTTGCAGTGACTTTTCCTTTATGCGACCTATATGTCAATCCCACTCCTATGGAATTCTAGCCGCCCTTTATTGTTCTGATGGAGCCCTGGTCCATCGTGCGCAAACCATACTTTGTCAGTCACTGCCCTGGTCCCGCCTCCGGCCTTGGTGACTCTGTCTTGGCCCCAGTCTCAGGATGAGAGAGTGCGGCAGGCGCGACGCAGGCCCACTGCCATCACGTGTATCCTTCTTTCCCGTCGACGTGCCGACAATTTCATGCGGAATTCGTGATTCATCAGTCATTTTAGATTACCATAATCCTGTTACTGATGTATTATAAGTAGCATGTTTTCAAACGTTTTACCTACTACTCTTCAGCTGTACTGAACTACGCCTAGCCTCCAAGTGCCATGCTGGTGATGATGTTTTCTCCCCACTGTTTTCAACAATTTACCCTAAAGTTCAGTAGAGAGTCAGCCCCTTCTGAGTCTCGATAGGGGTGACGTTTGAATAAATTGTATTGCTTACTTATTGCCGAGACGCAACCTGTTCTTATGCGTCCCGCCTCTGGCCTTGATGACTCTCTCTTCAGTTCAGTTCTGTTTTATTGTGGGAAATGTAGGTCTTCACCTTTGAACTCCCTGTTCGTTTAAAAGCAGCCGAAAAATTTCCAAAAACTGGAAAAGGTATCATAAAGGTACCACATAGTCGGAAGAGCGTCACCACTGTACAGATAAACAAACTTTCTCGAGTGTTAGTGGTAGGAGCAGTAGTAAAGTGGTCGTTTCGAATACAGGGAAATTAATAATAACCCCAGTGACAAAAGTTGCATGGGTGCATGCCAGAAAGCGTAGGCGATGGACTGTAGATAATAAGAAATTCAATTTAAAGTGTTACTGGAATATAAAAAGCAGTATCATAAAAACGACATTTTTCAAGGTTACAGAGGTCGTGTGGGAATTTAGTGGACACTGCTGTACAAATCCAGCTTCCTCTTAAAGACCTCGACGGAAACAGACATAACGACATCTGGAAGCAGGCCGTTCCGAGCTCCAAGTACTCTGTTAGAGAAGAAGAACTTGTGTGTGTGTCCAGTCGGGCCCCAGTCACACGTAGTTTGAATGGATGGCCTCGTAAATTTGTGGTGATTGCTAACTCGAAGAAGTCCTCCGGTACGAGGCTGCAGTCCTGACCGCGTATGATACGGAAGGCTGGCATCAGGTCACCCCGTAACTGCCTGTAACTCAAAGGAAAGAGTTCAAGGTTAACTAACTGCGTTGCATATGGTAATGAACCCTATCCTGTCACAAGTTTCGTTACACGCCTTTGAGTCCCTTCGAGGATGCTGAGGTCCGTCACCGTCTGTGAGGCACACGGTGGAAGTCGTTTTTCGCGATGATAAAACAGTCGGATAATTTTTCGAAGCAGACCTGTGTTTCTACTCGTCTTTAAATAATCGGCTGGAGGTTGTTACGTGTACTCTCCTTTCCCGTCGACGTGCCGACAACATGTTAATGCGGAATTCGGGATCTATCTGCCATTTTAGATTACCATACTCCTATTACTGATGTGTTGCAAGTAATATGTTTTCAACTATTCTACCTATTAATCATTGACTATCATGAACTTTTCCTAGCCTCGAAGTACCATGCCTGTGATAATGTTTTCTCCTCACTGATTTCAACAATTTACCCGGAATTTCAGTAGAAAGTCGGCCATTTCTGACCCTCGATTCGGTTGAGGGTTTCAATAAATTCTATTGCTTGCTAATTTTCGAGACGCAGCCTGTATTTATGCGTCTTCTTAGGTTCTACAAGCTATTTGGAGGATCATGTTCCGGAAAGTGTTTCATTAATTCTGGTATACGTACAGTATGATTCAGAATACTTCCAATTTCTGGTGCAAATGTGATGTGCCGCATAGTAAGTCAAAGGCTCCAGTTTATTTTGTCACATGCGTATTCCGATAAACATTCCGGCATGCCATTTATTTTGGAAAATTTCGCAATTACAAAAAGATTTTCATCAAAACAGTTTAAAGTAGAAAAACACGTCTGTTCTCTCAGGAGGAAAAAGTTTACCGAAC
The DNA here is from genome assembly GCA_902702965.1 of Spirometra erinaceieuropaei. Lineage (NCBI taxonomy): Eukaryota > Metazoa > Platyhelminthes > Cestoda > Diphyllobothriidea > Diphyllobothriidae > Spirometra > Spirometra erinaceieuropaei. The sequence continues at coordinate 176,164 of CACRXP010000264.1, forward strand.
CCCAAAACCGACCAGTAGTATAAACAGTGCAAACATTTTAAACGTACAATCTGCTATCAGTTCTTTCTAAACGCCGTTCGAGAATATTTCGTAAAATACCGTTCGATTGAATTGCAGACACTTGCAGGCTTCGCCTCTTGAACGTTTCCGTAAAAGTAATTTTGGAACGCCTACATTTCGTGAATCTATTCTAAGTGGTCAGATTTCACAATTTTTCGTTGTATCTGAGGAGAAGTCAAGCAGCCACATATGGAGCGATTTACTATGAATGTTGAAAAAGTCGTGCTGAATTTGCACAGGGTGCTTGACCGTCTGAACTGACAAAATAATTGCTACTTATGGGTACGACGTAATATATGCAGTTTATGGTTGTAAATTAAACTTGCCGTCTAATAGTCTGAGCAGTTTGGGAACCGAGTATAAAGGGTCTAGAGAGGCCAGATTCTTAAATTCTTTGGGTCGTAGTGTAGACGAGAGAGAAATAAAGAGTTGGAGCAGCGGACTTGTCCATTTTGTTGGACGACTATTCACTGTTATTAACTGACTGTTCTCCTGGCTGTAAACTGTCATAAATTCGTAGCTCTCCGTGGTCAACAAAAAAGCATTTCTAGAATCAAAAGTGCGATAGGCTGAGTTTAGAGGTTAACTTTAAGTGAGACGGAGTGCATATACTGACTTAAAATTTAAGGAATACGTGTTATCCGGTAAGCACTTAACTAGCAACCGACTACTGAATGATAATCGGCTGGGTGCTCACATGGTTTGCCTTATCAACAAGGGCTTACACTTTTGAAAGGCAACGTGGCTATGCTGTAAGGCCGTGTTCTCCGACGTTGAAGTTCTAAATAATTCCCGCGCACCGTCTAGTCAAACCCGTGGAGCACCAGAAGAATTAATGCAGCATTTGATGGAAGTTGTATTGCGGTGATCGAACTTTCTAGCGACATGTAGTGAAACTTGTTCGAATACATCTGTGACCCAGAAGACGTTCGCATGTACTCACTTAGGGTTTACAGCCCTAAAATGGCAGGTTTTATAAAAAAAAGGATTTTGTGAATCATGATTACCGAGCTGGAAATGACGATCTACCAAATGCGAGAAAGTCGGCAAACGGGTATGCTTCAGCTCCTTACTAAGACTCGTTACAATTGCTGTTGACAAATGGAGATACAAAATATATAGTACAATGAAAAATATGAGCGAGCACAAAGGTTAGATACCTTTTTGGTTGTTTTTCCGTATAGAAGCAAATAAAATGCCCATGCGTCTTCAGTCATTGTACATCGTAAATTGCAATTGTTAAGCAAAAAATAAATTTTTCCGCACATCGGAGCGTTTTTTCTGGCCAATTGCCAACTTATTTGGATAAGCGCCAAATCACTTTCAATGGCACTGAAGAAGGGTCGATTAATATTAAGAAATTTAATTCTGAAGTCATAGATGGAGAAGATGACTGCCGCGCTTGAAAAATAAACTTTAATCGTAAACACTTTCAAAGTCGTGGCTCCTTTGTTTCAGCGAACAGGGGCATGACGCTGCAAGGTTTTGGTGTTCATTCGGTGTCAGTTAAGGTCGCTATAGCAGAAACATTCGCCCAACGGCCCTGATGAATCCTCGATCAGATGTGGTTGTATAGTTATGAAGTGATTATTTAGTTATGAAGTAAACAACCCCCAGCCACTTTTAATACGGGACCCGGTTGTAGTAGGGTTTATTACTATTGGGCCGGGGAACGCACAGGCAATAAGGTCCAGTAGTTGCATGCAATGAAAAACCTATTGGGAATGTGTAGTAGTATTTTAAGTGATTAGGAAATAGTTGCCCTAATTACTAACCCTAACCCTAACCCCGAACTCTAAACCCTAGCCTTAGCCCCTTACCCCAACCCCAACAGTAATGTATCTATCAGGTGGGCCTACATTACTACATCCTACCGAACCCTTTGCCGTCTATGGTAACTACTGTTGTCCGGCAGGTTGGACGAAGTGATTCCCGCTTATGGCAACTCAGGCCACTTCCGTAGGCTTATCAAAGTATAGGAACTTACCGCAGAAATAAATGCACTTTCAGACTGAAGTTGAATAATCAACATGCATGTTAACAAGTGAAAAGCTATCTACGATTCGACTTTTTCACAGGAATGTCGGCGTTCATTTCTTTTGCAGAGAGCTGTCAAAGTTACTCAGCACCTCCTAGGTATGATTATAGGGCACACTGACAAATACTTTCCACGAGCCGTTTTAACAAGTACAGTGGATGTGCCATCTCATGATATGCTAGGTGAAATTCTGAAATGGGTTTTCAAAAAGGTTACTTAAGAAGGGATCTAATGTTAATTGTCTTGTCACATAATGCTAAGATATTCCAGCCACATCAGGATGCTTTGTCGTCGAACGAGCTGCCTATCGGCCGTCTGCGTGAAGTGCAGTCCGTAAATAATGACAACTTAAATAGCACGAATTTTTGTCATTGATTTACAATGCTCTCATATATCAAAAGATATTTTTTAGAAAACACGCACTACGTTACTCTTTCATTTACTAATTTGGTAGCAATTTAGGTCTTCTTCAGTTGTAATGCAGCCTCTTATTATGAGATTTTTCAAGACCTTGAAACGTCCAGTCGTACAGCATTGCTCTAGCACATTTATTAATGCTGATTATAAAGGGGATAACTTGGTCCGCATTCATCATAAGATTCCATGAGCACTATATGTCCCCTTCATAGTAGCATATAGAACTTTATGATTTTCCTCGGACGAAAAGCACATAGTTTGCTGTCCTGAAACCCTGAGTTCAAGTGCGCCGATTATTTGGGCATTAAGAAGGTTTTTGAAATCGAAAGATAGCCTACCTCCAAGCATATAAATTGAATAAGACAGTGTGCTAGCAAGTAAACAAGTGTGCTAGCAAGTAAGTGGGCTCTCGTCACAACCTCTCAAGTGCTCGAAGTGGTACTCTCAACGTTACATGAATAAAAATTCATCTTTGGCGTCGGCTGCTATCAGCCTCACATCGCAATTTCTTTTTACTATTGGGTGGTCAAGGAATTTATTAGGAGTTAAATTTCCCACTAACTTGCCTAGTTAAGACGGAATTAAGTAACAAGGTAGTTTCGATTTTCCCGTTTGTATGATTGAGCAAAACGCACAGAAGCCAACTGCCGACCTTTCAAATTCGACAGGGTTTTCTGCTTGTGGCTTTAACAGGGGACCCGCAAGTTCTGAGAAAGTAGTTAAACGATTACCTTATAATGGGATGCAATTTAAAAATTTCCAACTGTCCACCTGAACCCCAGACAATGACGGGATAAAGCAAAGAAGTAGGTCCGTCTGTCCTGTCGCGCCAACTGGTCTGTCGTGACAATCTAACTTTCTCCCTGTTTTTCATTTCGTCTGACGACGGGATAGTGTCACCAGCCCGAACATTCACGAGTACAGCTCGACTTTTCCGAAGAACCTCCTCCATTTTTCAGATAATTTAATGTATAATTCCGATGAGAATTAATTAATGGTATCAAAGGTATTTAAGGTAAATTAACGGGCGAATAAGTAAATAAACTTTTAGGAATCTTATTACTAGATGTAAAACACTTTAAGGAACACAATAAATGACTGTAAATGGCACTGGTGGGTTTTCCAGTCTTCCAAACAGCAGTCTATTCTCAGTAGCTGTGTGCAAACAGAGTTTTGCGATATGTACTGATTATCGATTTACAAATCCTTCAATATGGCTTTCAAATATGCCATTTAAAAACACTTCAAAGTATTATTAAGCGAATTTCCACATTATTATATGCAGCGTTGTTATCTCTGCACGACAAGGTCATTCATTATTTGTAACTAAATCCCAAAAATTAACATATTTTGTCAAACAAAACCCAGAAAATAGCAAGAAATTCATGCGAGTAGAAACATTCAAATTACAAGTCACTAAAAATCACTTTTTGCACGCCTGGGCAAAAACGAACAATCTTATGCGTGGTCAACGATGAGACGTTTAAGATTATCTATGTCAAAAATATTTTCTCCTCTCGTTCAAACCAGCATCCTTCAGTTGCAAATTTGCAAATCAGTAAGCTTTATAGGACACAGAGTTTACACCTCTCTCAGTATTACGGCAGCTACCACCAATGTGATATTTTTAAGTCTTTATGGGGCACATAAACGCTCGACGGTTCGAAATGGTTCTCCAATATGCAGTGTGGCTTAGATGCCCATTTAAAATTATATCAGACGGCGGGGAATTTAACAGTGAAACACACTTACATAGCTCTGTAGAAGTTTGTGCGAGGGAAATTGCGTTTTTCTCTGAATTTCTGGCGTCCGCATAGGTGGCAACAAACCTGGCCATTTAAGGTGGAAACGGTTGTTGAAACACACACTGGATGAGGACCCGGCATTTGATCGGAATGTCAACCTAGATTTGCACTACGGAGGCTTACGAGCGCCTCATATCGGTCGATATCAGTTTTAACGTATTGATTCATGACGACTGCCCGTACTGCCCTCCCACCGCACGTAGCATATATCAGAAAACGGTGGCTAGAAGTCTGGAATATGGTCTCGGCTCGAAAACATTACCCATAAGGGATCGTTATACTGATTAGCGTGCAGCCTTACCTCATGATAGCTCAGCCACGCCACGATGCCGTTTTCGACCTTGAGACTTTTTGAGCGCCTGCAAACATGACTACTTAGTAAACAGGAATTCTGTCACTCACTTTTGGAGTCCTTATAAATCCAGACATCTGCTATGGCGATCATATGCAAAAATGTACTTTCATGTGCTCCTTTTACAGAAAATTACGACTTTTTCAGCTTTTACTCAAAGAATGAAGCGCCTTCGGTAGAGAGAAATTATACATATGAAATATCCTAGGAGAATAAATATATCTTCAGAAATGATCCCAACTTTTTTGCTTATAAAGACCTAGCATGAAACATGCAACTCTGTCGACATCGATTGTAAACTTTTATGAGAGCTATATGACACCATTTTAATGGCGCAGAGCATGGTATGACTTTACCTAAATGGAAAGTATACGACTTTATTTTGGTAACTTTCAAGTTCTAAAATTATTCGGAGACTGAAAACGTCCTTATTGGTCAAAGATGTCCATTTGTTAGATGAAATGTGGCAGACGATGTAACTGTCTGAAAGAGGAGCTGAAGAAGAAAGAGTAATATTCACGCCTTCCATAAAAGTGGTTAAGTCTATAAAGACGTTGAAAACCATCGACACATATATGTAGCTTGACAACATTTGCATGCTGCTGTTTTTTTGTAGTCTAATACACGGACTGTACAAATAGGAAATTTAAACACGCATGCCTATATCTTCCTTAAGTAAGCTGAACCAAGCTGACGCGAATCGTACCACTCGAGCTGTAATTTTGGCAGTGAGATTTTCACAGGCGCACCCAAACGCTGGCATGCCAATCGCGATTGCATGCTCACCTAAGTGATGCTTCCCAGCCGAGGTCACATTTCTCGATTTTGTGTAACGTTTGACGACATATGTTACTTACTAGGCAAGATGCACGCTCGCGTTGGCGGCGTGAGAACGTAGACTATCACCTCAGTAGTCTCTGGGGTTGTTCACTTGAAATGCGGTGCTATTTACACCCCTTCCCAAATCTGTCTTCGTTTTTGCGTGCGCTGTACGCAGATAATTGTTCAAAGTCCGTTGATATTCGCTAACTTCGTGACCTTGAGCGGCAACACCGTAAGATGTCCTTTTATTCATAGCCGCCTCAGATGCCAAACAACTTTCTACGGACAAGAAGCACATGCATATGAGTAGCCAAACAGCCTCGAGACCACGCGAAACATAACAGTTAGTACTTTTAAATTTCACGCTCCGAGAAAATGGTTCATAACTGCCTACCTCTCCAGCGCGCCGATAAAATAAGACTGCGCAATACGCAGAAAATGTATAACTTTCTTGATTTCAGTGACTAGGTCGTTTGTGATTGACTGAAATTAGTAGGCGCATTTATGCAGTGATCCTTTCCCGCGTTCAACCACTGCCAAAGCATAAACATATATAATGTCGGGCAGTTTTTCGATTTCTTTAGTTTCCTTTTTATTTTTTAAGCAGTTTTGCCGGAAATAATTTGTCGTAATGTTCATGGGAGAGATCTCATAATGTGGTGCATTTTCAACTTGTCTCTTTAGAAAAGTTCAACAACATTCTGTGAGGAATTAATAAATCACTGCAAAATGCATCGAACATTAGGTGCTCCTTCCCATTTCGTATTGTATGTGGCCTTTCGCCAAACTCCAGGGTGGTAAGTGTTAGTTTTATGCTTAGGAAGCGTTAACAATTACCTCAATGGAATTTGGCTAAAGGCTACGCATCATACTATCTTTGTTTTAAAACGAATTCCGGGTATGCAGACGATACCTCTAACATGTTACAAGCGCGTCAATAGATTGTATGTTATAAGGTCATTTTTGGAATAAAGTTTTGAGTGACCGAAAGGGAACGGTCTTCGTGGATTTTAATTCAGAGTCTTACTTTGCTGATTCGAAAGTACCATAGGCGTCACAGAGAAGAATATGGTAAAATATTTTCACCAGATGTCAAGTAGCGTTGTGGTGGTCAAGGATGTGAGCTCAACTTAAGCCACGCACAATAAGTTCGTTTCGTCTAGTGTCAGAAGTCAGGGAGCTGTGAGGACTAGTTTATCCTGTACACAGAGCAGGTTGCCGTAAGTTGGCTGTTTGCTTGCAACAGAGATAAGCGTCCGTTCACGGAGAGCGTCAGTCGCGGTGTGTTGTTTACGCGGGAGTGAAAATCTGTGTCAGTAGGTAGGGGTGACCGGTTGAGTGCTGGTCATGAGATTTGACGGGTTAGGGAAGCATAATTGCAGGTGATAATAGTTTGTGGGGGCAGCCGGGGGTCACTGCAGCTGGACAGGAGGGGCTCCAGTTCTAGTCGGCGGGGGTGGTCGTGTCAGCGGCCTGTCAACGCTTGTCGCGGCCATCGACCGACAAAACGGAGCCGGAACAAAGGAGGAGTGGAGCGGCTGCTACAACTTCTTCAGTCAGCGCAAATTTTACATGAAGAGGAGCTGTCAGGTTGTAAGCATGCAAAAACAAGGCGGAAGAAGACCCATCACCAATGTCTAGTGAAAAACAGCATCTAGCAACAACTGTCTGACGGTTCGCTGAACCAACTGTGCCAGGATCGTTTTCTGTCGTGCCTTTTGGATACTGTAGCTATTGCGATTGCCTTGTCATTATCAAACGCCTTGAGCAACGGGCACCCGAAGAGCTGCGTGAGAGTCTAAAACCAGCACGCGTCAACGAGGATGCTGGAGCAATGAAGAAACCTCTCACTCTGTCTCACAACTCAGCTGAAGACGTCCGTATAACCGTCGAAAACGACTAGGCCCACCGCTGCACCACCAGGTGTGGCCAGTAGTGGCGACCTGAGCGGGAATTCGTTCATGGCAAAGTAGACTTTTGCTGCATCTATCTCACTCACTCCCTCCCCATCTACGATATTTCGAAGGCAAGATAAAGGCAAAACGATCAAAGATGGGCTTAAGCTTGGTGAATGGCGAAGCTAGAGAAGCCCTCTACGCATGCCATACAGGGGCTGGTCCCTATCTCTCACTGGTAAGGATACACTTGGAAGTCGCGAACCCCGCCATCGTAAAAATATCATAAGGATCGTCTTAAGAACAACTCATTGCAGCGTTAACCTCGGTCTTGATAAGGGTCAAGTTTTTCTTTCAGTTGAAAACTTTTCAAGACACGACTTTCGTGCAATGTAATATACAGTGTTTGACCTACCTCTTGAAACCTGATGACAAAAACTAACATAAGAATTTCTGGATGTCTTAAAGATTGCGCATTTTGATCGCTCACTCAGCCTCTTCAATGAAATGTCTTTTTCTTCTAAAGGGAAATTCGCCCGCGTAACTTCATCAAGCAAAGTGTTCATAAATTTTAGCGAGAATGTACTTTGCGATATATTTGGATATTTCCTTATGCTAGTAACTGTACCAGACTTCAACTACGCATCTGGTTGTGTTCTCTTTGATAGGAGAGTAATTTACTTATTTTTTGACCGACGCTAATCGTGAGAATTAACTTGCGAACACGCATGTTATTCTAACAGAACCAGATGTTTTATAGATTTTTAGAAGTAAGATTAGTTGTTCTGCCCGATTTGATGCCCCAGAGTGCAGTTATAACGGACACAGTCAGTCGTTTATCTAACTAAGCCGAAATTGTTTCGCCGTTTGGAAAATTTCACGTCTTGACGCATAAATGACCACTGCCGAATAATCATTTTCAGTTTTAAACCTGTGAAACATTGCTTGTCGTGCAGTCTAGCTTCTGCACATGCCCATTTCGGAAATGGAACAAGCAAAACACTAACAGTTTCGGCAAAATGTCAGTATTTATTTGGGCACTCTGTCATCCATTACAACCGTAGAACGAAGTCCAAAAGCCAGAAAAACCGTGCAAATGGCCGCAATATAAATAGAAAAGCATGTGCTTACATTAACGGTGCAAAAATATTAGTATTGTTTAGGAACGTGAAAGAAACGGTTAAAATGTCAAATTTTTCCTTGGCCTCACCGTGCAAAACTGCAAAGTACACAAGATTCGTCAACGGAGTGCACATTGAAGCACTCCTTAAAGAGGTAATTTAGGCGAAAAAGTTTTCTAATTGATCGAAGGCATATGCGGTGCCGACTTTTGTTGTGGACGTCCTCTTTATTCAATAATTAGGTTTCCTGTTTGAGTAAGTCTTCACATGTGATCCAAACAAACTTCTTTATGACAAAGAACGCCCAAACATTGGCTACTTCGTAAATGCCTTTAAGGAGTACCTTTTGAAGATTTGATAAACGAATAAAACAAAATCTGTCTTTATGGGCAATCGAATGAGAACACTGAAAATCATGATATGTTCGGCAATATTTCAAGGCCGATCTGGATCTCAGCGTAATCCAGAATAAAGGAAAAGTACAAATTTATTTAACGAAAGGAAATTTTTCTCTATAAAGACAAACTGGCATGTTTACGACTACACGTGCCAATTTTATTTCACTATATCTATCACAGACTTATCCGGCCGAATGTTTCCTCGTGAAAAGTTTTGCCCCAGTAACGTTCCTATTGGCAAAAACAAGCAAAATCCTGTTTTCTTTATAGAACTGCATCTTAATCAATCCAAAATGATAAAGTATGCTACGAGTCCTCGAGAAACTGTTTCGCAATTTATACTCAGAATGCAGACTGTTGGCAAACTGTTATATCTGAGATAATACGTATTATTAAGGGATAGTTAAATGTAAACCTCACTAATATATTGTTTTAAAGGTTATTCTGTTCGTGCTATCTTCAACGCCTAGTGTTTTTATAGACAGGCTTTCTGTATACATAAATTTAAATTTTGCAAAATTACAATCATTTTTGACGTTCTTGAGATCTTCCGCTTTTCCAAAAACATATTATTTCTTAACGACGCAACACTACGTTTAATATTTCTTTTGTATTTTTAATTCCGCTTCAGCCGTTACTTATTAATATAACTATTGGGTTCATGTATTTGTGTTGATTTGCGAGTGATTAGCAATCAAACGTAAATTTCTACATCTTTCATGAGTTAGATCACGTATTGTGTTCGGGCAAGAAGCTGATTGGTCGTGGGACTGGATCTACCAGTATCGGTCTCTCTCTCTCTTCACTGTCCCATCGCCATTTGACTTCCCGTGCCCGTTCACCAACGGATTATGAAACATTGAGATGAGCGACGTATCACGAAGGCTTACAGATTTTCGCTTATCTCATTAAATGATTACCGAAAAGGACTACTTAATTGGCCTGGTAATATTGATTGCCGCGAAGTACAATCTCACAACACTTAGGTCAAGCCAGGATGTCAACTTTTAAATGAGTTTCTTCTTAGAAGCCAGCAGAAACTGCACTCAATAAAACAACTACTTAAGTAGTGTGAATTTTCTCCGGCGATTTTCGATGCCTCCATAAATTTAAAAACATTTTACAAAAAACATGCATAAAAATTTTTTCTTGTACTCATTTGGCGTCTAAATACACTTTTAAATGTTATACCCGAAGAAGGGGTACATTTGGTTCTTCAAAAACGTTCTAAGTATCCGAATAATTTTGAACCCGATCCGTAGTTGCAAGTGTGTCAAATTGTTCCAAATTACATGCCAGATACTTCCCCTCTAAGGATAATCCTGTATCTCTCAAAGTTATTGGGATGTAAAATAAGGCTTAAAATGCTTAAAATGTTTAAAGTCACCGGTTGCTCTGTGTGACACTATAAGGACCTAGACTCACACAGTCAGAAATTTTGCGAAATATCATCATTCCGGACAGCTATTTTCCCCAGCCTCCTTCATGTTGTGTGCTTAAGAAACAAAGAATACTCAAGAAGGTGCAAGGTGACTGTTTGTTTGTGAACTCTGGCGTCCATATGGGAGTCTTTTGCTTCGAACTACCAATAAGTCAGTGTGACCCATTCCTGTGTCAATAAAAAACCGATCTGTGTTGACGGAGAATGCCAGGTGGCTAGGTACTGATGAACTTAGGTTTGACAAAATGCCTATGACCTATGCGCTGCGCAAGTCTATTATCTCTATGAACTAATTCAGACTTACGTCAACGTCCTTGCACCCACCTTCGATGTGCAGTCGTAATTTTTTTAATAGTTTTGCCTTACTTTTTGGAAATATTTGTATTTTAATCTCTGCAATTTTCTTTAAAATACCATGACAGCATTATAACAACAATTTCTCTGAAAACGTTTTCAAAAAATTTCACAGGAAAAAAATGAGCTATTAAGCTCAGTATTAATGGCCTCTCGCCCACGGACATCGCTGTCAAGTTGGAAATGGCCAGATCAACGGTTTACACCATTATCGACCGTTATAAGAAATTCGGCTCCATAGACGGAAAACCTTGTGGTTGAAAAACAACAACTTTCAAACCCTTCACCTTATAAGGGCTGTCCGGGATCCTATTTGTTGCGATCCAGTCGGGAGCTTGAGCTTTGCAGCCTGAGGTGTCGGAGCAGACTCTCAGGAATGTCGTGGAAAAGGACCTGACGGCTTAATCAAGTTCTAGGACAGAGAAACATCTCGTTAATTATGCTGGGAAAGAGAAGAGACTGGAAAAGAGTAAGAGAATCCTAAGTCTGTTCAAGAAAGAAACACATATGATGTTCTCTTCCGACGAACAACTGTTCACAATCGATTCAGTGTCCAACAGTCAGAACAGATCGCTACAACAAGATGGTTGAAAAAGTGCAGGTTTTAGACCGAGCATCCTGCATCTGAGTTGATCTTTGGCCTAACGGTCTCAGACAGCAAAGTCCTGCCACAGTTTTCATCAAGGCCGAAGTCAAAGTGAACACAGGCGTGTACCTGGATTTTCATCAGTAGCATATTAAGCCCTGGATAGATTCCAACTGCATTCCAGACGACAATGTGGTCTTCCAGCAAGACGGTGCGCGTCCGCATACGTCACGAAGACGCAGAAGTGGCTGGAAGACCTCATGTCTTATTTCTGGCACAAGGATACGTGGCCATCCTCCACACCTGACCTATATCCTCTCATCGACTGCATTTTGGAGTATGTCGAGGGGAAGGTCTGCACCATGCCTCAGAACAGCATTGACACCCTGAAGGTTTCCAAAGCTGAGGAATGAGACAAGATGCCACCGAAGTGTATCAGGAACACCTGCGCCAAGTTCAGACCGAGAATCGTGGAAGTAATTGCTAACTATGGCTCTCATGCTGAATTATTCCTTTCCAATATAAATCATGCGTCATTTACGTAAACTACATTTCTCCAGCTACTTGTTTTTGATCTGGGTCAGACTGTAGTTATAATCACTCAAATTACGAAATTTACGGCCGAATACGGTTACTTTGGGTTTTGTGGTAGGCATCGCTGTTCAAGTCATTCGAAGTGATGTGGTTCAGGTGCCAGACGTTGGGCGGGGTTCGGATTATCCAAATTATAACAGAACACGATCAAAACAATTGTATATCAATCTCAAAAGACGAAGATGTGATCACTAAAAAAAGAAATCTATCAGCCCGTCGTTTCGTTTTCTCCCCCGAGCTTATCATCAGAGATAATCACCGATGATGGGATTGAGTGAGAATCTGAAACGTCATGCCACTATTTTTCTCGTTCCTGCGATCGCATCTTCATCTTCTGAACCGCTTTCTGGAACTCACCTGTTCGCTTCTATCGGCAATATTTTTGGGCGCGATGCGCTTCGATCGGTTCGACAGTGGGAAACTATTGTCCTTTGAGAGTCTTCTACACATTTGCAGATTCGGTTTCTGCACAGGTCTCGACAATAATGTACAGTAGATTTGCTAACTCCTGAAATGTTAACCGAAATTCCGAAATGCGTTTTCGTTTCCATAAGATTACTTAAGTAGGGTTTTAGTGGCAGTCAGATTGCAACATAACTCCAGGATATTTCAGTTACTTCGGGATGCTAGTTTGCTAGCAAACGTTCTTTCGGCCACCTGCGAAAACAACACCAAAATACTACTTAAATAGCATCAGTCTTTCTCATTGCTTTTCGACGCCCTTATAAATTCAAATATATCTCACGAAAAACATGCATAAAAATATTCACTCTTTGACTCGTCTCGTAGAAAATTATATCACCTTTAAATTTTATGTTTAACTGGACGGGTATAATTGGATTAGTACGAGAATGTTTAAGACCGTGAAATGTCCGTTGATAAAACATCATGCCTCTGCATTTACTAATAATGTTAATAAAGTTTACAGTATGGTACAATATGGTACAGTATGGTTTGCCAAATTTTATGATCCCTACATGGTCTTCTCTTAGTGCCTTATAGAAATGTATGATTTTTCGTACACGTAAAATATACAGCTTGTAAGCTGGAAACCCAAAGTTCTATCGTAACCGCAAAGCTATACGGAAATTGGAAAAGTGTTTTAAAACCGAATTATATCCTTCCCTCTAGTATAAATGTTTGAGTAGACGTAATCTTCTATGAAATGATTAGAAGGATGAATATTTTTATGCATGTTTTCTGTGAAATATATTTGAATATATAAGGGCATCGAAATTCAACGAGAAAAACTCATGCTATAAAGCAGCCTTTTTTTACAGAGTGTAATTTTTATAGGAGGCTGGAAAGAAGTTTATTAAAAACCGGAATCCTGAAGTAACTGAATTATCTTGGGATTACGTCTCATGGAAATTAATATTACCACCATATTTTAATAGTCTTTTCAGGTTGAAAACGCATTTCGCAATTTCGGTTAACGTTTCAAGATTTAACACCTTTACTGTATTGCCGAAGTGTGTAACAACCAACATCACCATCGATAGTCCTTCCACGCTAGCAACTTTTATTTTTTTGGGGTCAGGACTGACACCGGTTTTACGGAGTAATGAGCGCAGAGTGCGCGCGTGTTTTAAATCGCACGTATTTATCTCTTGATGACGCTGATGACGACGACTGCGGTGTGCTTTTGAGTATCTGCTAAAAAATGTACAAGAAGTAGCCAAGACATCGCCTTTTGTCGCTTTTTTGTTCACGTAACAAAAATAGAGTAGGTTGGTTAACTTACGAAATGTCGACCGAAATTCCGAAATGCGTTTTCGTTTCGAAAATATTAAAAAAGTACGGTTGTAAAACAAATCGGTCTGCAGTATAATTCTTTAATAATTCAGTTCTTTCAGGGTGCTGGCTTTCGAAAGAGGTCGCTTCCGGTTGCATACAAAAACTAGACTTTGTAGGAAATAACTACGTATATAGCATGCATTTTTTTCATTGATTTTCGATGCCCTTGAGAAGCCAATTAAATTTCACCGAGAACATGCATAAAGTATTTATTCTTTCGCTCATTCGGTAGAAACGTTCGTCCTCTTCCAGTTTTATACTCGAAAAAAGGGTATTATTCGGTTTCCAGAAACTTTTTTAACTTCCGAATAATTTTGAACCTGTGCTGCAGTCACACTTGAATTCGGGGTTTTCAAACTACAAGCTATGTATTTTCCGCATACGGAAAACCACACATTTCTCTACGGTAATAAAGGAAAACCATATGGGGTTCACAAAATTAAGCCGTGGATTTGATCCATATTGTTAAATTTGCAAGCCAAATTGGTAAATGCAGACATGACGTTTTATGAACGGTCATTTCACGGTATTTAAAAGTCTCACAATAGAAACTTTTTAAAACCGAATCAAGTCCCCCCTTCGACTATAAAATCGGAAGAAGACGTGATTTTCTACCGAATGGGCGAAAGAATGTATATTTTTGTCCATGTTTCCATGATATATAATTGGATTTTCAAAGGCATCAAAAATCAACGAGAAAATTTCATGTTACGTAGGTGGTCATTTTTTACAGGTTTCCACTTCAAAAGCCCTTTGTGACGCGCTGGTCTATCCCACCAGTCAAGTCAGACTTCATGCCGACTTTATGCCATGTTTCATCCTTTGCTGTCGGACTCACTTTCAAATCCAATTATTGCCTATCACCATATGAACGAACTTAGAAATAATCGTTTTTTTGCAGATTCACACAAGCACTCTCTGACAGTCTGACAGTTCGAACGTTCTACTCGGCGATGTCTACCGTTCCCCACCTGGGCTCGGTGTTAAGAAGGCCGGAAGCGGGAGAAGACGCAGATGACTGGCGCGGTCCACAACAAAACACTTAACCCTGTTTTTAACCACTAACAAAACTTAGAAACAAGCGATGGAAGATCAAATTTGTGATACAACAAAGTTTTTAGACGTTTGGTTCTTTTTCTCAACGCAAATGCTCCCCGGGGTAAATAACCCCGGCCATAAACTATACCCTTGCCCAGAATAGCATTGACGACAAGGACAAGGGGGACTGAAATGGTCGTTTCTGGTTCATTAGCCTTTGTCACTCGTCAGATTGAGTCCCAAGGCACAAAACAGAACGAATGAATCCCGTAAAGGGATCAAGGTCCGTCCGTCTACCATTGTTTATACATATACAAGTATCAGGGAGAAATGGAAGAGATAAGAGCCAACAGAAAAATGACGCACATCGCGCGCCCGGAATAGGCTTTGCCCACAGGCCCGACTCAACAATCCGCCGGCAAATGATGCGGCCAAAAGACCCGATCCATTAGCAGGAGATGTCGGCTGTTGTCTACCGACTTCAGTGCAGCTGCGGAATGTGTAACAACGTTGGGGAAACCGGCCGACGGCTGCAAACGCGCATGCAAGAGCATAATTTGGCCGTGCAAAGGTCGGACCCAAAGTCGGAGGTAGCAACCCATGCCGCCCAAATGGGACACGTTTTCAACTTTGACGCCGTTGAAATTGTGGACCGAGGTGATGATCATACGGCAAGGCAGGTGCAAGAAGTCTGGAGGTCTACCGACTGTTCTGTTAACCGCCCCATTAATTTGCCCCCCTCCTATCTGGTTTGACGGACTCACTTGACGGGGGACAGTCACGGCGCGGGACGATCGGAGCCGTCAATTATCGCCGCGGCCGACAAAGGTTTGCGGGATTCAGGTCACAGTGACATGCGGGTTGGATGCAGCCACACAGGCGGCATTGGCGGGCCAGGCATCAAACAAAGTGAGCCATATTAGGAAGCTGTGTGCAGGACTTCTTAGTCTCTGAAAATGGGTAGAAGAATCGACTACCCGGAAAGTCAGAACTCCAATACACCTCTCCCGGTTAACACTCCCTTTTCCTTTGATATTTTTAGTTTATTACTAAAGTTAATAGGCGAGGCCTTTGAAAAATAGTGATTAATTGTCAGCTCATCAGATGCGACTGTGGAGAAACAGCAAAATCGTCGCTATTAAAACAGTACTTGATCCATCTGAGTAGCATTGTTTCATAGAAACAAATTCCCGGAGATCACGGAAAGAAGCATCAACCAAGCTTTGATTTTTGTAGTGAACCTAAAAGGTTACCTTTTTGGCACATTTTCTCTGCGTCTGACAACGGCCTGGAGAACTGGCGTCAAAAATACACACAGTAAATTGTCATTTTTCAAAGAATATATCTGGATTTAACAAATATATGTAGATGCATGGAGTAAGTTCGAATAAATACTTTTACGCGTTTTTTGCTAGTCTCTAATGCTTTTGACTTTAAAACTGTAAGGCCGACACCATCTTTCTACAATACACACTTATCTGGCTACATTAGGTAAAAGCTGTCCTTGTACACTTCATTACTGATGTAATCTGCTTTTTGCTTACACTGCCGCAGTGCTTTTACGTTCCTATTTACAATTTTTTGTGTAGTTTTGTCTTTTAGAAAGAGCAGCTGGTGGATTCTGAAACATTTTGCCATTAAAGCAACGGTTCACGACAGGTCATTATATCATAAGTGGCGAAGAAGGAGATACGATCGCTGGAACAAAAACTTTATTCGCCTGACGTTTTGGATTCCTGCAGACAATAACAGATACGTACCTTATCTAAGTCGAATTTATGCTAGACTGCAATGGCACAGTTCGGCTCCAAATTATTTGATACCCGCCACAAATTGTCTGCAAACACGGCACCTAATTAGCGCTCAGCATAGGTCCATGACTTTGCAGTTGGTTAATGAGAACAAGGACCTGTTCAATTTGTTTTCAAAAAGGCGACTTAAAATGTTCTGCACGAACACTAAAATACCTGCTCACTGATATTCTTGAAATTAACTTTCGAGTCACTAATGCTTACAAGTAACAGTGCGGTTCTGTTCACGAAATCGCGTCTTTTTAACGTTGGGTCTCTTACTAAACAGTTAGCAGTTATGAAAACTGTCACGAGAGTCGTGCGGCATAATTATTAATGTTATAAACAAATCTATCAAGGATATTTTATATGAGATTTCGTACTCATTCCTAATTCCATCATGAGGAGCGAAGGCAGACCCATCATTCATCTCAGACGATGGATCTAAATATGAGTTCCAAAGGTCTGATAAATGGTGTTACTGTTCCAGTGATCATCCCCCTACCTGCCCGAGTGCTTCTCTAAACTCGGCCACTTGCTTCTCTCAGCACTCTGTGGGATTTTTTTACAGAACATGCATAAGGAGGGGAATATCGCCTTTACTGTCAAGGCAAAATCATACTAACACTGCAGCTGACGCCTGTGAAAGCCATAACTAGGCCCGAAGTTCGTCATCATTTCGCATAGTGATATTTCATCATCACATGCTACTCCTGATTCGGCACTTTGCTTGCGGCATTTTCAAAGTGGCCGTCAGGCATGACATCATAGCTGCAGTTTTAAACAAGTCTTCAAGGACACACAAAACTTCAACCGTATACTTAATTAATATTTATAGGTCCGTTGCACATACAGTAGATGTGCTAACTTATGAAATGTCAACCAAAATTTCGAAATGCGTTCTCGTTTCGAGAAGATAAAGTAAGTAGTGTTGTGGCTTGTAAAGTTAACAATATTGCTTAAATCCACTGCTTAATTTTATGAACCTCATATGGTCTCCTCTTAACACCATAGAGAAATGCATGCAATATTGCGAACTTTACAAGCCACATTCGTAAATGCAGATACATGACGTTTCATGAACGGCAATTTAACGGTATTAAAAATCTCACAATTAGCAACTTTTTTTAAAACCGAATTATGCTCTTCCTTTGAGTATGAAATTGGCAGAAGACGTGATTTTCTACCAAACAAGTAAAAGAATAAATATTTATATGCATGTTTTCCATGAAATATAGTTGAATTTTCAAGGGCATTGAAAATCAATGTGAAAATTGCATACTATATAAGTAGTCATTTTTGGCAGAGTATAGATCTTGCATGCAGCCGAAAATAAGTTCTTTCGAAAGCCGACACCCTGCGGTAACTGGATCATTATAAATTTATGCTGCATCGTGATTAGCTTTACAACACTACTTAATTTATCCTTTCGAAACGAGAACGCATTTCGATATTTTGGTTGACATTTCATGAGTTAGCACATCTACTGTAATATTTATAGGTTCGTTGCACATACCCACAATTTTAGCCTTTAATGTTAAATGCTAGGGTGGATGGACACAATGAACCACAAAGCCGGAAAATTTGCATGTCCTTTTCATAAAACTACCTCTGTGCTGCAGGCAATATAACTTGCGAAACGTAATCTTGGCGATATAAATGACCATAACGGGGCATCTGGAGCGTTGGGTGTTTTAGTTATTTGCCTAAAGCATCCTGTAAATAGCCATTCTTTCGATCAGAATACGCTCCTAAGTAATCTTATCAAGGAAAAGGTTTGCGAATCACAGCGTGAATTAAGATAACTGCATATTCAAAAAATCTTCTGTGTTGTTGATTTGGTAGCAATCGGCAGATGGCACTCAAAAAAATCCGTCCACCCAAAACAGCCTGTCTAAAATAGTTTATGTCGCAAATGCACCATAGCGTTCGGTCCTCAGCTATGTATCCGGATGCTAATGTTAATAATAATAGGGCTGATCTGCAGATATTGTTTCACAACTATCCCAAACTATGCAGTCTTACATGTGAACGCTAACATATCATAAGGTATGTTGCCATAGATAAAGCCGGATACCGACAAATGCGGTTGCTTCTCACCTCAGGAAGCAATGGTCAAGAATGATTGTGCTAGTGTACGTCTACAGCGATCGTTTCTCTAATCTCCTTAGGTATGGTTAGAGTTAGCCGCAACCCCACTACTGCTGTCACTCTTCAGCCGTGTAAGCCAAGGCCAAGGTTGATTAACCATGGCTGGGTCTACAGCGATCGAATCTCAGATGTTGGAGACTATGACAATCTAAGTGAGGCAGCATGTGGACTGAAGGTCAGATGGAACTGAGGTCGGATGAAACAGCAAATATGTAGGGCTATAACCTACGCAAATAGATATAGTAGATATTATTTCTAGACAACGGATATTTGCGTGTCATCTCCCGAACCACATCTCTAAACCAAATCTTTGCAGCCATGCACTTTTCCCCACCGAAAGGTAGCAAGTTAACTGGAAAGTCTTGACAAAACAACTTTCATCCTCTAGAAAATTGCCTTTTTGCATAACTTAGGCGAAGCAAGGTGTGGATAAATGCATTAATTTTAGATAGCCTAAGAGTCTTCTTAAAGAGCAACATATCTACATCTAAATCAATAATAACGCCTACACGCGTTGACCTGCTCTGACATACACTTTTTTAACAACATCTGCATAAAGAACTGAAAAAACCTCGTCAGTTAATCGCCATTTTAACTTTTGCGAGCATGGCATGATGTTTGGGTAATTTAAAAACTTCATAGGAAGAAAAAAAAGCGCTTAAGACTAATTTAGCAACTTTATGGTCACTTATATGGGGCCTGAAACTAGGCAAATGTAACGAAAATGATCTCAGTCTAAAGCGAAAATTCGTTTTTCGTCTGTTTTAGGAAAATACTGTGGAAGTGCATGATTGGACCAAACATTCAATTTTTCTTTTTATATTAGGTTGACAAAAGCTAAAACATGTGGATATTCGTCAGCAAAAGGCCCATTTAAAGTATTTTCCACGGAGATAAGATATAAGAAAAATGAATTGGTCAATTACAGGCATACTTCCTGCTGAGGTTTGCTGTGGATGTTCATATCCTTCGACGGTGCGCATTGAGTTTTAGTGTTTATAAATATTATCAAAGCCATCAACGCATAACAGCTAACTCACTTCAAACGCAAAGTTCATAAAAAGATAATTTGTAAACTTTCATATGCTTATGCCGTTTTTAACTAGTTGTTCGCCTGAACAATATTTAGTTGCATCTGATAACTGAATAGACCCCTCTGATGAAAAATACTGCGCTGTCGACATTTTTGTTTTTATTGAAGAAATTGTTGTTTGTGGCTATTTAAATACGGCCTTTTCGTTTTTTCGGCGGTTTATAATGCTAACTTAACGATTCCACCCACACATTTGGCCTGTTTGCCTATTTTTGAAAAAAAGGTTTTGATTTACGCGCTCCCTATGAGTTAAATTACATAATGCACCTTATGACACGCGTGTTATAGTCATTTCCACTTCCTACTTCTAATGTTTCATTAAAGCGCAGAAGTCATTTTTTCTAAAATAAGGACTAGTAACGCGATTTGTGCTCTGTTGGGGCACGAGAGAGCCTTTCTTATCAGACGAGGTTGAATCCGGACCGAGTGCTGAGGAAACGGTTGCCAAAAAAAAGTTCGAACAAATGCAGACCACGCCATTTGCCAGTCTTCTACTTTTAGATCTCTTTTACCGCCAAAAGTTTCGCTTGTCACGCCCCCGAGGACAAAGTGGCACTTTCAGCGTAAAGTTATTTACAGTGAAGTCGTATTTTCTCTCCTTTATCTCCCCCAATTCCAAAATTATTCTCTTTTAGCGTTATGACAACGTCAGACGAACCAAAAGGGAGTGGTGAAACTGAACAGTTCGCGTATCGGTAAGACCGCATGCAAAAATGGACTTTAAAGACCGTACTTTTCAGCATCGTCATAAAGTTCATAAAAAACGCGATAGTTCCATTTTTATCCTCATTTCGGATTTACAATGAGTTGTACAGCAGGTTGGCAACCATCCGAGCCAAGACT
This sequence comes from Spirometra erinaceieuropaei, assembly GCA_902702965.1. NCBI lineage: Eukaryota > Metazoa > Platyhelminthes > Cestoda > Diphyllobothriidea > Diphyllobothriidae > Spirometra > Spirometra erinaceieuropaei. The sequence continues at coordinate 196,759 of CACRXP010000264.1, forward strand.
TTAGACATGTCGTGTTGCTTTCGAGCCAACCTGTCTGTTACAGCAAAGTGGTATTTTAATCGCCACGAGTGGGAAGGCGCCTCAGAACATGCGACTGGCGCGAGCGACGTGTGTGTACTTTTTACTCAATTTGAAAAATTATGAAAAGTCAGTTGATTAGCCATAAGATGCTGACAGAAAGGACATTCGCTATGTCTCTGTAAAATTGAATGCCTGTAAAAATTCAATATATTGGTTCAAACACGACTAGGATTAAATGGATAGTTGATGCTCTTGCCGGAGTTGGATGCATTATCCCTCCCTGGAGGCATTGCTGTTTTTGTCAACCAAAATTGTTGTTGAGACTGTAAGTCCTCATTTGATGAAAGTTTTCACTGTTTTATGCAAGTCCCGTTTGTTAAGTACCTTCAAAGGCATTATATTTGTTAGTATTTACATTCCCCCTCTACCTGTGAAGGTGCTCTAAGCTGTTTTTTGCCTTTCTTTTACAAAACTTGCTATACTGTCTTGCGAAAATCTTATTCTCTTATGCGGCGAATTTAGTCGGGTGAACCTCCACCTCTCGCACTTTTAGGCTTTGATGATCTTGTCGCCTTTAATACTCGCGCTAATGTCCCTTTTGATCATATTTGACCAAGCACCTCAAGCTTTTTGCGTTAGAAGTAGGGTTCCGCTGTCAGTTTCAGATCACTATTTTGTTGGGTCTTTCGAGAATGCATTCCACCGTTTTACATGCACTGTTAGCCAGACCTAAGAGAAAGGTTAAGGTTCACGATACGTCCGCATGAAACATTTGTCTCCTTCAGACTTGCGTATCTTATATTATCCCACTTTCCTAAGACAAGTGAATGTTAACTTATGTTCTAATTACCTTGCCACGTTTTTTAAATGAAATTTTTGATATTTGCTGTCCTCTCAATATTGTTATGGTAAGACCGGATAGAATTTCTTGTCTCTATCCTAAATTCTTAAGAGGCCAGAAGGAACTCCTCTATAAGCTAGGCTTACGTGACGGCGTTAAGAATGTTACCATCTTGATAAAACAGAGATTGCCAGAGTAAATGACTTGTTTATTAATCAGCTTTTTACCTCTTTTCTCGCCTCTTACTTTTTTCCTTCCTCTGTTGAAATTTGAAAAAAATCTTAAGCGTCTCGTTGGCTGTAGCGGCTCATTGGTACACGTGGATGCTGATTTGGACTCCTTAAACGAAAATTTTATTTTTAGCCACAATGACCCCCATCTTCCTTCAAACGGCATTCCCTATCCACCATGCCACCATGCGCCTTCCAACCCGTGTCTCTAACAACAGTAGAGAATCAACAGCTGCTGATTCGGAGGGTGTCTCTTTTTTTCTCCTTAAATTTTTTTGTTCTCAGATAGCGCCTATTCTAACGCACCCTATTAACATGTCTTTCATGGAATCCAAGATTTCTGACGCCTGTCGTACAGGGAAAAGCACTCCTTTCCCCAAATACCGCGTATGTGGCTCCTAAATATTTTCGTCCAATTGCCTGTACTGTTAAACCTCGCTAAACGATTTGTTATGGATATTATAAAGTCATTCTCTTCCAGTTTTTCCGACCCTTTGCAATTTGCATACCTTAGATACTTTTGCTCTTGCGGTCCACTCTGCCCTAAGAGAATTAGATAAAGGCTGGTGCGAGGGTACATGTGCTCTTCTTGACTTCTTCTCCGCCTTCAATACGTCCGCGCGTACGACTCTCCAGACTGGGTTATCTCTTGGCGTGGCGATTATATTACTTCCTGAACTCGATTTGCCCAAGCCGGCAAGCGAAATCTGCGGTCCATCCCAGTGACAGTGGAGTTCTCCTAGGTTTCATTTTATACCCTTATCTCTTTGCTCTCCACAGTGGTAATCTGAGATCCCAAATGACGGTCTGTTGGTTCAGTATGTCGACGATCTGGTTGTTGCACAACTTTTCGAAAATCGGATACTTCTCCAGTCTCTGAAGGATGGCCTTGATCATGTCTTATGTCAGTTTGGTCGTAGGAAAAGGGTCGCCTAATAAACAATCAAAAATAAGTTCACTGCATTTCCCGACAGGAACCCTCTTCTTGTCCTAAATCCTTGGATATCCTTCCCAACAAGGTATCCTCTTTCATCTACCGTGGCGTCATTTCGTCAACAAATATTTCATTTTCCTTCCATATTGAGTCCCTCTTCACTAAAGTTCGTAAACGTCTTCATTACATTCGTCGTTTACGCTCCTACAACACGCCTCAACCCTTAATTTTCGATTTATATATGTCTGTATTTTTCCTCTTATTAGTTAGTGTGCTCCTCTCATTTTCTCTGCTTTGATCCAAAAGATCTGTTAATTTTCAAACGAGACATCCGCATGCTCTCTTCTGCTGCCGGTGATTATTATTTCTTTTTGGTCCATACTATTCTACAACGACAATTCAAACCAGTCAAGCAATTCGCTGGTCGAATTTTGGATAACGTTGCCCATCCCTTGCATTCTCATCTTATTTCTGCTAAGTCTTCCCGCCCCATATGCCGTGGTTTTCAATTTATCCTGTATCGGCATATCAACATTCAGTATTGCCGCCATTCCTGGCGCGCCATCGAAAAAAAACCATTGCTATTAATTAAGTGTCCAGACTGAATGCAAGAAAACCAAATTCAATTTATTCGCTATTTTTTTCGAAACCGGGTGCGTGCGTATGGCTGTGATGATTCTTGCAATCCAAAACTCATCAGGTTACTCTAAATCAATTAGAGCATAGCAATTTTTTATTCTTGTTTGTGCAGCATTGTTCCTTAAAAATAATTTTTTGCTCCATTCATGATAAATAATTATGCTTGACGAGATTCCTTTGGGCTTCTCAACTACTTGAAGTGCAAAAAAGTACCTTGTAGTTTTTTAGTCGATTTAAACTTTCGGATTGTCTCTAGGAAAAGCAATGAAGGCGTTGGCTTTGAGAATTCTAGTTTTGTTGCTCAGAAATCCCCATATTTTTCTTTGGTATGTATTAGCTGTTAAGTAATTAAATCATGAGTACTTTAATTCTCACAACATATTCCGTCCACCTAATTCAGAATATTGAGAAAGAAATGGATTTGTTGGTGCAGCATCCGACTCGGACCAGTTTTCGAGCTCTTGCTTGACTCCGAATTGCTATTATGTGTGTCTGCATTACTAGAAGACTGCGTGTCATTTATGTTAAACACTGCTTTGTAAATAGATGTCGCAATACCGACGCACCAGAACAGCCTGAAGCGGTAACATGCCGTTCTGTTTTGCCTGCAACTACCTGTAAAGCTGGAAGACTGTCCTGGACGCGGATCGCCGAACACGCGGCAACAGTGGGGAGAAATTACGCCACTTTCCAAGTCTTTGCTAATTTGACAAGACCGGGCCACACATTCAGGTTTGATGAGGTCGAAATTCCCGCTAGAAGTAATACTCGCATAAGCCGTGAGTTGATTGAGTCATGGTCCAGAGAATCCCAGTTCATTAACAAGCGCAATGACATCCTCACCCCATATTCGGTCTTGCCAAATTAATTACCCACCCGGGTAGCGCGCAGGTCCCTCAGTCAATTGGCTGAACACTCGTCACATCAACATTCAGTAGTAGTGATGACCGTTAAGCAATTACCAAAACTGGTGATAACATTTCAGCAATTACCAACTTCCATAACAGTTATCAAGCTATTAGCCCACCAGCGGACAAAGATCCTTGACGGAGGGGTCAGCAGTTAACTATCATGGGTATGTAGTATCACATCGGCTGCATCCTATAAATAATGCAACTTCCTGTGCACGAATCAGCCGCATTTTTTACTGTCTCTGATGATGGGTTCGGGCATGAATCCCAAACTCCGGATGGATAAAACTCTTTTTGGTAAGGACGCAGTATGCTACCCAACTCTGGGAATAAAAACAAGTCATCTTGTTACATTGCTTCCTCGCTTTTTTATAACCGACTCCTCCGCACTCTCGTAATTAATGGAATTTCATCCACTTCCTAAGTGAAAACAAACTAGACGAACTTCCGCCTGCATTGTCAGAAATCGTGATACCCTCACCGGTCCTCGGGGTCGGATTCCTGGTAAGTGTGCTCTTTTGTAAGTACAGTAGGTGAGCCGACTCATGAAAGGTCAAGCGAAATTCGGAAATTCGTTTTCGTTTCAAAAAGGTCAATTAAGTAGGTTTGTAAAGCTAGTCAGCCTGCAACATAATTCTATAATGTGTCAGTTACCTCAGAATTCCGGCCTTCGAATGAATTTCCTTCCGGCTGCATACAAAATCAATACTCTGTAAAAAATGACTACTTATGTAACATGAATTTTTCTCATTGATTTGCAATGCCCCTAAAAGTCTTATTACATTTCATGGAAAACATCCACAAAAATATTCATTCTTTTGCTCATTCGGTAGATACTTACGTCTTCTTCTAATTTTATACTCGAAGGAGAAACATAATTAGGTTTTAAATTTTTTTTCCATTTCCCGAATAATTTTGAACCCGCTCTACCGTCACGCATGGATTCAGGGTTTACAAACTACAAATCGCATATTTTACGCGTACAGAAAACCACACGTTTCTCTACGGTAATAAAGGGGAACTATGTATAGGCTTCATAAGATTTAGCAGTGGATTGGATCCATATTGTTAACTTTACAATCTACATTGGTGAATGCAGAGATAGGACGATTTCTCAACGGCCCTTTCGCGGTATTTAAAAGTCCCGCAATTAGAAACTTTTTCAAAATCGAATTATGTCCCTCCTTCGAGTATAAAATTAGAAGACGAAATTTCCTACCGAATGTGCAAAAAGAATGAATGTTTCTATGCATCTTTTCCATAAAATATTATTGGACTTTTAAGGGTATCGGAAATCGATAAAAAAAATGCATGCTATTTATGCAGCCATTTTTACAGAGTGTTGTTTCTGCATGCAGCCGGAGGGAAATTATTTCGGAAGCCGGAATTCTGAGGTAACTGACAAATTATAGAATCATGTCGCAGGCTGACTAGTTTTACAACCCTACTTGATTCATCTTTTCGGAAAGAAAATGCATTTCACAATTTCGGTTGATATTTCATGAGCTAGCCCTTCTACTGTAGTTGTAGGGAAATTTAGCGCGAGGGAGTAACACGTAACTTCAACATTTAGCCGATCGTTTACCTTCTATCGCACTCTCCTTTCCACAAAACCTGTATTACACGATGGCCTGGTTTTTTCACCGAGTAGTGTCTCATACTGCGTCCATGCCGTCGATGTTAGCAGTCAGTTTGGTTCCATGCGCGTGCCTTTGGGAGACAAAAGTAATCCATTCCAGTAAAGTTTCTGACAAGCAATGACAAATAAGAGTTCAACAGCCGACTCAAAATTCATTGACCCTATGCACCGGACAGGGATTTTAACTCTCGACCTATCCAGATCAATTGCCCACCGGTATAGTGCAATCAAAGGGTTATTCCAGTTTTCTCGCCGAAAGAGGTTCATCGAGGTCCGGGTAATGAAGAACAAACCTGAAAGTTTGTCACGTGAGGGAGATTACTTTACGCAGGACGATGTTTCAGCTACAACAGGTAAATTCCTTAATATATTTCAGTGCAAAGTTGGCTTCTAATGTGATAAAAAAAAGAAACGGCGATTCCTCTTCTTCATCCTCGACTCTTCATTGTATTCTAATGGATCCCTTCTTTTACGTCAGAAATATTTATATGAACATTGTGTTACGTTTTGAAATTTTACAAATAGGCACGGCATAAAAAAACCCTCGGAAGAGGCTTTGACCGAGTCTGGTGCAATAATAATATAATTTTACTAAAAAATTATCTCTATACCAATTGGTAAACAAAGTATAGAAACACCGAAAGTATTATTAGACTGTCATTTATATTTGCCTTCTGTATCGCAGAACAAGAAAAACAAGCCGCTTCCACAATGGCCAACTCAGCCATGTTGAGGTTTCCTGTGGCTCATTGGAAGTGATTGATAAACCACGAATGGTGCTTTAAGTTTCATACTTGCCTGGCAGTATGCTTCTCGTTGGGGTTAATTTTAACAGGTTGTTGTCGAAATGAGGGAGTTAGTTCGGTAACGGTATAGGGAAGGACCACACTTAACTGTCAGTAGACTGTAGATCGTGTCATATGGGGTTTATCTTGGCATACACTTGCAGGCTGTTACAGAAATTACACTGTCAACAACGATTACTTCCTACGACCTCACACCTTAAGTCAAAATCCGTTATTTTGTGAAATTTGCATTTTGTTTATTGTTTAGTTACTACTTACTACTCTCCTTTCCGCTGTCTTACAATGGCGTAGGATAAGACTTTCGACATAAATCCAGGCAATTTCTGTGTTTTATTTCATTTTGTCAGCTTACTGTTTATCGTGCTGCCCCATCCATAAAACTCCTTTTACCATGAACCACGCATGGCTCGATGCAGAGTCTACTGACGGTTAAGTCTGTATTCTGTGGTTTTTAGTTCCAAGGTGGATGCTTAACATCAGATAAACAAAATATGAAATGAAGAAATGACAAGCGCTTAGTACTATGGCCCCTCTTTGAAAGGCTCTAAAATCACAGTTTGAAAATTAAAATCGGAACATTAAGGATTTCCCTACACAGGGCTGGGATGAATGTTCTGTGGTCGCTCTTGCCAGCTGTCCCAAATGAATAGTCATTAATAATTTGAGCAAATGGGGCTCGCCTTCGAATACAGGCAGATGACAGCAGTCAGCTCGCATTTAATATCAGGAAAGAAAATGTACTGATGAAATCGCAGAACTGGCAGGCTGGTTATGGTGTCTTCTGCGTTGGTTAGGATATCTCAGAGTTGGGTCGCTCCCTGGTCACCTGCCGTTCGAGCTCATCTAACCGAATACGCCTTCTGACAGACGAAGACTCCCAACGCACTTGCATGAAAATGATATGCAATCCTGCTCATCTCCTCTACCTGTCATTACTTTCTCGGTAAGGGTTAAGTATATCCACGGGGTAAGGAAAAACTATGGAAAACTGCCTGAAATATTTTGAGAGTAGTTCTTAAATGGGGTTTGGGTTCGGCCCTTCGTCGGAAGGATGACACTCACTGATCTGTACCGCCCAAAGGAGTTGATGCTGCTGAATTGTTTACACTGGTTGACTGTTCCGCATCCCCCACATGTAATTTTTTTAGTAAGAGAGAAGCTCATTATTTAAAAAATGTTCGGCGCAGAGAGCAGTCAGGCAGCTTGAAATATTGTTCGATGGAAAGCATATGTCTGTCAGTAAAATAGGCGGGTTAAAACACTGGTGAATTGTTGCACCTTCCGTCTACGTAGAAACCAAAATTTTAGCGCCGTTCACATATGACCGCTCATATGACTGTGGCTTCATTAAAAGATTGCTCCCCTACACCTCTGACCGAGATCACGTGCTTTTTGATAGTTATCTTGAGTTCATTTACCCACTTTTGATGGAGTCGGCAATCTCGGCGTGATTTGAAATCGCGACAAGAATGACTCAACTAGAGCATAGTCAGAGCGCCAAACACAGTCACCTATAAAAAAGTGACCTCGGTAGTCATCTGGTGGATTTCAGATAGATTGCTCAGGAAAGACTGATTAGTCATCAGTTCACTATGCAAGAACTGATGAAATCCGTACGTTGTTATAGGTTATTTGGTCGGTAAGGATCGAGCGAATGTCCCCAAGCATCTGTGGCGTACACAGAATACCTACAATACTTATTTAAGTGGGTTTTAGTCCGACACCATTATTTCGGTTTGGTGTTTCATCGTACAGGTTTGGGTCGTCTGTTGTAGTCGGTCTGGTGCATTATCTACAATGAACTCAGCTCAGTCGGAATCTTGGGGCTCAGGTGGTTAGAGCCCTGACCGTACTAAAATCGTGACTTCATATTTCACAGAGAATTAGGCATACTACTCAAATCTGTCAACAGTACCTATTTCCGCAGATCAGTTAAGAGAAACAAGAGAGTAATCACACCGTCCAGGAACTTTTGGTGACGGTATTTTAGAAATAGGGATTTATTCTATATTTTCCAGGGACTATTCTGAGCAGCAATATGTTCGCCGTTAGGCGAAGGTACTAGGCTTTTGGCGAATCAGGCATAGATTTCGACCAAAACGTGGAAGTCTGGCTTGCAGCTTTTGAGAAAAGTGTACAAAAATCCAATTCGCACGGAAATATCACTTGACTGATTTGTCTTCAAGAAGACCGAAATGTCAAAGGAATTTCGACTAATGGTACACTCAAGCTGCAGCTACTACCGATCTTTGTGCGTCATACTCGTAAATTCGCACATAATCTGCGGTAGATTCACGAGACTGGCGCGTCACTTCGTTGCACTTTGCCATTAAAAAGCCAATCCTAACAAACATTTCTGTGGTGAGTTTGCGTGCACAGACTACCCACCAACTTGCCGCGAGCGCACGTCATAGGCCTTCTCGGAATCGAACCGTTCGCGTGCATTACTTTGAGCGTGTACTAAGGACGCCTGATCCCGGAAACGCGCCTCTAGAACGTAGTTTCGATTTATCCACTAGGTTGGGTCTCGTCAGATAGTCTAGTGTCAAATCCCGAGCAACGACGAACTTATAAATATATCCATATTTAAAAAATAGAAGGCTTTTTGGAAAAGCGAGCTGTATTCGCAAAGTCTAAATTTGGTGACACCAACCCGTCGTCAGATAAGATGAACAGAGGGGAAAGCGAGATCAGCAGACTAGGTTGGCTGGCGCAACACCTCGTCTGACAACAGGTCGGTGGCACCAACTTGAAAAATCACGAACACAATTCTATTTTGCAAAGAGCCTTCTCTGTTTCATTATGTCATCTCGAAATGCACGCTACGTCAGTTAATCGGCATTTATATTCAGTCAGTGCTTGATTTCAAAAGTTTTGAAATACGTTTTGCACTAAGATGGATTACTTAAATGGCGGTTGTCATACAGCATAAAATTAAGACGATACATTCACGGCAGGATGTCAAATTTTAAATGCATTTTTACCTAGCGGCTGGCAAAAACTGTCCGGATGACAAATGACTACATTATTGTCATGTTTTTTACTGCTTTTTCAACACACTTATAAGTGTAGATACATTTTTCAGAAAATGTGCGCGAAATGAATTTTTTTACTCGTCTGCAGCAATTCCCATCCTCTGTAAAATTTGCTCCTGAAGTAAGGGTACTTTTCGGTTTTAAGAGTTTGTAATTATGAGACTTCGAGACCATGAAATGTCTTTTCATATATCATCGTACCTGTACGCTTATTAATGCTACTTACGAAGCATACAAAGTGGTCCATATCCACTGCGAAACTTTATTTAACGTAAATGATATCTTCTCAATGACATAGATGTACATATTTGTGATTTTCTCTGCGCGGTAAGTATACAGTTTTCCAGACATATAATTCGAACCAACATGCATCTCGTCGAGGCCGGAAGCTGACACCGTCAAAGCTGTTTCAATTTTGGAGAATTCTCCGCCAATCCTGAACTACTCAGTTTTAGGTCCTTTTTAAAATAGTCTCGCGAAGCGCTGCCCAGGTCTGTCTATGCGTGTGGCCACTTCAAGTGACTGGGCTCCAGATCAGAACTTCGAACATAAAATTCGAACCAACATGCAACCGCAGGTATAATTTAAAATTATCCGGGGAATGAACGGCTTTTAAAATTCATATATAGCCTTTTCCAAATATACTATTTGAAAAAGTGATTTTCTAAAAAATGGATAAAATAAAACATGTCTTGAAGCACGTTTTCTAAAAATTATGTTTGGATTTATTAAGGTACGACATTTTATGCCAAAAATAATATTACATAAATGACCTTTATGCCAAGTGTGGCATATATATATGAGGCAGAAATGCTCTCTCATAAAATGTTGAATGAAATTTCAGAATGTGTTTTTGATTCCAAAAGATTACCCAAGTAGGATTGTAGTATTAATTATCATGCCACATGATATTAACATATCCCAGTCACATTAGGATGCGGCCTTCGAATGAGCTTCTGCCAATATCCTGAAAAAGAGATTATGTAGGAATCCTGGCTCTTTGCTGAAGACTTTTTATGCCCTTATAAATTTAAACATACTTTGAGGAAAGTTTGAAAAAAATATCTTTTTTTCTTTATTTGGTAGAAGATAGCATACTCATGGAATTCGATACTTGAGGAAAGAATGTATTTCAACTTTAAAAAACTTTCTCAATTCCCGAATAATTTTGAATTCGACCTGCCGTTGCACTCGCGTGCAGGGTTTCTGAACTACAGGCTTTATACTTTTGTGCGGGGAAAATTATACATTTCCATATGCCATTATGAAGAGGAAATATGGGACTAATACATTTTTTTCACTGAATGTAGATTATGTCGTCCACTCTATAATTAGCATCGATAAAAGTGCTGATGCGATGCTGTACGATTGGTCCTTTCATGATTTTGAAAAATCATATAGTTATAAATTTTTAAGGCCGAAAAATACCCCTTCTTTAAGTAAAAAATCTAAAGAAGGCGTGCTTTGCCGCCGAGTGAGCAAGTGAAGTGTTTCATGGTTGTTTTTCAAAAAACATTTGAATTTATGAGGTCATCGAAAGTCAGGAGTGGAAATTCATGTTACTTAAATGGTCACTTTTTACAAAATGCAATTTATGCAGGCGGTCGATAGAATGCTCATTCGAAAACAACATCCTGACGTGACTGGAATATCTCAACATTATACGACACAATACAATTAATACTACAATACTACTAAGGTAATCCCTTGGAAATGAAAACACATTTCAGAATTTCATTCAACATTTCATGAGAGAGCACGTACCGTATATGGTTAGCATCCCGAGAAATATAATTCGAAGAAAGTCAGTCCTTCGGGAAGGGAAGGCGATCTCGTAAACCACAACTGAATTGGTCTGACATTTCAAAAGCAGACAAGCTTCCGTCGTCGGATTTGAGTATCGCATCTCGTCGAGGCCTGAATCTGACACCGTCAAAGCTGTTTCAATTTTGAAGAATTCTCCGCCAATCCTGAACTACTCAGTTTTAAGTCCTTTTTAAAATAGTCTCGCGAAGCGCTGTCCAGATCTGTCTATGCGTGTGGCCACTTCAGCTCCAGATCAGAACCTCGCAGACATTGCCACTCTCGTCTTCGAGTACCTACCACATAGTTTATGTCGCCTTCGCCACTTTACGTCAGCCAGTGTTTAATGTTTGTCCTGCCGAGAGTACCAAATGCAAGAAAACTCAGTGGACATCAGTTAATTTTAAAATACGAAGATCGTGAATAGGGCTTAGCGTGCCTAAATTAATGCGACGTTCCTACTACATGAAAATCGCACCAAATACATCCACTTAAAGGCTCAGTTAAAAATTACACGGTCCTGGCTTTGACGAGAGCGCAAAAATTCAGCTGACCCTGCAGCACTTACTAAGAGGCGTGCAGCGCAAATTGGGATAGGCAAAGGGAGAATTAAGACTGAGTAAGCATGGTGAAGTTTAGACAAGTGTTTTAATTTGTTCTCGAGTTAAATACCCCAACATGTGGTGGCAGTCTTTAGAACATTTATGTCTTCACCTTAAGCCGACACGAGACACCGATAGGTTGTGTAACCCCACCCCACCCAGGCCCGTGTAATACGGGACCGGTGGCAAGTATAGCAGCAACTATAGTAGTTAGTTATACATATTTAACCCAGTGGGCTTACACAACCTATCCTCGTCGCTGACGACGGAGTCCGCCGCAGTGGAAAAAGCAGAAGCAACACTTTCCCCAGATACCCTAGAATAATAAAAGTGAAACATGGAAGTCCACGAAAGAACAATTATACATCCCAGGCCTTTTATTTTCACCAACATGTAAGAACGACTTCCGGAGGCGAAAATACGTAAAATGGAGCAGGAAGATCCTAAACATGCTCTTTAAGGGGCGATGATATGTTGAATTACTATGATGCGGACTAGCCGCAATGTCTACTAGAAATTTGCGGATTACTCACCTGATTGTACTTTTCCAAAACCCTCAGTTCAGTTCTATAGACGGCAAGTACATTCGGCCGCTGAAACTCTAACCGACGCGGCAATGTGCATTCACAGAAGGAAATGGAATTTGTGTAACCTGCCCAAATTCAGGAAAGGTGTCCAATAAATCAGAAGAAGTCTAAAAGCTTTTCCTCAAACATCAACTTATAAAGCAAACTATGCCGAATAAGCAGCATTGGGCTGTAAATAGGTGATAATATCTCTAGAGTAGCAGAGAAACTGAGATCGCTAATTTTTTCAAGTTTATGCGTTTACATTTCAGAGTAGGCATTGGGAAGATAAGAAAAGTGTATTCTTGAAGAATGAGACACGATTGCCGCGACAAGAGCTTTATTAGCCTGACGTTTCGGATTCCTTCTCGAATCCATCATCAGAGACATAAAGCAGAAACGGGTGGTTGTTGCACAAGGGGCTGCGGTATTTATAGGATGCAGTAGCCATGCTACCGCATACCTATGAACATTCACGGATGAAGGGGGGAGCCGTGAATGTTAATAGGTATGCGATAGCATGGCTACTGCATCCTATAAATACCGCGGCCCCTTGTGCAACAACCACCCGTTTCTTCTTCTTTGTCTCTGATGATGGATTCGAGAAGGAATCCGACACGTCAGGCTAATAAAGCTCTTGTCCCGGCGATCGTGTCTCCTTCTTCAAGACTACTTCCTTGGACTCGTCTCTTCGCTTCTATTGGCAAAAGTGTATTCGTCTAGTTTTCTTAAGATTGGTGATGTTCAGTGGTAGAGGAGTGCTCACCGATAGGCTACGGAACTCGCTCGTCCCGATGTGTCCTGAGACTCTGTCTTCAGCCCTGCCAGTAACCGCACCTCGGCGCGTAATACATGCAGAATAGCACTATCAACAAGGGTAAGGAAGACTGAAATGACCATTTCTGGCTTGTTAGCCGTCTTCAGCCATCCACACCCAATCCCGAGATGTGGAATACCTGGGTCTAGATCCGGTGGCCTATTGGTTAGACGTTCAACTCTCTAACCACTGAGCTACGGACTCGTTTTTCTGTCGGTTGCGATTGGGCGTATTCAATCTAGCTCTCTACTCTCGTTGTCTGTAATGCTATTCCGCCGATAGTTGTATTTGTTAAGCCTGAAACCCTAGGCCAGTGTCTCACCATTTTCCATGTTTTAATCTATTTTCCCTGGAAGGTTTTTCCATTATGCTACGTTTTTCGAAATCGTGGGAATATGGATATCCCTAACGGCAGGGTAGTCTTACAAATTTCTGGGTAATCCCTAAGCGGCTAATTCCGAAACCGGTCCGTTTCTAGGTTGCAGATTCGTCAAACATAAACAAAATTAAACCTATCCTACCATACGCGTAGAATCCAAAATTGCGAAGCAATGGTTGATCATTGCGTGACTGCTTCTAGAAGGTCCATTTGGCCCTAGAAATGACGGGTGTGGCAAAGCAACAAATTATCTGCTAATTTGATTAATGTGCATTTGTTAACCTGATATTTCAAGGCGAAAACGCACGTACCTATCTGGAATACCCCAATTACAGTCTCCAATCAATCAGAAGCCGACGCGAAGGCAGCGAATGAATCACTAGTGGCAAAACGGTCTTCAGAAAAACGGAAATATGTAAGAATTTTCGAAAATATACGGCGTTGATTATAAAATGGGAGCCTGAGCTCATTTTTGAGCAATTATCTGTGTTTCTTTTGCGGAGTGCATTAATCCAAATGAAAAGACCTCGTAAAAATTACCTTCAGTAACCGGACCTTGAAAATTTATATATAAGGATTTCTCAGTCAGTAACCAGTTCTTCGGAAAACACATAGTCCACCAACGTTCCGCCAGTGAAGCCAAAGAAAATCACTTTAACTCGGGGCAACCTAAAACCAAAGAGTTCGAGGGCAGAAAAATCTAAAAATTTATATTGAAAAACTTCGCAGCTGACTGTTTGTCGTACTTATTCGTGCAGTAAACACTGGAAGATATTTCCTCTGTTAATAATATAGCAGGGTCTTTCAAACGTCACTGCTCCTAGCCTGTCTGTTCCAATTACTCCCTTGTTTACATTGATACGCATTATGCGTTTCGACAGAATAGTTTACCTCAATCAGCACGCATTTTACGCCCACGACATATCCTTTCAGCAAAAAGTGTGCGTCCAACCAAAATAAAATTGGTGACGTAAAATGTACACAAGACGTAGAGTAGAGAAAAAATTTCAATTAAATTGAAACTGGTCCAAATGCATCCAAAAGAACATCCAAATAATAAAGAGCAGGACTCGGTTAAATGAAGTCATGATAGAATGCAGGAACTAATACTATGCCGGTTAGGGTCAGTGATTTTCCAAAAAAATAATGGTAATGTCGAAAACTCGAAATTCTGTGCCAAACGGACAAACTTCACCCGTGAAGGCACATAAAGCCTGTCCATCAAACAAGACAGAAACAAAAAGGCATAAGCATTGCAACGTTTAAATGACACTTTGCAGGCAACCTTCAGGCAAACATCATCCAAGAACTAGTGCAATGTGCGACACGACAGGCAGTCATCTGATTGAGGTTTAACTGCATGTTTAGAAGTGATCTTACAAGAATCTGATGAAAAATTTCCAGGTTTGCACTGGTCAGGACGCGGCCAATTCTGCAGACAGAAATGCCAGAGGAATAAATGATTGCATGTGGTCGCACATTAAGGGGCCGGCCAATGAATGAGAAATTAAAATAGGATTGGCATTACCGACAAAGACAAGAGGGACTGGAATGGCCATTTCCGGCTTCCTAGCCGTCGCCAGCCAGTCATACCCAACCCCGAAGTGTGCAACACCCGAGGCTCGAACTCGCGACCTGTTTGTTAGAAGTCCACGCCTCTAACGACTGGGCCACGAGCCCGTTGCCCTGTCGGTTTCGATCGAGAATATGCTATGGTAGTGGGCGCTCACCGGTCGTTCGTACGGAACTCACTCGTTCCGTTGTGCCTTACAGGCTCTCTCTCGGGCCCAACCAGCAGCCGCACAGCGGCGCATGATATAGGCAGAATGGCATTACCGATCGGTGAGCGCTCCCCACCATTGTATATTCCCGATCGAAACCGGCAGACAGAACTGTAAGAGGGATAAATGATTGCATGCGGTCGCGCGTTAAGGGGTCGGCCGGTTAATGAGAAATTCAAATAGGATTGACAGATGCGATCGAAAGCATGGCCTTTTCTTTATGGAAGAAGAGTGTCCACTTTGTGAAAGTACCCTGTGCATTCTAAAGAAGGTGTAGTCCGTTTGCTTTCAGGGTGTCTTTGAAACGTGGGGATGACTGGCTGGCTCGCACGGTGGACTGCTGCCTGGGAGGACGGAGGAGACGTGAGGTCGATTCTGGGAACTTAATTTCTACGGCACTCAGCGCATGTTCCTCACTATAAATAATACGACGAGTCCTGGAACTGTCATGCTGCATTGAATGTCATGGCATGGAAGGTTGCCAAGAAACGTGAAAACTCAGGACGAAGAGTCAGATGTGGTCTGGACCGCCCCTCACTTGTTTCCCGTGAAACCTCGATCCATCGTGCGCGGAAGGGACGTGCGTGGAACGCGTAGACGAACTGTTAAGCTTTATCAGTCACTGCTTCCGATACGCCCCCCCCCACCGGTTTTCATGACTCCGTCTTGAAACCCCCATTGGGTTGGTTAAGATGCGGGGGGGGTAGCGGAAGTGGTCGGAAGATGCTTCGTCAACATACCGTCACAACGAAATAATCTCCCGCATTCTTAAACTATCATGATGCGTTGGAAGTCGTGGCATGGGAGACTGGCTGTGGTCTGGTTCCTGCGTTTCAGGCAGTACGTCAGAGTCACCACTGGCAAGGCACCTCAGGATACGCCGATGCTGGGTCCTATCCGATTATCCGAAATACATTAAGTTAACATTAGCTTGGTAAAGCTTATACAAAGGAAGCACTTTTCAGAATAATTTGATATTCTGCAATCTACACCAGCAGATTACCAGAAAAGAAAGTCCGTGAGAAATATTGGCCTGGGAAAGTTATGTCCGGTTTTGATTGCAGGAGTAATGTGCGTTGGTGGTCGATGAACTATTCAAATTATTTGTGAATCATTAAAACACCCGTCAGTCCTCCCATACAATCATCCTGTGACGGAATTAATGATACATTACTTTCATGAATTGGAAGGTCATTGTACGAAAGCCCAAGTTCTCGGTGCAATCAGTCAAAAATTTTGGATTCTTAGGGGAACTGCATCTGTCAAACGTGTTATCAGTAGATGTCTACTTTGCAGACGTAAAGTTCGACAATTTCATTGGCAGATGATGATTCCGCTTACCTTAAATAGAATAGAAGTCGGTTGGTATCCCTTTTAAGTGCGTTGGGGTGGACTATTTTGATCGTTGATGGTCAAACCTGGACGATCTTCTGAGAACCGCTATAGTTGCATGTTTAGTTGCTTACAAGCGAGAGCTGTTCATCTTGAGATAGCCGTCAGACTGACCACGAATTCTTTTATTCAGTGTCTGTTGAGATTCGTGGGTAGACGCGGACGTCCCACTGATGTCAACAGTGACAACAGAACCAATTTTGTTGGAGCAGTAGCGGAACTCCGTGAGGACTTACACAACTGGGACCAAAAGAGAGTGTTGGACCAACTGCTAAATTTAGAGATACAGTGGCATTTTAACTCACACTCTGCCAGCCATGTGGGAGGCATCTGGGAACGCATGATCAGGTCTCTACGACAAATTCTTCTTGCTCTCCGTAAGGATCATTGCCTAAATGACGAACAGCTCGGCAACCTCTTCGTGCAGACTGGACGTATATTAAATAATAAACCGCTTGTCTCGTTAACATCAGGCATCAACGACTTGGAACCGCTTATCCCGAATAGCTTATTGGTGATGAGGAATTGTCCAGTGCTGCCTTGCAGTGACAATTTGGTGGCAGGTACCACTTTGGATGGAAACAAGTGCACTACCTCGCTGGCGTGTTCTGGAGACGATGGGTAAAAGAATATCTCCCAAGTCTCCAGAAAAGAACACAACGGCTAAGAGAATCCGCGGAACTGAAATCAGGTGATGTTCTTTTGGTTTCTGGGGATCGCACACCTTGTGAGAATTGGCCTTTGGGAGTAAAAAATACGTGCGAAAAGAGTCGCGATGGCCTCGTTAGGACGGTATATATTAGAACGGCAGGCGGTCTTTTATAAAGGGACGTTAGAAAGATTTGTCCACTTGAGGGTCAGAGCAGCCGTAGACCTCTAAGCCCGTAGGTTGGTATGAAGAGCAGGGCGTCGAGAATTGGCGGATGGTGTTGTATCCAGCTGGTTAACGTTTGGAATTCTCCACGCCATCTTCGAAAGCGCTTCCACATTTAGCCCCTGTAGACGTTCCCCTCTCCCCTTTTTCTAACCCTCTCTCGAGCGTGATCAGCGTCCTTTTAATTAACTAGTTTTTGTATTCCGACCTTGAGCTGGGAATTCGGTTTGCTCGAACAGTAACAACGGAATTCTTTGTCTAGGGTATCAACCGTTGTGGTGTGCACGTTTTCTATTATTGCTTCATTCTATCAATAATGCCGTATATGTTCCGAAGTCTCCTTTGGTTTATACACGTGATTCAATTTGCCAAGAAATCTACAGGCACACCTGGCGCAGTTAGTCCACCGCTGGAGTCTACCAGATGGGTCATAAGCACTTCATCGAACCGACGTTCACCAGTGCCTCGCCACCTGTACGTATGTATCAAGCTAGGGTTGCTGCCAATGACGGCATAGCCTATCACCTATACTCACCATTTTACGTGTATTATGAAAATAATCCTGCCGTCGAACTGTTGTATATTTATTTCTGGTGCTGTATCACGATCCGTTTCAGATTTTTTCTGAAGTTGGGTGAATTTCCCAGGATTTTCGGTGTTTTCGGCCGACTATCCATAAATGTAGATTCCGCTCTGTGTTAATCAAAACCTTCAAAATAAGTTGTTTCTCGAAAGCAGTTACCAAAGTAGCGGGTTCTTGGACATTCTTTCTAATGTGAATGGTTGTTTTCGGTCATACTTGTGAACCCAGCCAAACATAAAACTTCATCGTCGAGAAAAATAAACGTCCACAGCGGAAATCGACAATGGATATGCCTGGGATAGATTAAAAATCCTTCTCAAATAATTTCCCTCCTTAAGAGCGATTTAGAAAGGTAGTTTGCTGATGGATGTTTGCATGCTTCATCTTTCTCTGGGGTTAAGTCAAGCTATTAATTGGAACGTTCGATTGGCTTTTTCACTTCGCTGAAAATTAGTGGTAATGTTTCTGCTGCAAATGAAAGAACTCACTTTTCTTTTCATATTGGAGCCCTTTTCACTATATTACTTTACTTTTAGGTTTCGTTGAAAGCCTTTAAACGCATAACAGGTTGTCGTATGAATACTAAGGTAGTGTGAAAACTGCTAATCTTCTGCCCCTTCCGTTTCTAAATTACGCACTGACGGAAACTAGACTATACGCAAAGCACTATATCTTATGTTTACAAATTAATATAACTACCTCGTGGCGGACCCATTTTCGCGGTTAGTTATTGAGTATTCTCAAAAGGCAGAAAAAATGTCATAACGTTCAAGCAGAAGGTTGCCAGTAGGCGTTTTGCTGCGTTTAATGGCCTGACAAGACATGACTTTGCAAATCTGACTTTTTAAGATCGATAAGACTTCTGATGCTCTAAAAATATCCTGTTTGCTTACATCTTGCTTTATCTGATTAACGTGAGAAAAAAATTAATTTTCAAGTAAGCAAATTTAGATTACTCTTCATTTTGTAGAAAAATACACACGTATGCACAAATTTAGTCTAAGATAGCTACTGGCATGGGAAACCGTTGGGACACAAGGAAACGAAGATTTCCACTGAACCTTGAAAGTACTTTGACTGAAAATATTATTTATACACATATTGGGCATACAAAAAAGACGATTTTTGAAATTGATTAGGCGAGTAAGCCAAACGTACGGCGCTTTAGTTGCCCAAAACTGCTCGTCTCAGTTTCCATCATCATGTATCATAAGTTAGACCACATGCTGCATATGTCAGTAATAATTTTTTCAAGGTCAAGTGGATGCCAGCACAGATAATACTCACCGGGTAAGTGTATGCAGCGGAAGCTCATTGACATAAAACATATGTATTCAGTACGTTATATATATGCAGTATGTTATTACCAACAAAGACAAGGGAAATTGGTCAGCCAGTTATACCCTATCCCGAAGTGTGGAACACCTGGGGATCGAACTCGCGACCTGTTAGTTGGACGTCCAACGCCTCTAACCACTGAGCCACAGGCTCGTTGTCTTGTCGATTGCGAAAGGGAATGTGCAATGATAGGAGGACGCTCATCGGTCGTTCTTACGGAACTTTCTCGTTCCGTTGTGCCTTACGGGCTCTCTCTCTCGAGTCCAACCAGCAGCCGCACAGCAGTGCATGATATAGGGAGTATGTTATTGCCAAAAAAGCCCTCAAGGCACAACGGAACAAGTGAGTTCCGTAAGAACGATCGGTGAGCGCCCCACCACCATGGTATATTCCCGATCGAAACCAACAGGGCAACGGGCTGGTGGCCCAGTGGATAGAGGCGTGGACTCCTAACTAAGAGGTCGCGAGTTCGAGCCTCGGGTGTTCCACACTTCGGGATTGGGTATGACTGGCTGACCAGTCTCCCTTGTCTTTGTTGGTAATAACATACTGCCTATATCATGCGCCGCTGTGCGGCTGCTGGTTGAGCTCGAGAGGGAGCCCGTAAGGCATAACGGAACGAGTGAGTTCCGTAAGAACGATCGGTGAGCGTCCCCCTGCCATTATGTATATCACTCTTCACCTCCATTCCAGGATATCTCACGTTTGAAACCATGCAAAACTTGTTAGAGAAACATTTTGACGAGAGGGACGATAAATGTGAGGTAAAACACCTTGTCGATATCCTGAAACGCTGCTAGAAGACTTTCTCTACCTTCAATGGAGCCACGTACGAACAAGTTAAAGGTACACCGATGGGGTCGCAGTTATCCACCTTGATTGCTGAGGCAATGTTACAGTGACTGGAGGCACTGGCTTTTGACCGCTATCGACCACGACTGTGGGAACGGTATGTCGATGACACATTTGTCATCATCAGTCGGGACAAGATTGGGGATTCACGCAGCATCTGAATTAGATTTTCCCGGCTATCCAGTTAACGCTGGAGGAAGAAAAAGATTGTCAGTTGCCGTTTCTCGACGTACTAGTCCTGAGAAAAGGCGACGGGGAACTAAAAACAACGGTTTACTGGAAGGCAGCGAATACCTCCCGTATTTTGGGTTGTCTCAACAACTACCCCCTTTCGCACAAACGCAACTGCGTAAGAGCACTCTACCGGCGAGTAGGAACTCATTGCATCGAGCCAACCGACAAGAAGGCTGAAGTCCAGTTCCTGCGGGAACTCTTCACAGCGAGCGGCTACCCTGAGGTTGACTGGTCGTTAGGTCACCACAAGATTATCCCGTTAAGCGAAATGTCCTGGCTTTAAAGGTTGTCAATTGGCAGATTAATTCAGTTCTACGCGGGCTGGGTATATGGCTACAGTAGCCTTCTCTTAACATGGCTTGACTGGCACCCTCATGCATGTGAGATCTGGGACCCCTCAATAATCACTTCGTTGTACATGATTAGGCACCAACACGATTATGATACGCGTTCATGTGACTTCGCAGAGTTTGAGTTCATATCCAGCTGTCTCAGCCCGTTGGGAGGGAGGAAGGACGGTGCGCCAATAGAGTTAGTCAGCTTTACTGTTGATAATCACTCGAAAGTCATTACTGCTTACACTGCACTCTCGAAGAATGAGCTGTCGGTCATTGTTGTTATCCAGGAGCTGTGTGGTTTTGAACTTCACGTGCTACCGGTCTTCACCAATCTCAGTTGGGCTGCAAGTAGGGGTACTGGTGTTCCGCTCTAGAATGGGGCACCACTGTGGGGCGTCCATTGTCACACAGTGACGCGCAATCAACGATCGATAATTGTTGCTGATAACGGCGGTGGGCTCGTTAAAGTGACCTCCTTCCACCGGGTCAAGGGTTCATGTCCCGTCAGCTGCACTCACAGTAGTCATAACCACAAGGTGGCTGAGTTCGCTGGTCTGATTTTAGTCAGAGCGGACCGCAGACGCTCCCTACCTGGGTAATGTTTGTAAATTTCCCTACCACAGCTGTTTTAGCTTCTGTGAAACTTCCCACACTACGATTGAAAAAGGTCAGCTGGCAAACATATGTTTTCGGTACTCCGTCGCCAGGCCAATACACTTATATGGAGGGTGAACTTGTGAGCTATGGACAGGATTTAAATATGTTTCACGGGGCAGGGTTAGTTTAAACTCCCTGTTCCCACGCCGCCTGCATGAGGAAGTCAGCGTGTTAAGGACAGTGGAGCTAGAGTGGGGGGCGGGAAGGGGAAGGGTTCGGTTAGGTTGTGAATGCTGTCTGTATGTCAAACACGTGGAGTGTGTGTGTGTGACTGTTCCTAGGGCGTTGTGGCGACGTGCGATCACCACTTGGAGTCCGCCACGGAAAACAGACTGCCTGTGTCAGCGTCTTCTGACAACAGAGAGCCGGATTCGCTAATCGAACGGCCACCATCACGGCTATTAGTAGCATCCGTTTGCGTAGACTTTTAGAGTAGTGCGCTGGCGCCCGAGTGATAACTCCAAAGGCTTTTTTGGCGTCGACTTGGTGGTTCGTATCAATTAAATGCGCGAGAATCGAATTTCAAACCGATCGACTTTCTCCCTACCCAGTAAGGCAGGTATGTGTTCGCGTACCCTCTTTTCCAGACGCCTCGTTGTAAGAGCAATGTATCCCGCTCCTGCGGAGCGGGGAGTGAATAAATACACATAGACTGCAGTCGGTTTTTGGCCCCTAATCGTAGGAGGGGAGAGTTCGCGAAGAATATGCGCAAGTTCGCTGCGGGGAAGGCATTCGTGATAGCTGTAGTTAGGCGTCTCACAAATTCGCTTGCTGCGTCTCCTAGAAAAGGTGATCTTTCTTTTCTACAGTTGCAACGACAGGTTTTGTGGCACGTTCTCTAATATTCCGGAGGATGAATCTCTCTGGACAACTGTTTTCTTGGAGCGTGTTCAGCAGCTGCTGGAGTTCTGCTTCAACAGCTTCAGGCGAGCAGATGCGTCGCACTCTAGCCGCCAATCCCTGAACTAAGTTCCGTTTCGGATCCAGGGGAACAAAACTGTGAAAATTAATGCAGGTTTTAGACTGTCGTCTATTCACACTGTCTGGCAGTGTAGATTTGGTCGACAAAAAGAGGTTGTTCTTCGCGGTTATGACAGAAGTGGCGATCTTGCAGCGAAGCGACGGTGCTCGAAACCGTAGTTAATATGAGGTAGGCAGCAGAAAAAGATTTTTTGTTCTTTTTCCGCACCCAGACGGTTAAACAGGCCGCCAGGCGGCCACACGAATATTAGTTACAAATGACTGCTGTTAGGTGCTGTGACCAATTACCCCCAAATCACACCTTATGCGGTCGAAAACCGGCGCAATTTTGACCTCATTGAGAGACAGCTGTCTGGTATGGGCGTCGAAAAGCGCAGTATGTTATCCGCTGCACTTGGTGACTCGACTACCCTCCGGGTTCATTTTCGCCGACGGCAAACCACTGCTGTTCGGACATGTGAAACGAAGGCAGGCTCGGAGTTGGAGACTTCGAGAACAGCTGTCTTACAGGTGGGCAGTGACCGGAGTACTTTCTTTCCCTCTCTGGGCATGAGTGTGAACACTGATCCGAAGCCTCTGACAAACATGTACAGCAGCTTTCCGGGAAATCCCTCATCTTCTGACTGGGTTTTGTACCTAAATCAAGACTTGTATCTCAAAGGCATTGACCTGAGAAAACCGAAAATCGGGATGTTCCGGCTATCTGCACGAGCTTATTGTGAACCTACTTCACGCCTCCAAAAGCTAGGATTGTCCTCCATCACGATGCTGGTCACGATACTTGTTCCTAGACTGAAAAAACTCGTGGGCACTTTATTTTATCACAAGGGTGTCTACTGCGGGGCAGTTTTACCGTATTTCGGGACATTCATCTACATCCACTCAGTTTGTACCCACGCGCTTACAGACATTTGTAGTGGTCTACGCCTCGTATAAATAGACTCTCTTCCTGCTAATACAACACTGACAAGTTGCTGCCGAAAAATGGCTGTCAGCGCTGACAGTGGCCAATTCGGAAGGGCCTTTATGAAATGGTTTATGTCCCAAATTGGACAGAGATTTGGCTTTATGCTTCTTGACTGTTAAGTCAGGCAAATGGTTCCATATTCCTCAATCGGTCGAACTCTATCTATAATAACTGCACAATGGACACTCACTGACGCGTGCTGTCAGGAGTCTTGTTAGTTTCATCGAATATACCGGGCAATCGCCTGAACTTATCAGGATGCGCTAAGCGCCTCGGCCAAGTGACGAGATAACTTTATCCTTCCCGAGTGCGAGGGTTCGAATGTCTTGATTATTTCTTACTGTGATCTTGGTGATATTCTCTAATATGTGAGATCCGAGTCGCTCTTGCTTTAGTCTGGCGAAGTGGGTGGTGACCGGGTCGTGTGCGGTACGTGTAGACGGAAGCAATTCGGAAGACGAAGATGCGATCACTGGAACAAGAAATTTATTGGCTTGGCATTTCGGATTCTCACTCGAATCTATCATCAGAGACAGTCGCAGATAGAGGTGAAGGTGGCACCAGGAGTGCAGTATTTATAGCACGTGGCAGCCGTGGGAACATATGCGCACTGCAATAAACAGTTCTCGCAGTCATCGCTTGGGTAGTAATTGATGCGATGGTCGCTTGTCAGTCAGAGTCCGAATCGTCAATGGCCGCGATTTCGTCATCCGTGCTCGATGCTGGTGTGACGATTGCTCGGCAAACTGGCTCACTGCCACCGTGATAATTGCTCACCCGCGCCCTCCCCACGTGACTGATTCCCCTGCCCAGAGGAAATCTCAGCACGGAATACGGTATTGGGAGGTCATTTCGCTTGCCGATTGATTGCGGGCCTGAGAACCATGAGCTGGGCAGCTCGCGGCTCACGCGGTTGTCACCCCTTGCGAGGATTTCGGCCTCTTGAAATTTGAAAATATGGCCGGGGCCCGTCGAATGAGCTGCCACCTGAGAGTTAGCGTCTCCCCGCCTCACTGCTGCTGCGTGCTCGGCAATTCGCGTACGGAGTAATCCCCCAGTTTCTCTGACATAATTGCTTTGTCCGCAACTACACCAGATCCGGTAAACGACTCCAGACGTTTCCTGCCGTTGCGGTGGGTATTTGGGTGTCATGACTTGGCGCCTGATGGTTGCTTCCGGCTTGTGTGCAACCCCAACTCCAAGGGGCGCGAGAAGACGACTGACGGCTTCCGAGACATTCTTCACGTACGGAAGAGTCCGCCAAAATTTGGGGCCTGTTGGATTTGGTCTCTGGTGTCCTTTTCGTATGCACTGGTTGACGAAGTTGCGCGGGTAGCCATTGGCTCTCAGTACCCGTCGAAGATATTGTAATTCTGCAGCCTTGTCTGCCATTTCACTGCAGTGCGTCTCAACGCGCCGGCATAACACCCTTACGCAACTGCGCTTGTGACTGATCGGGTGGTTGCTGTTGAAGTTCTGTACTTGCATCGTATTTGTCGCTTTCCTGACCACTTTTGTTTTTAGACCACCACAATCTTTCCGGCAGACGAGGACATCTAGGAAGGCCAGTCGGTTGTTTTCTTCCTCCTCCATCGTTCGAGTAAGAATCCGAGACGTCAGGTCAAAAAATTTCTTGTTCCAATGATCGCATTTTCGTCTTCTGGACTGTTTAGCCTTTGTAGCGACTGTAACCGAGTCCACCTCCGATTGTCCTGAATTCATTTTGTAATCCGGCCACTGTAGGCGAGCGAGGAGGGAATGTGATAGGTGCCGCGCATGTCTGTTTCGCTGAATCAGTGGGTCTTACAGCGTTCCCCGTCTGCTTTCTGGTGGACACTTCAATTTACAAATTAATGCTTTTCTACATTGAAGTACCTACAAGAAAGCAGACGGGGACTGCCGGGAACCCAATGATGAGCCGAACCCCCGCCCCGCAGCTGTGTCATTCAGCGACAGAATATCGGCGAAACCCGCGTTTATGAGCCTTCAGCTAGTACCTGTACTGTTAGTATGGTATCTCCTTACCCTGCCGTCAGTTACTGAATATTACGCGGTTGTCCGCTATGGCTGATGGACTTCGACCCAAATATTCATACATAAAATTCTCGGTCTGAGCCTATAGACCTAGAATATACTAATCTACCCCGAGTTTGCAGTTAATTTCTGAGGAAATTAAAAAGCGACAATTCTCCTTTGTTTGGCCCACTTCGAAAGTCAGTGGTGGACACGGCCGACTGATGCGCGTTTATATGCTAAACACAAAGGTGAGTTGAAGTTGGTGGCTATTTATTACTACAAAGTTGGATGTGAGTAGTCATGATGATGATGATGATGATGATGATGATGATGATGATGATGATGATGATGATGATGATGATGATGATGATGATGATGATGATGATGATGATGATGATGATGATGATGATGATGATGATGATGATGATGATGATGATGATGATGATGATGATGATGATGCCTCTCGCTCACTGTCTCTCGAGCACTTTTTGGACATCTGACCCTCCACTGATCGTATTCTAGCCTCCAGGGACCCCAACTGTGTGAGTGCAGCTGAGTCACTGTGGTTTTTAGAAACAACAAACGTACAAATGGGTTGAAGGGTTGTAGAAAAAACTATATCACAGTTTCAAAAGTCTCTAAATAGCATGACGATAACTCTTCACCGGTGCTTGTGCACCTATGGTCTGTGTACTTCGAGTACCAGTTAATTACTATTTCAGCGCATGTGGTACCAACCTAGAGTTTTTTTAAATGGCAACTAGAAAACAAGTTATTTTTTCATCGAAGTTGGTACGAAAAATTGGGGCTGAGCAATGTGAATGAGAGAAATCGGAGGCATTACAGAAGTCATAGAGAATTTAGACTGCTGCTCAGCAATCCTTGCTTCTATCGAAATGTATTCATTCCTGAAATGGCAGTATTCATAACCTCTTCGTTCTTTGTACTTTTGGTATTGGCTGACTATGTTGTTCACCCTGAGTCAGAATTCTTATTCGCACAAGTTCCTCCGATTTTCATTGAACGAGGGTGGAGGAAGATAACAAAAGAAGAAGAAGAAGAAGAAGAAGAGGGGGAAGAAGAAGAAGAAAAAGAAGAAGAAGAAGAAGAGGAGGATGAGGATGAGGATGAGGAGGAGGAGGAGGAGGAGGAGGAGGAGGAGGAGAAGCAAACGACGACGACCCGCACCGGATTTCTGTGCGTGAGAAGGCTCGAAAGCGGTCCAAACGAGAAGTTATTCAGTAGGAGAGAAGGAGACATGATCGCTTCCTCCGTCTCCTTCCCCGTGACTACTTCCTGTAACTCGCCTCTTCACTTCTATTAGCAAGTTATTTGGCAGTCGCTAGTACAACAGAGATCTCCGGGCGTGACGGCAAGCTGTAATTCGTCTGTTGCAAGGATTGTGGCCCCAGTGACCTTCAACAGGTCAGGTCGAATGTGGATGGGCGTAGACGCCGCAGTTGCATGAAACACTCGTCTGGGTCGCACCACACGCTCGCTGGTTCCTCTCCCCACACTTCTCCGCATTGGTGAGTTTTTCTCGGCAGGCATCCCGAAAGAAGGGAGTAGGTCAACGACCTGGCGATCGAGACAACCGAGCCGCTTCTACAAAGCAAATATGATGAAGCGGAGAATCGTCTTGGACACACCCAAGTCCTTCAGCTCCTGAAGTTCTGTCTCAGGACGTACTTCACGTTCGACGGGACAATCTACGAACAGGTGAAGGGCGCATCAATGGGTTCGCCGATTTCGGGCTTCATCGCCGAGGCGGTCCTGCAACGGCTAGAGTCGCTGGTCTTCCAGCAACACAAACCGAAGTTCTGGGTCCGGCATGTGAATGATACCTTCATCGTTATCGACCGGAATCAACTGATGACATTCAAGGAATATCTCAATGCGGGCTTCCCGGACATATAATTTACGATGGAGGAGGAAAAGAACAACCGGCTGGCCTTCCTGGATTCCCTCGTATGCCGCAAAGATTGTGGTGGACTAAAGACCAAAGTGTTCAGGAAAGCGACAAATACGATGCAAGTACTGAACGTCAACAGCAACCACCCAATCAGTCACAAACGCAGTTGTGTAAGGACGCTCTATCGGCGTGTCGAAACGCACTGCAGTGAGCCGGAAGACAAGATTGTCTAACTACAATACCTCCGACGGGTCTTCAAAGCCAACGGCTATCCGCGCAACTTCGTCAACCGGTGCATACGCAAAAGGGACGAAAGGCCTAACTGCAGGGACACCAAATCTTGGCACGCGCTTCCGTATGTCAAGAACGTTTCGGAAGCTGTCGGCCGCCTTCTCGCACCACTTGGGGTTGGAGTTGCACATAGACCGGAGGCAACCATCAGGCGTCTGGTAATGAAACCGAAAGACTCGTTGCCACGACTAGAAATGTCTGGAGTCGTTTATCGGATCTGGTGCTGTTGCGGACAAAGCAACTACGTCGGAGAAACCGGAAGACAGCTCCGAACGCGAATGGCCGAACACGCTGCAGTGGTGCGGAGAAATGACGCCAACTCTCAAGTTGCGGCTCATTCATCGAGATCCGGTCACACATTAAAATTCGACGAGGCCGAAATTCTTGCAAGAGGTGACAACCGCCTGGGCTGGGAGCTACTTGAATCATGGTTTACTGGCCCCCAGTCAATTAACAAGTGCAATGACCTTCCCCTCCATACTCGGTGCTGAGACTTCGCCTAGGCGGAGTAATTAGCCACGCGGGAAGCCCACAGGTGAGCACCTGTCCCAAACCGGGGTCGGTGGGTCAGATGGTCTTGCTATTATCACACCAACATCCAACGCACGTGATGAAATTGAAGCAATTAACGACGCGAATGTCGGCCATCAAACAATTAGCACACCAAATGCAACGATCCCTGAGGAAGGGGGGCAGCCGTGAATGTTCATAGGTATGCGGTAGCATGGCGACTGCATCCTATAAATACTGCAGCCCCTTGTGCATGAACCACCCGCATCTGCTGTTCTCTCTGATGATGGGTTCGAGCAGGACTCCGAAACGTCAGGCTAGTAAAGCACTTGTCCCAGCGATCGTCTCTCCTTCTTCAAGAATGAGTATTTTCGGTAAGATCGTATTTCGTATCCGCACCTGTTAGGGGTTAGGAGTTGGCAGGTACTGCAGGTACGGTTGCGAAATAAGATCCGACCGTACTGTCTTCTGCGCAAAATTGATAATAAATAAGTTGGAGGACAGATTCAGTTCCGGCGTCGCCATAGCAGGTGTTCGAGGGCTTTGAGTGGAGGGCATGGTCGTTTTAACCTTGAAATCAACTAACCAGTGCAACTTGTCGTGATTGGCCGGACAACAGGCGAAACCTCTCGATACGAGACTCCTGCGGAACCTCAGTGCGTCGGACGGACGACTGCCTCTGGTGCCCGCGTGCAAATTGGCGCCATACAGAGGCCCAGTGTTGCAGCCTGAGACGCCCATAATTTTGGGCTGGAGAAAGTGCTTGTTTTACTTTAAGCTATTCAGGTACTGGTCGCTACCTCATCGACCCTCTACGGGCAACTGTTAGTCAACCACTGTACCCACCACGTCTTCAGTAAACCTACAAAACACTATCGTGGCAGTTGTTTTAATGTTTTGAGCGAGTGCCGCCTTCATGAACTGGCGAGTGATGATAGTTCGACCGTCGGTGCCGACGATGTCCACCGTGTGCTCCGCAGTAATGTGAGGACAAGTACTGTGACTTGTGGATGAATTAGTTTATATTGATAGTAGATTTGCACAGCATCTACCACACTCCCTCCTCCTTCCCCACCTGGACCCGGTGTCAAGACATAGTCAGAAGACCGGAGGCGGGGGAGGGCGCAGGTGAATGGCACGGTCGAGCCCGCATCTTGGCACTCCACTCCACACCCCCTGGTCCACAAAGAAAATGACCAACGACAGCAACAATGCGGGAGGAGGTGATCGGGGCCGCAGTGTGCGTGGCATCTGCCGGCAACCGGGTCTGTCATCCCACCCCGGAATGTTGGCAGTTGTTCTGGTGCACTATCCGATACCGCCTCCCAGAGTCCGATTTAGGCCCCGTGATGGTCCAGCGCATCTACCATGTGGACTATTTGGGGGCAGGCGGGTAGTTAAGGTAACGCGCCGCATGCCCTGGTCAGTCTTAGACATCCTTCATGGGATTAGAGTCCAAGAATCCCTTATGGCAGGGAATCAATTGGATGCCACCGTCTGTTTTGAACATGTGGCCGCATTATGACCGGGGGGTATTGCTCCGCCACAATGGCCTAATGACTGATAACCGCCTCCAGTGAAATAGGCCCAGAATACATAAACCGTCAGTACGACTCTCCGAGCTCTTGACTCGTAGGACAATATATTCACGGGCCTGTTGACTGACCAGTAACCCTCCAACTACGTAACTGGTCACCACGTCTCAGTTTTTGGAAAAGGACTTCATCTGTCTAGACACTAGCGTTTTGGCTAACACTCCTCCCGCCGAATTCATCGATTTGATCGGCAATTTTTGCTCCGAGTGGGTACGACCGTTCAACGAGAACGTCGTCATTCGGAACACCCTCTTTGTCGGTAACACCATTCTGCCTTAATATCATGTGCAGCTGTGCGGCTGCTGGTTGGGCTCGAGCGAGAGCCCGTAAGGCAAAACGGAACGAGTGAGTTCCGTATGAACGATCGGTGAGCGCCCCCTACCATTGTATTTTCCCGATCGAAACCGGCAGGGCGACGGGCTCGTGGCCCAGTGGTTAGAGGCGTTGACTTCTAACTAGCAGGTCGCGAGTACGAGCCTCGGGTGTTTCAACTTCGAAGTTGGATATAGCTGGCTGACGACGGCTAATAGGCCAGAAATGGCCATTCCAGTCTCCCTTGTCCTTTTCGGTAATAACACTCTAACCTCAGTTCTGTACGCGATCACCAAGCCACTCCCCTAGTCGATTAGTAGGCCTATCGTAAAATCTCAGAATAGCACAGACTCCACGGAAGGTCCGTCTTTGTAGTAGATACCTTGGCCTTTCCAAGGCATACGGATGTCACCTGCAGGCCTTAGATTTTGTTCTATCCAGGGACGTTTTTAGTGCCTGAAGACGCAGGAAAGAGGTGTTCTGACGCAAGAGGGCTCTGCCACCGCCTTCGTTTGCAGCATCGTTTATTGACCTGGTGATGACACGCCCAAGAGTTGTGCAGCTTGAAGACCCGCTGAGGGTATGTGATCAGCAGTAAATTTTTTTGGCATACTCGTGATCTCAGGTGCTCTTCCGCACCTCCCCACGCCAGATCAGACGTCAAACGATCTCGACCCGCCAATTTGAGATCTTAACGCGACTGAGGGGCAATGTTGCACACTGTCTCTAACCCGTGCACACGTCTCACATGTAGCCTGCGAATTCGATTTTGACAGCAGGAGGGCAGTGCTACGGGTGGAAAGCTACTTGAAAATCGAATCTCAGGCCAAAATTTAATATATCGACATATTGATCAGTATCGATTGTGTCGCGTGTTGGGAGGCTCAACAAGAGATATCGCAACCCTGTTTGGGGACAAGGACGCGTGTTAATTATCAATGTCGCCGATCCCACATTGCCTCTGATGTTAGACTCTCACACGAGTCCAAATGCTTTGGAGTATGAATTTCAAATTAGTGTACTGCAAACAACTCCTGGCCCTGTGCTGGGAAAATAACTGAGAACTATTCCCGTGTGCTTAAAAGGTGTGTCCATAGCAAGTATGCTAAAAGTTCTCAGAGAAACACTGGACCACACCCTCGAGACACTAACTTATGTGCCTTTAGATGAGAAGTCTCGTAGCGACAAATTTAGGCATATTGGAATGGCCATTTCTGGCTTATTTGAGGGGCCACACATTCGAGATTCGAATCCCTAGGGTATGTAGTCCTCTAATAGGACATGACTTGCTGATGATGCCAAATAAGCCAGAGACATCCGTTCAGCGTCCCCGAATCCGTCAGTGAACACTTCTCAAATATTGGTGGCTAACTGCCATACCACAGCTTGAGGAGGCTGCAGTTCCTCACCTAAAAGGCACGACAGAAAGGTTTATTTCTGTCCTGTAACCAAAATGAGTCGGCCTTCTTGGGTTTACTAGGCGAAGATTTTAAAAAAACACTTTCAGGTCGAAGAGAGGAATTGAATTTTATATGCTGCTTTTTGGGGGCGAAACTTAGAGAAGCACATATGTACAAGTACTGAATCATACAATGAAATCATTTCAATGCTAAGCACTCTTGAGCTCACAGCACGTGATGAAGTTAGTCAAAGTTCACTTAACAGACCACGTAAAGAAATCCAAATTTCCTGGCACTATGCTATTACTCATTGACTGCTGGGAAAGCCTGCATGATTAAGCAGTTGAGATAATTGCATTTAGACCTTTGGAGTTCAAAGACGATCGAACTGCAAAAGGTATGTGAGTGTAAGCATATAAGATGTGCAAAAATGCCAATGTGCCAGTCCACGACACATGTCAAGAATGAGTCAGCAATTATTTCCTTACCAAGCAGAAGGACCTAGGGTATTTCTCGGTGGGTTTAACTGTCGCGAGCTTCGATAAGCTGGCGAGCCCACCTCCGAGTTCATAGCAAGTAAGAAAGAGTCAGTTTAGGGGCAGTCTCCCTAGAAGGCTAAGATCTTTTTCGATTTGTTATAACATTAATTGTTAAAACGGTCTGTTCGTTGACCCATTAACGAAGAGCGCACAAAGGAAAGGCAACATTTAAGCGATCTGCCGAGTTGGTCGTCCTTGATTTGATCGATCTTTTAATAATCCGCTGCTTCGGCCTGTTTGGGTCCCCTGCTAGTGTACTTGGACGGCAGCAGGTCAGGTGAGGACGATAAGGACCATAGGGTAGTGATTCGAGCTGCTGACGCGTTGGCCTGAATGTCGGTCGAGCGGATTGTCAAGCCAACTCTGGTTGAGCAGCACGATCCCCCCGCAGCCATCCTGCCTCGGCCTCCGTGTAAGTGGTACTGCAAGACCTGGTATGCCGAGGGAGGTCAGTGTGCCAGTTGGTTGAACGAGGATCATAAAACCACACCCTTGAGCATATGCTCTTTGGGCGACGATGTGGCTTATGGCTGAGGTTACTTACCGCGGGAAGCATATGTATTGAACAAAATAGCTGAACATCTAAGAAATTTGGGGTATCACAAATTTTGGTACTCCATATTGTCATCAATTAAAAGGGGACACAGTTTTTGTCATTTAATGGTAATAGTACTGTATATTGATTTACCGTAATAACAACATTGCACGTCATTGCACAGTTTTATACTAATAACTGTCTGTTGGCGGTTTGTGAATATTAAGCGGTTATTCCGTAGTAGCTGATGGATTTCAGCTCAAATATTCATATCAAACTTTGAACCGTGCCTGAAAAGGCCTGTTTCGAAGGATTTGCTCCAAGTTCGAGCATTAGTTTCCTCGGAAATTAAACAAGGCAAAATGATAATAGTAAATAAATATAATGCCCATTTGCAGGCATTGTCAAAAAAGTATGGCATTGTCGTATTCTTACTGCGATGACTACCTCAAACCATTCTGATCACCCTCACGCCACGGCCACCGAGAGGTCTTTTTACGTCTTTGGCACGCTCAGATAAATATCGCCAGCCATTTTCCTTTGGCACAATTTCCCTGGAATAAGTAGCCCCGGTAATAAACCATACCCTTTCCACTCTTGGTTTTCAGACTGTCTCAGCCACGAACTGCGTTTATCAAAAGCCGAGAATGCGGTCAGTCTCTCCAATGAGGATTGCGACTTGAAAAGCACGATTCATCCTCCGCGAAATCGGCAGGAATTCATAGTAGTCCACCTCCATAGAAGAAAGATGATCGGGAAACGAATATTTCGCCACGATAACCCTGCGCAATCACATCTTGCTGACTCATTTCGGGGGATTTTCTCCCTCGCGGTCGCCGTGACATTCTTCGAAATCGTCTGAGCTACTTGAAGCCTGCAGAGACCATAGTGTCACAGAAACAGACGCGCCGTCTCGTTTAATTCCTCACTGCGCATCAGATGTGGGCTTTCTTGGCTAGAATGGGGCCGCTATCAGGCACTGCATGTGTAGAACGTGATTTGTGAGGGGGAATCGATTTATCGATTTACGAAATTGGTGTCAAAGCTGCGATCCCCCAACGGCCTCTTCACATTAGCTGTCCGCGCCAGCCTCCCTTTGACTATACAGCGGGTCGTCCATCTAATTCATTTTTCGATCACGATCAAATTCGCCGATCAGTCAACTCCTTTTCCGTACACTGGTTTGATCCCGCTATTTATTCATGCCTATTTATGACACGCATCCAGACTGACCCTAATCCACACCAGCTTAAGGGAAGCGGTAAATTCAAGTTGCGTCGAACTAGACAATCAGGCGGAATATTTTTTGCCTGTTATTGGATCCCAGTGCAGGAAGATGCTTTTGTCGAAAATTTCCATTGGCGGAAAATGAAGACTATCCCTCAAAATTGAATGTTCCGCGGAGGCCAACAATTATGTGGTAAATTTCGTGAGAGCCCTGAAATTTCCCTCTCAATTAGACCCGGTTGCTTCAAACACTCCCGTTCTTCGCCTCAAAAGTGTAGGCAATATACATCTAGATTTAACATGTCCCTGCCCTTGTTTTAAATAGGTTCTGGTGTTGTTTTTAATCATAGCAAATGAACAGTCCTATGCCGTATAAACGCTGTCGTTTGAGGATAAATTAAACCATCCACTCAGAAATAGCGTTGAACTGATGCGTAAAGACGACGGAGACATAATTGTCCCAATTTACAGTAGGTGAGCTAACTCATGAAATGTCCACCAAAACTCCGAAATGCGTTTTCGTTTCATAAAGATTAATTAAGTAGGGTTGTAAAACTAATCATCGTGCAGAATAATTATATAATATTTCAGTTACCTCAGGATGCCGGCTTTCAAATAAACTTCCTTCGGCTGCATACAGGAACTACGCTCCGTAAAAATGACTACTTAAGTAGCATGGATTTTTCTCATTGATTTTCGATGCCCCTAAAAGTTCAATTATATTCCATGGAAGACCATGCATAAAAATATCCATTCTTTTACTCATTCGGTAGAACATTACCTCTTCCTCTATTTACATGCTCGATGGAGGGATATAATTAAGTTTTAAAATACTGTCTTGTTGTGGGACTTTTAAATATCGTAAAATGGTCGTTCACAAATCGTCATGTCTCTGCATTTACCAATGTGGCTCGTAAAGTTAACACTATGGATCAAATCCGCTGCTAAATTTTATGATCCCTATGTGGTCCCCCTTTATTATCGTAGAGAAATGCATGGTTTTCCGTAGGCGGAAAATATACGGCTTGTAGTTGGGAAACCCTGAATGCAAGTGTAACGGTAGAGCGGGTTCAAAATTATTCGGGAATTAGAAAAGTTTTTGAAAACCGAATTATACCCTTCTTTCGAGTATAATATTGGAAGAAGACGTAATTTTGTGCCAAAGGAGCAAAAGAATGAATATTTTTGCGCATGTTTTCCATGAAATATAATTGGACATTTAGGGGCATCGAAAGTCAATGAGAAAAATACATGCTACTCAAGTAGTCCTTTTTTACAGATTGTAGTTTTTGCATGCAGCCGGAAGGAAGTTAATTCGAAAGCCGGCATTCTGCGGTAACCGAAATATTATAGACTTATGCTGTAAGATGATTTGTTTTACAACCCTACTTAATTGAGCTTTTCGAAACGAAAACGCGTTTCGGAATTCAGGTGGACATTTCATGAGTTAGCTCACCTACTGTACCTTGAAACTGCAGTGCTCTGCTCTTAAAGACATTTCCATACGGACAACCAGCCAATGTTAAAAAATTCATGTTTCGACGATCGCATCTCCTGTTCCAAACCACTAACGACTGACCCTGGATACTCCCGAACGCCCGTGGCTCATGTTTGAGGGCGTATGAATAAAGTGCTCAAAGGTCAAGTGAACCCAGGCTTAAATCTCATGTCCTTCCGGTCTGCGGTGCAGTTGATATTGACAAGTAAGCCCCGAAAAGTCATTTAAATTTTCCTCGACCTCGCTGATTTTCGCCAAAATCCAGCCCCCTATAATGGTGCCTGTTTCAGTGCTTAATTAGTGTAGAGTAACAGTAGGTGACGAATTTCATGAAGCATCAAGCGGCGTTTTAAAATGCGATCTCAGTTAGGATAGGATTCATTACGTAGGGTTGAAAGATCGATTACCATGTTTACCAGTTCTACGTAGATTACAAAACATTCACGCTAGTTAATAGTTGGAGTTTTAACCAACAGGTCGCGGGATCGAGCCTCATGTTTTCTACATTTCGGGGTTGGGTATGACTGGCTGGCGACGGCTAATAAGCCAGAAATCGCCATTTTAGTCTCCCTTGTATTTGCGGGTAATATCATTCGGCCCACGCTATTTAGTCTCCAAAATCAACAGTTTAATCGGATTTTGTTTAAATGTCGTCCTCAGACAGGTATGTCTATATGTTAGCCGGCATAACACCATGGTGCCTCTTAAATGCAGTCATAAATGTGCAGTAAAACTCAAGGTGTTGCCAACAGGACTGTAGATCACGTTTTTCATGGAAAAACACCTTAATGGGTGTATGATGCTATCGGCTGCAAGAATGCCTTGAGCTACTGCATATACCGCGATGCGATTTCTTTTGACTGAGAATCTTTTTAACAGTTTTCGCCAGTCTGCCTATTGAAAACTTTGCTTAATTAGCGGGGATATGTCGGTTGCTATGTGAGGCTTATGTTAAGCCAATCAAAACACAACTAAAAATGACTGACATCATCCATCGTTTTGATTGGTCATCTCGTCGGAGATTTAGATAACTTCAGAGTCATAATTGAAGAAAAATGTTTAGGTTGGAAGCAAGTGTTCGAAGCCGTCTGAGACGTCGACGTGGAGGTACTTTAGTCAGACATTTGTACTTTTCTTAAGATTGCTTACGGTGCACGACAGACAAACACGAATACTTTCACAGCGCCAGAATGCCTTCTCGCACCACCATTTTGAGAACGGTTTTAGAGGCATGTACAGGTCCAGAACTTAGCCCAAAAAGTACCATATTTCTCGAAGACTTTAAGGGGATCCTAACTTTCTATATCTTTAAGCATCACTTTCCACAGAGAGACTCTCGAAAAAAGTAGACCCTTGTTAGTCCTTTGTAGGGATGATAATAAGTGATAAGAAGAAGGAGAAGAAGAAGAAGAAGAAGAAGAAGAAGAAGAAGAAGAAGAAGAAGAAGAAGAAGAAGAAGAAGAAGCGGTCGCTAGACCAAGGGCATGACGACCCGTCCGTCATTAGCTCAGACAGACATCATACTTCCCGGGCGGCTTTACAATGCCTACGTAAAAGTAATTATCATTGCCGATACAAGCGAAGATGCGAGTTCCGGGAACTAGTTGATAAGAAGAAGAAGAAGAAGAAGAAGAAGAAGAAGAAGAAGAAGAACAAGAACAAGAACAAGAACAAGAATAACAAGAAGAAGAAGAACAAGAAGAACAAGAAACGATCGCTGAAGCAAGGGCATTATTCGCCTAACGTTTCGGATTCTCCCTTGAACCCATCACCAGAGACAGCAGTGACCCGTTTCTGCCACTGTCTCGGGTGGTGGGTTCAGGTGAGAATCCGAAAGGTCAGGCGAATAAAGCCCTTGTTCCAGCGATCGTTTCTTGTTCTTCTTCCTCTTATCAACTAGTTCCCGGAACTCGCATCTTCGCTTGTATCGGCAATGATAATTACTTTTACGTAGGCATTGTAAAGCCGCCCGGGAAGTATGACGTCTGTCTAAGCTAATGACGGACGGGTCGTCATGAGGCCTGTGAAAATCGCAGTGCTTGAGCGTGAGGAATTCAATTCCCGTGGGAGGACAAAGAGGAATGGGGGTCGGTCAGGTCGGTTGGAGGGGTGGGGGTCGAGTGGGATAACGAGACCAAGCGACATGTGACGAGGGTGGGTGAGAGGCAGGGGGCGATGGCGGAACACGGCGAGTCAGTTGTTAGGGCGCGATGTCTGCCGGGGGGCTGATTGTTGTGCCACGTGACTGCCGCGCTGTCTGAGCTCCAGGCCGCGGGCATCTTTTGATGATTGTAAAATGGCCTCTGGAGGGCAGAGGGAGCAGGGTGGCCATTTGAAACAGCCACTGTCCACTCACTCTCCGTCGTCCCCCCCCCCCCGTAGCTCCGATCGGTTGGGTGGTGCCCGGCATAGCAAAAATTCTATTAAGCAAGCGCACAAAGCCACGCCCTGGCACGCGTACCTCACCTCAGGTGAATACTCATGTCCTTCTCTACTTAGCCGTCTCACGCGGAGCAAAAGTGCATACCGGAGCGTATGAAAATGTCCGCGCCACCATTAATGGATAGCGGTGACTTATGAGCCGCAGAAATTAAAGTCGTCCTGCTTGTCAATATAACGTCCTGATGGCACAGTTAGGGAGAGTACTAAAAATACAGATGATTTTTTTTCCCAAAAAACCAGCGCCACTTCTGAATAGACTGGAATTTTAGAGTTACGAAAATTCTCATAGCAGTAATCAGCGAGCAGGGTGGCGAGCATACGTAGCTTTCGATAAATTCTCGTCGGGCCAGTACAATTATATGGGAATGTGGTAGACGTGAAAACACGTCAGTGATAAGATAAATCGATTAAATTTCCCATCGAGCTATCCTAAACCACTGGGACAGCGCCCGTTAGCAACAGCAGAGGCGGCCGCCATCAGGTTGCAAAAACCGATCTTGTGCGCATAGAAGGACCACGTTCAGGCACCGCGCCTACCGTGGTCGAAGGTCGACTAACGCTACAACTCGCCCGCGCCCTTCCGCTCTCACCCCGCCCCTGACACTGACTGCCATTACCCCCCTCCCTCACATTCCCACACCCAGCCTGTGTTTTAAGGCGAACTTTAATAGATTTATCTTATCACTGACGTGTCTGTCCTACTACCCCCTTCCCATATAATTGTACTGGCCCGACGAGAATTTATCGAAAGCTACGTATGCTCGCCACCTCGTCTTCTGAAGACTGGCATTTCAATATTTAGATTCAATTCTTGTGCATACCCCAAACTGGGAGATCGGTTATGCGTTCAGGTGTGGGAGGTATTAGGGGGACTCGGTTATTCATTTTCTACTAGACAAATAACTGGATGGAGGGCGAGAGAGAGAGAATGAAGTCTATTTAAAGAAAAACAATCCGAATTTTCCAGCGTAAACGTTCTCCAATAATCACGGTAAAGATATGGTTCAGTAAATTAGGAAAGCAAATGTTATTGTTAAACGACGCGGTTGTTATGGTGACGAATTTAATCCCATTTTCACTGGTCGTTTATGCGCCGACTAACGGAGGGTATGAGCAACACCCTTATGAATTAACGGATTGACCGGGCATCTTACAATGGCGACGTAGAATGGTTTTAGTAGAAAGAACTTAATGATGCGGGTAACAGACGAGAGTGTCTGAGAGGACTGTCGTAAAATGACCTAGTTATTACCTAGTAACGAGGAAGAAAATAAATATTAGGGATGAATACAGGCACTTACAAGTCACCGAATTAAGAACTGAGGACGGGTTAGGTAAGGTATAATCTACGGATGTGTATCAACCACAGTACCTGTCCGAATGGACGAGCTGAAATGTAAAGGGCACTGTTTTAACTAACTTGTCTGGAAACAAAACAGTATTACCTAGACTTCACTTAGTGAGTTGCCCGAACGTTGTAAGATATAGTTGTACTATGATATCGACTAGGTCAAAAGTAACGACCACTGACAACATAAGGGGGCCGTGAAGAGTACTCTTTATGGTGAAACAGTGGGAACGGCAGAAGAGAGCAGAGCACGAGGAAGGATGCAAACATTCATAAATCGCAAGCTTAAGGCCTAAGAGACATGACGATGCAATAAATAAGTGTGAACGTGATTCCCGGAATGGTTGAGTTGAGCGTGTTGTGGAGCGTTTCCAGTTGATCCTTCTGACGACAATAAATGTTTCTTCTACATATCCTACCCACTACTTATGGTTAACTAACGGAAGAGCTTCCGATTCCAGTTTCTGCATTGTCACCGTGACAAGAAGGCCAGATATAAATGGTCCCATTGGAGTTCCTTTTAGCCGCTGATAATGTTGGTGGTTAAATATAAAATTGGTTTACAAACAAAGGTATAGTAGTTCAAATAAGTTAGTTGCGGGAATATCCGTGTAAAAAGACATTAGGAGTTCATCTGTGCATTGCCTGGTGAAATCTAATGGTATGCATGTGAATAAAAAAACGATATCAAAGGTGATCATCATCTCATACGCAGAAATTGTGGTTCTTCTCAATTTCTCTAGAAGTTCTATAGGGTTCTGAATGGACGGTTCACAATCTCTCGTAAGTGGGTAGAGTTAGTGGAACAGACACTTAAATATTTTGCACTTAGGTGCACCGACTAATGAAACCATAGAGCGTAATGGCACTTCTGGTTTCTGGACTTTAAGCAGTCCGTAGATCTTCACGATGGCTGCTTCGGAGTGTCGCAGGAATTTTGCAATATCTCCTGACAGTTTCTTCGTGCCTATGAGGCGCTTCAGCACTTT
The DNA here is from genome assembly GCA_902702965.1 of Spirometra erinaceieuropaei. Lineage (NCBI taxonomy): Eukaryota > Metazoa > Platyhelminthes > Cestoda > Diphyllobothriidea > Diphyllobothriidae > Spirometra > Spirometra erinaceieuropaei. The sequence goes on from CACRXP010000264.1 coordinate 236,593, forward strand.
ATCAATAGACGGGCTCTTTCCTTTCGTAGGGTCCTTGGGAAGAGGCTTGTACATTGAGTTATCTTCTAGAAGTGACAGCATCTCCTCATTATAGTCTGCTCTGTTCAAAATCGCATTTAAGCCTCCTTTGTCTGCGGGAAGAATGACAATGTTTTCGTCAGTCTTGAGACTTTTCATTGCTTTCCTTCCTTTATTTGAAAGCATTGAAAAGCGATTCCGACCTTTTTAAGGCCCGTACAGTACTGTTTCTGATCGAGCATCGTTCATCTTCCGTAAGGTCTGCTGTTGATATGTTGGACTCCATAGAAGTAGCGAAATGTCGTTGTTTTGTTTTCAAGCTAGTGTGCTGGGTGTTAAAAACCGTCCTTTCAATCTTCAAACAAATGTTTCATGCCCACACTTACATGAACCCCACGGAGCATCTGGAAGGTCGGTATAATGCCTCTTGCGAAAATGATCAAAATTTTTCCGGGATTCGCAAATAAGACTGGCAAATAAAAGTAATCCAGCGCTAATCCCTCATCCAACGTGCCTGGTACTCGAGTAGGCGCCGTGGGCTAATTTAAATTAATTACTTATTTATCACGACTTGAGTCACGTTTTAAGATGTTTGCCTAAGTTAACTGGGATGAAGGTGATTGGTTAGCCATGAGAGGGTGGGAGACATGCCGACCCCAGAACGGGGAGGGAACTGATTGCAAATAGGGCGGTTGGGGGTTCGGAGACGGGATGTTGGGGAAACAACTAGGACGCAGTCGGCCGACGTAGTGCACGTTGACGCAAATCTCCATTTGAAGTAGCAGAAGACAGTTTTGCCGAGGGCGCATATCCGAGTTGTGCACGATGAGGTAGTAAGCTGGACGGTGGGTGATACGATATTAAGTAAGGGTCTGGAGGTGGGGGCCGGAGAGCTGTGGTGTTTGTTCATGCTACCAAACCATCGGTAAACGAGGGCGATGGGACTGAAGTTTCACGGACAGTGGGACCTCGGTGGTTGTATGGTGCGGTTGCCAACCTCTCCGTAGAGGGGGAATACGAACGAGTAAGCGGGAACAGGCCGACAACTTCGTGTCCGTCATCGCAACTGACGACATGCACGGAGTTGTTATTTGTCGGGGCATGTGCAAGGCCAGCGTGGAAGCCTAGTTGCGCACAAAAGAGGCATGGCAACCGCGGAGAGGGGGACACTATCGCTAAAACAAGTGCGTTATCAGCCTGGCGTTTCGGACTCTCAGTCAAATTCATCATCAGAGACAGAGTCAGATGGATTCAGGGGAGAATCCAAAACGTCAAGCTAATAAAGCACTTGATCCAGCGATCGTGTCTCCTTCTCCGCGAATACTTTCTGGAACTCGCCTCTTCGCTTCTATAGGCATGGCAACCGCCTCCGCCTCGACCGATTTGCCTGCACCCTGTAAACCACCCCAAAAGCTTCGTTGACGTCGGCCTGATGGCTGGTGTCCATGGGGCGGGTCTGGACGTGCCACGACCAAGTCAGGTCAGACAACGCATGCAACCTCCCTTCTGGAGAGACGCCGAAAAGTTCGACTCAGATGAAGGCGAGAAAGTAGAAGCGAAAATGATTACCAGTCTGTTTTATACCCTCAACCCTACGAAGAAAGACATCAAAAACGGTCCAAAGCACAGCAATAATTGAACTGTACAGCGGAATAGACATTGGGACGACTGCTTCTGCCTCTGACATCCCAAACCCATATTCTGAGACATCAGACTCCCCCCCCCCCACTTGAGATATTGGTCTAGGATCCATCGGGTGAGTCTGGAAATACGCAGTTACATGAGCGGTGGTCATCTAAGTGACATGAGTTTGGGACTAGAAAGGCTGTTTCAAAATCTCTTGTCAGTCTCGGTAAGGCTTCTGGATCATGATTTTTCGATTGCTATGCGACCAACGGCCTTCCGACACTAAAAATGGGGCCGTCACTCCCATTATGTAATAGAGATAGGTCCGTGAAGGCCGGCTAAAGTCTTAGTGTGGACCGCCAGCTGCGCAAGACTACTATGGTCGAGTAGCTTGAAGGTTACTTTCATCTCAGTTCTAAGATAGGCACTGTTTGCGAACTCCCCCCGCACCAGTCAACTTGGTCATGTTGGTAATATACACCGTCTCTTTTACAAGATCCGCAAATTTCCTCTGGAATAGCAACCCTGTTTCAGGAGCCAACCGTACGTTTTAAGTCGGCATTTAAATAAAAACTAATACTGGCACCTAAAAACGGTTTTTCATAGTATTTCCATTGGACCCAACCGCCCATTTTGACTACCAGGTCTCGAACAACCATCAACACTCGTTCTGACTTCGATAAGCAAGCCTCTTTCTCACCTTTTCGCTGGTATCAAAAAGTGGTATCCAGGTATTAGGTACGCTACAAAAATGTTCTGCTGTAGTTACCGGAAACATCTTCCAGCCCAGAAGTGCCGCACTGCGTCTGGTAAATTTGACCGAACTACTCCCAGTTGCGTCATGCAGCGGCACAAGATCGGCGAAACACGTGTGTTTGGGCCTTTAGCTTTTACCTGTTTTGTCAGTATGGCAAGTAATTACAGAATTTTATACTACTGGCTACCTGTTGGCGGTTACTGAATACTACGCGGTGATTCCGCAGTAGCTGATGGATTTCAGCTCAAATATTCATATCAAAATTTGGAGCTTGCCTGAAAAGGTTTGTTCAGAGGGACTTACTCCAAGTTCGCGCATCAATTTCCTCGAGAATGCAACAAGGCGAGGGTCTATATCGTAAGTGAGCACAGAGATGGCCATCTCTAAGGTGTAGTTTTCCACACGAAAGTATGGGACACTTGAAAGCACCAATTTCTAGTGCGTGCAGGTTCCAGCAAAAACACTAGGATAGATTATTTATTTTCTACGGATAGCCAGAATGAATAGCGTCTTGCACAAAAGAAAGCAATAGGATCGCAAGTGAAAGGACACATTACGTTTGGTATTCTAGTGCATTCTTGTTTGGTAGATGAGTCTGAACGCCCTACGATGCCCACCGTGTGCTCCGCAGCGCGAACGACGCGGGTCCGCGACTTATGCGCGAACTAGTTTACAGTGATAGCGGGTTTGCACAGCATCTGCTCTTTCACCTCGCACCCATAACAAGACGCGGCGCTCAACGAAGCTAAACAGTCCACAGTGAGGGCGACATTAGTGAGAATTTCGTAGAGGCCACAAGAGGCTAAGTCTATCAAGAGACACCAATCGAATTCATCCGGTGTTCATCGAACATGAGCCGGTATTTTGGCGCTGTTACGTAGACAACAATTTTGGAATCGTAACGAAGGAAGTGCTACGAAGTTTCCACAACCTGCTCGACGCAGTCTTCCTTGGTGGATGATTCATGAGGGACGAAGAACGGGAACAGCAGTTGCCTTTCTTTGATGTGCTCGTTAATAGAAATCTTAATGGGGAAACTGAAATGACGGTCCACTGGACGGGAACGAACACCACACAGCTTTTTCAGTTTTCACAACTACCATCCGGTAGTTAACAAGCAGAACTGTGAAAAAACGCTCATTAAACGGATTCAGGCCCATTGCAACAAACCGGAGGAAAGAGCACGTAATATCCGTTACCTCCGCGACCAGTTTATGCAGAATGGCTATCCGAAGGCATTTATACATCGTTGTCTACCCAGTCATCTCCAGAGAACCCAAAAAGCAACACCACCAAGGATATAACATACTCTGCCATACATTAAGGATTTTTCAGAAACGACCGGGCGCATTGCTGTAGAGTTAGGTGTTGGAATTGCACATCGTCCCAAAGCCACCATGCGCAGCAAGATCACGAAAACCAAAGACCCGCGAAATTCCGATGACAAATCTGTCCTTGTAACTACACAGGCCAGACTGGGCGCATGTTCAGATCGCGCAGACACGTACATAAGCTGGCTGTGCAACAAGGCGACGTACTATCGCAAGTGGCTGCCCACAGCTGCGAACTGGATCATGAGTCTAACGCCGCAGCCACCAAGATAATCGCTCACTCAGGCAACGGGTCGAGAAGCCAGGGTCTCAGATGAGAACTCAGTCGATCGATTTATCGATCTGGTGCCGTCGTACAGAGCCGTAGGCAGCCACCCACAGTCTCGCGTCATCAATCGATGATTGGTTAGCACGCCCTATAATTGTCGCTCGTCCCGTTGTTGCTACTACCTCTGACGGTGGACCCCTGCACGAGTCCAAAAACTCAGAACAACAAATAGAATGTTCTAATGCTTGACCAGTCTCCTTCTTTACTAATTTAATCCCGTCGTAAAGAACTCGGCGGCCTCACTGGGATCCCAACTCATGAAAACAAAGGTAAGGCTTGAGTGCCAACGCTCCAGCCAGTTGAAATATCAGCTGGCAGTTTGCATACATTTTGGTACGCCCTGTATACGCCGTCTTAGTAGTCACCTTTCGATGGCAGTCGACTGAATAGACACTCAACCGTGCAGGAATTTTTCTGAACGCATATATCATGGCAACTAACACTGCAGGAGGTGGGTTCCCGACTCAAGCACAGAGCGTTGGTCCAATACCCGACACAGTCAGGCTTCTGACCTCAAGTCTGCTCCACCTGAGTCGGGTCAACCCGACAGCGAATAAGCCAGAAGTGGCATTTCAGTTTTCCAGTTCCCTGAGTGCGGATCCGAAGATTTTGGTCGATTTTAACAGGATTAGGAGTCTAGGATAGGCCCGTCCCAAAGAGATAACGTGAGTGGTGTCTGATGTTCAACATGGAACGACGCGTCAACCGCCCACGCACCAAGGGGTGACGGGGGTTCGCTAGTAGCCACAATTCCCACCGTCTGCCGGGCCCAACCACGATAGCTGCCCGCGCGACATGACGATCAAGGAGGGCTCAGAAGGCGATACAGCTCTTGCAAAAGTTACGTACTAATAAAGACATACGAAAAGGAAAAGGCGGCAAAAGAAGCTTCTCAGGTGTCAAGCGCAGGGAAGGAGGGCTAGCAAGCGCTGGGAGACGGGAAAATCCGCGCCAGCAGAAGAAAAATAGAAACAAGTACACGGGGCGGGAGACCGACAAAGTGACCGGAGGCAAGAAGGGGTGGCCGTATCACTAACTGGGCTCTCCTCAGGCCGACAATACTCAGAGACTGGGGCATCATCTTCATCATCATCACTGCACGGAGGTCCTGAGGGAAGTGCGGCAATTCTCTGGCGCGATACTCCTCTAATTGAATATAAAATGATGGTGGGAGGGAGGGCGGGGCAGAAGGAGGGAATTAAGAGCATATAGCACATGGCAAATGCTCTGTTAGATCACAGATACAAAGGTTATTATTTGTGCTCCACCTCTACTGTGGGTGCGCTGGCGCTCTTGCTTCTTCGTCTTTTTCAAAGGGAACAGTTTCTCCTCGTCCTTCGCAGTTGAACCTGAAAGAGGACAAAGCTGTTGGTGGGGGGGGAGGAGGGTGTGGGGGGGAAGACGCAGGTTGAACAGCAATCGTCCCTTTTAAGTTAGAATCGTTCCTCATTGGAGTCCGACTGTTGGCTGCTGCCACCGCCGCCGCCGCCGCCGCCGCTGATTGAGGGCTCCGTGCGGGGCAGGCGAGCGGACACCCTCGTGACGCGAGAGTCGATATCGCCGGAGGGGAGACGCGACTGTCGGTATGTGATGCGGGTTACACCACCAGAAGTACCGGATTGGGAGGTGTGTGAACCGCTCACCTTCTGCTCATGCGAAACGGAACCAATGGTGCTATTGGCAGCCCTACCCGAGTCGCCCTCAAACTCGCGTTTCAGTTTGGAGAGTGATTCCACAAGGTTGGCAAAGGTCGGCCGACGGTTGGGATCAGCAGCCCAGCAGCTCTGCATTTGTTTTCCGAGTTGTCGAGGCATCCACTCCGGTGTCTTGAGGCGGTAGCCTACAGGACAGAGGAATGGCGTCACGCACACACTTCGAAATACTACAGACTCCGTATTGAATTGGCGGCAAAAAAGTAAGGACATTAATAATTGATTTATTACCAGATTCGACCAGATCTCGAGTCTCATTGTTGGAGAGACCGCGATAGGGCGTATCGCCACCTGTGAACATCTCCCAGAGCAGGATACCAAAGGACCAGACGTCGCATTTGCTGGTGTAGCGATTGGAAGCCAGAGCTTCTGGAGCCGTCCATTTGATTGGAATGGGACCGTTTCGATCACTCAGCTGAAAAGACAAGAAGCAGGTCATTCCGGGATCAAGGCAGGAAATATACATCTTGCTAGTTATAAGAGGCTCTACTGTCTCTGCTGGACCGAGACTGCGGATCTGACTGATGCTCCTCCGACAGGTGTAAAGCCAGAATGCCAGACACAGATCAACACAGAAGGAAATGAAGGGGCGTGTGAGAGAGGTTGCAAGCACTCACCTCATACACGTGTTCTTCACGAGCCATGCCAAAGTCCGCAATCTTCAGTGTCAGGTCCTCTGTCAAAAGGCAATTGCGCGCAGCCAAGTCACTAAAGCACAATGGGAAGGCACAGTTAAAGGCGGTCTAACAGTAGACAGGTGAGGATCTAGCCAAAATAGAGTGGCTGAAAACGGCAGACTAACCGATGGATGCAATTTTTCGACTCCAGATATGCCATTCCGTTGGCTGCATCGACGCTCATTCGCAGGAGAATGCCAATGTCGGGATTGTTCCGTGTTTTACGAAGGTAGGAAAGCAGTGAGCCACCTAGTGGACAAATGAGGGCAATAAGGAAGGCTATATTCGGAATGGGAAAGTGACTGTCGCAGTAGAATTAGCGATATTAGTGGTGGTGGTGGTGGTGGTGGTGGTGGTGGTGGTGGTGGTGGTGGTGGTGGTGGTGGTGGTGGTGGTGGTGGTGGTGGTGGTGGTGGTGGTGGTGGTGGTGGTGGTGGTGGTGGTGTTCGTCGTCGTCGTATGGGTGATAGCAGGTCTAAAGGTCTGAGAGCGTCTGCTATGCCAGGATCAGCCGGTTACCCGGCGCGTTCACAGGTGGCGGATAGCAGAACGGGCTTCGGCGAGGGTTCGCATGATCTTTACGGAACCTCTATCCAAAGAGAGATCCAATACCTCCTAAAGTCTGCTTTGGCGCGTGTAGGGATCAGTGCATGTGAGATCTGTGTTGACGTGAATACAGTCACACGCACCACTGAGTTCAAATCTACCTCGAGTTAATGCATAGTGGAGGGTCAGAAAGGCCAAGGTCTAGAGCCGCTGTAAGATTAGGGGTGGAAAGGCAGTTGAAGCAGGAGGCCGACGCAGGACTGTCTACAGATTTACTTCGTCAGGTCTCGATGGCCACTGTCTCCTCCGCCCCGCTTGGGAGAGGACGGCACCTGGATGGTATTGATCGTCGTTCCTCCTCCTCCTCCACAAACATTGGTTCTTCCCCCCACCCATCCGGCACAGCCCTATTGCATCATGGCTGAATGTACAGCGCCAATGGTGAGCTACCGTTAGGTGTCCATGCTCGACGCGCCTCTGTTGTCTGATGTGATGATGTGAGTGGCTTCTCTAAGAGAAAAAGGTGACAAAGGTATATGTGTGTGCTCGCACGTAGAGAGCTGGGGTTAGGCACCCACGACTGACACAGGAGAGATGGCAGAGCCCCGATAGGCAGCAACGCCCTGGCACCAACACGCACGACAGAAGTCCGTCTCCGTATGCGAGTGCAGTGTAATTGGCTGAACTCCTACGCGAGCTAGAGTGCAAGCAAAGTCTTCACGCTCGAAAGAGCAGGGACCAGAGAAGGGGGAGAGGAGGAAGGAGAAGCGCGTTGCGACTGAAGAGGACTGAGGAGATTTACAGATGGGTAAATTGCATGCCGCCGGTGTCCAGTGCACGCACAAAAGCGACACGCAAATCCGCAGTAAAGAAGGACGAAGAAAAACAAGGCCGCCGCGCAAGCACTATGCGGTGAGGCGGATGGTAAAACAGCGGAATAACGGCGCGGCGTAAAAATGCAACGGAACTGTTTTAATGAGACAGAGAAATGAAATTTGCCAAGAATCAAACGAAGCAAGCGGTAGGTGCCTAGGGGGGGGGGGGGCTGTTTGGGTTCGGAGAAGGCTTTTGATAGAACAGTGTCGGCGGAAAGCCGCCAACTCTCTTGCGCGGTGCAGTTCTGAAGTAGAAATTTTCAAATGTGTTGAGAGTGCAAGTACAGACTAAAAGGAAGGACAATTATTTCGTGGATTCGTTGTCGCGCCGTGGTGCAACCAGCAGCGAACTACGCATCAGTGGATTGTCCGATTTTGGTATCAAGTCAATTCAACTTTTAAAATCAGGAATTTCGCCGTAAATTTAAGTGAGGAAGTGAGGACGCAGCTCCGACAGTTCGGCCGTCGTTGCCGACGATGTCCACCGTGGGTTCCACAGCATGGTGTAGCAGACACAGTGACTTGCGCGTGAATTAGTCTAAACTGATAGACTTGCGCAGCACGCGCCGTGCGCGGCTGATGTTGCGTCAGCTCCCCATACGATTGGAGGTTCACCCAACCAGTGAGATGAGACGACCTGCTAACCACTCAAGGACACGAGCTGATTGGTCAAATTTCAGTTCGATCTTGGACATTCCCCTATGTTCATTTTTGCCTTAGATACTTTTCTCCCTCCCTTGCTGTCCGGGTTCTGGCAGATGGGGTAGGATGATCCGTCGACCCGAGTCCCTAACGAATACAATTTCCGTTCTGGTCTTCAAGTTTCCTCGTCTCCTACAGAAAAACCGTGTGGCAAGGGTACGATGTATTGCCGGGGTTACTTACTCCAGAGAGCAATTCTGCTAAAAGAAAATGACTGGAGGTATTTATTTGTAAGTGCTAAAGAAAGAAACAAAAAGGCCTCGCGGTGGCTGTTCCATGAGGGTGTTCAAGATGCTTTAAGATAGTCGTTGGAGTAAAAATACGACAATGCGATACCTTTTTGAAAATGCCTGCAAATGGGCATTAAATTCATTTACTGTTATCATTAAATGATAAAAAGTAGTGTCTCCTTTTAATTGGTGACAATATGGAGGATCGAAATTTGTGGTGCCACAAAGTTTTTTGATGTTGACTTCTTTTGTTCAACACAAATACTCCCTGGAGTAAGTAATTCCGGCCATAAACCATACCCTTCTCAAACGCGTTACAAATGCAGTCGCCGCGCAGACATCTCCATTCGGGTAGCCGGTACAATAGCATAAAGTGGGACGCGATAAGCAGAACAGTGGGCGCGGGGGGAAGGGTGGTATGCACGCAATGTTTAACATAATTAGAGACGGTGTAGATGAGAGGGGATGCTCAAACGAAAACTCCTCTAACAAAAGTCAAAACAAGCAAATACGAGCAACTGTACGCCGCCACAGCGTTGCAAAAGAATTGATAATAGGGTACTCTGCAAGGACTCACCTGCCACATACTCCATAACAATCATGATGGGATGGGTGCGCACGGCGATGCCGATGAGTTGGACGATGTTTGGATGACAGAAGTTGAGGGCTGTGGCCTCGCCCTGCAGGAATTTACGACGAACTTCCACCTCCACTGGATTGGCCCGACAGGTCTTCACCGCGACCATGCGACCGTTGTACATGCCCCGGTGAACTTCACCGAAGTTGCCCTGAAGAGAAAGACGGCTGTGAACTAGGGTGAGGAGGCTCTTGTGATCAGACACCCTCACCAACACCGGGACATCGTTGACAGAAAACTTGGTAAGTCAGTTAGCAGTAGGACTATGGCATTTATGCTGAGAACGACGTATACAGGATCTACAGGAAAGGTGCCTAGAACGCAATAAAACTGGGATTATTTAGCCAAAGGACACTTTGTGGAAGGGTTTATTTATGGCAATTGATGTTAAATAACTGCGGCGTTTGATGAGCAGACGGGATTCATAGGCGCCCGGTCCATTGACAACCTTTGACCAATTTTAATTATGGCGAGGAAGTCCTTCACGATACTAGCTTCATTCTGTCGTCTCACAGTCACAGTAGTGATGAAGTTGACCCACAAGCGTACTGGTTCCGCAGCCAACACAAAGCAGACTTCATTCAGCGGTAGAGGAGTGCGCTCCGATCTCGTTACGCAACTCACTCGTTCCACTGTGTCCTGGCGCTCTCTCTCGAACCCGGCTAGCAGCCATACAGCGGCTTGTAATATAGGCAGAATGGCATTGCCCACAAAGATAGAGCGAAACTGGAATGGCCATTTCTAGCTTATTAGTCATCGTCAGCCAGTCATAACCAACCCCGGGGGCGTGCAACTGTTGAGTCACTCGGTTTCTATAAAACCAGGCCGCACCAAAATCAAACTGCAAGGAACCAGTGCTATCTGATGTCGGGTCTCAAGAATAGAGTGCGGTCGCCACCACACAACCTCCATAGCAGCCGTGTCTACAAAAAGGAGTTAGTTGATGTGCAGTGGGGAGGAAAGAACAGATGCCACAGTCCTGTGCTGCGGGATGGCCGACCTGTCCAATCTTCTCGAGGAGCTGAACGTCTGCATTATCCAACTGCCAATCGGGGCGGGCTATGGGATTGAGAAGGAGGGCACCAGATCCGGCGGTCACCGGTTTCCCCGTCCTCATGTGGTACTCCACCAAGTCCCTGCAGGGTAAGAAAACCATTATTGGAGATCAGCTATGTACAGTAAGTGAATAGACTGCTCTTTTTAGTATGTTATTACCGACACAGACAAGGGAGACTGGAATGGTCATTTTTGGCTTATTAGCCGTCGTCAGCCAGCCACACCCAACCCCGAAGTGTGAAATACGCGAGGCTCGAACTCCCGACCTGGTAGTTAGAAGTCCACGCCTCTAACCACTGGGCCACGAGCTCGTTGCTCTGTCGGTTTCGATCGGGAATATACAATGGTAGGGGGCGCTCACCGATCGTTCTTACGGAACTCACTCGTTCCGTTGTGCCTTACGGGCTCTCTCTCGAGCCCAACCAGCAGCCGCACAGCGGCGCATGATATAGGCAGTAGATATAGAGGAGAGAGCCCGTAAGGCACAACGGAACGAGTGAGTTCCGTAAGAACGATCGTTGAGCGTCCCCTACCATTGCTCTTTATAGGTCAAGCCTGGAGAGCGAGCTATATTTACCCCAAAGACCACGCGAAGACCCACCAATCTTACGCATGCAGGGCTTCATTCGACAGACGGATTTGAGAGAAACACAAGAATGTAAATGGGAACGAGGTACAAACTAAACATGTCAGTGATAAGTGCAATCGATTGTGGTTCGTCCTCTCATACAAACGGGATATGTGAATAGAGCCTGGGAGGGGGCGCGAGAGGAGAGGAGGCAGTCAGTGACAGTGAGGGTTAGGTTGAGTCGCATCTCAAGGGGGGGGAGGAGGTGGGGGGCGCGGAGACCTGCATACAGTTAGTCGATGCTGTTCAAGAACTTAAGTCGCAGGCACAGGAAGTGAGAAGGCGGAATTGTTTAAAATCATACTTTAAAGGTGAAAACAGGAGACCATCAGCTGGCCCGGAAGTGCCAAAATTGAAGAAAATACCTCAATTTTGACATAAGCGAAGCTTTTATAATAAATCAGTGAATTCTTTGTGCGTAGGCGGGTGATTTAGGTAGTCCTGCTTGTTGCGCAGAGACCAAATTACTTACAATGGCTTGCGAGCACAAGTTAAGTCCCCTATCGTGGCAAAAGAAACAAGCCATTGTGACCGCACGCAGGAGGATAAAACGGTTAGCGGCGAAGAGGAGGACAAACGGAGTTGTGGCATCTCAACCGACTTTGTTAAGTGTTCCTTTGGGTGAAACCAGCCGGCAAAACAAGCAAAAATGTCCTGAAGTTCACCGGGGCATGTACAACGGTCGCATGGTCGCGGTACCCAAGGAGTGTTCGCAGCCTTTGCTCCGATATTCCCATATATATCCGGTTTAAACTTCTTTAGTGACAGTTGGTAGTCCCAGACAGACCATCAGTATCTTCTTTCGCGAACACCAAACTACCCCTTTAAGGGGATCCCGATGAGAGAAGCTTAAAGCCAAAATGACTTGGCTTCAACTTGTTAGTGACATGGATGATTCACCCTTACTCTCGCATGCGCGGAATTTTTGAAGAGAGGACTCCAATTTGGGCTACTTTGCGATAGGCTGACTAATTCGCAGTTATGAGTAAGTGGGGCTCGCCAGTGACACTCTGGGTTCAGTCATAAGCTGAGTGTGCCATGACGCAGACCTCTGGAACGGCAGTTTGACCGTCTTGACTGACAAGTTCCGCCGTATGCTCCACAGGGTGGTGACGCAGAGACGATTACTTGCACGTGAATTAGTTTATGGCGATGGCAGACTTGCACCGCATCTGCCGCACTCTCTTCACCTCCTCCCTCTACCTGGATCCGGTGTCAAGACAGAGTCAGGGAGACCGGAGGTAGAAGGCACAGGTGTCTGGCGCAACGAAGACCCGCACTTTGGCATACCACCACACTCCCTGATGCACAACGTAGACTAGCCAGCAAAAAAATAAGGCAGCTCGGATCCGAATTGGTGCGGCGTGAGCCTGCGCCTGGGAGTGCCACCAAGCCCCCAGTTTTGGCATTTGTTATGGATGCACATTTCCGATAGTCTGCCGGACTCCGATCTAGTCTCTCTGTTGGCCTAGTGCATCTACCACGTGGCCCGTTTTAGGGGCAAAGATCACTGAAACACCTGCAGCGCGTTACCGATCTCATGAAATGTTGGTCGAAATTCGGAAATTCGTTTTCCATTAGGAAGGATTACTTAGGTGGGGTTGAAATGTTGATTAGCGTGCGGCCCAATCCTATGGCATTTCGAACTCGCCAGTATGTCGGCTTTTGGATTCACTCCTTCTTGACCTCCTGCTGAAACCGTACTCGGTAAAAAATGACCACTATGGATTTTCGGTGGTCATATAAATTCAAACATATTTTATTGAAAACGTGCACAAAAATAAACTTTCTTTTACTCATTTGGTAGAAAATAGCATTGTCTTTGCATTTTATGCACGAAGAAAGGGTATATTTAGGTTTTTATAAAGTTTCCTAATTCCCAAATATTTTTGAGTCTGATCTGCCATTGCATCAGTGTTCAGCGACTTCAGTCAACAAGATGCATGCCTTCCGAGTAAGGAAAATCATATATTTCTCTATGCTTTTAAGAAGATACCATATAAAGTTCCTAAAATTTCGCAATGGATCCGAACTGTGTTGTATATTTAATGAGCAGCAGTGGTAAACGGACATGTGCGGTCCTGTATGCATGGACATCGCATGGTCTTAAAAATCTCATAATTAGAAACTATTTATAATCTAAATATACACTTTCTTCGTGCATTAAATGCACAGACCATGTTATTTTCTACCAAATGAGTAAAAGAAAGCTTATTTTTGTCCACGTTTTCTAAAAAATATATTTGAATTTATAAGACCCTCGAAAATCCATAGGAAAAATGCATGCTACTTAAGTAGTCATTTTTTACCGAGTACGGTTTCTGCAGGAGGTCAGGAAGGAGTGAATCCAAAAGCCGACATCCCGGCGAGTCCGAAATGCCATAGGACTATGTCATAAGATAATTAATGTCAAAACGCCACCTTATTAATCCTTCCTAATCTAAAACGTATTTCAGAATTTCGGCCAACATTTCATGAGATCGGTCACGCGCGGTACACAAACACACGGCGGTACTCCGAGAAGGTTTTCTACGCCTGGCTCATCAAACATCCACCTGCCCATCCACCAAATCGTAGCCAAAAAAAGGAAACGGGGCGAAGGGCACCGCTGAGATGGTGATTGACAGAGAAGGTACAAACACATGTCTGCGTGCCCAAATATTGATGCCAAAATAACAGGCGTCTAGGCTACCATACGCTTGCCAGCCGGTCAGGCGAATCAGGTCGAGGATTCTTGTTAGTGAAGAAGAAGAGTCGAGCACCGGAACACTTTGTTCATTGTTCTGAGCTTTCAGACTCATACAGGAGTCCATCGTCAGAGGTAGTAGCAGCAACAGAACAAGCTACGGTTATAAGGCATGTAGGCCAATCATCGACCGACGACGCAAGACTGGAGGTGACTACGCAGGGCTCTGTACGCCGGCGCCAGATCGATTGACCGACTTCTCATCCGAGGTCCAGGCTTCAATCAATTCTCGCCTTCATTCTTGTTAGTACAGACTATCGTGGGACTTTGTACCACAATGAGCGAAACTGAATCGAATTCCGCGAATCGAATATCGCGATGAGGAGGCCGAAGAACCGCAGTAGGCTAGGCAAAGGGACCCCAGCAAGTGGACCCGGAAGCGATCTGGTCTGAGATAGCTGTCGGCAAATAACAGGCATGAATCCCTGCATGAAAAACACGTTACTGTCTCAAATTCATCTCATTTTTGCGGTCATTGGAAGAACCTAAAGAGGGAAAGAAAGTCAGCCTACTGATGATGGGCAAGATAATCGAAGATGACCTCAAAACGGGCCTTCCTAATCTACCCGCCTAGGGGCCAATTAATCTCCCCTCTTATCGGTGCTTGTTTAGTCAACTTAATTGTCCTTTCATTCAGAACAGTGCATACCCAAACGAAAGGAATTACAGCGAGAAACAACTACAGGAGAATTTGACGAGCTTCGCTGCATAAGTCTCCACAGGGGGGGGGGGGGTGAGAGTCAAGAAGCGGCAGGGAGGTGAATAAGAAAACTGCATACATAAAGGAGAACGATAAAAATCAGGAAAACTGACCTGATTGTGGGAAAGGCGTAGTCCTCAAGAGACCAGCCGCCTTTCCGGCCGTTGCTGCTATCACCGCCTTGAATGATGAAGTGTTTGTAACCGTTCCAGTAGACGGAGAGGACCATTTTTGTGACCACAACCCGACCGTTGATGGGAGTGCTGAGCTCTTCTGTGGACTGCGAAAAGCGTGTCGAGGCGGCCCAAAGGTCAGATTCCGAGTCATTGCGCGGCATCCGGTTCCACTGGGATTTTCGGCTGGATGTGGCTTTGCTCGTCTCACGGACGAGGAAGTCGCCCTGGACTTGAAGTAACCTTTGAAGAACAGAGAGGAAGGGAGAGGTGTCTGGTTTATTGTGCAAACAATAAAATCGTAGGACTGGGGTTGCAAAGGACGATTGACAGAAGTGGTCAGCCAAAGATCGATAAATTTGCTTTCTCCTGAATAGAAGGCAAAATCTTACAAAACTCCGCAACCCATGTTGACATCAGATTAACTGAATAAAGTGGGAGATAATGCGGAGGGTTTCCCGGCGAAAGCGGCCGAACAGTGAACACCTGACCAGTCTCGTGGAGGTGGTCTGTAATTTCAATAGAAGGTCACACAGACCATTTGTCTTCAACTGTGTGTGTATCGGATCCAAGTTCTTTTTTTTAGTACGGCTCGAAAGACTACGAGGACAATTGACGTATGGAAAAGGACATACCGCACCAGGATGCTCTTCGGGGTTTTGATCGGTCGTCGACCCTCGTGATACAGGCATGCAGTTTAAACGGAATAATTCGCTACGTGTGCTACTGGATGTCGTATCACCAAACTGATTTCTCAATAAGTTTTTTGGGAGTGAAGGCCAACCGTGCAAAGGACGACTTCCACCGCCGCTCTACGAGGTGCAGCCCAGCAACGGTGACTTGAGCTTTAAACAGAGCTTCGATGTATCTACCCCACTGTCTCCTCCCTAACTCATCTTGTTCCGATGTCAAGACAAAGTCGAAACGACCGGAAGTGAGCATGAGCCCATTGGCTAACAAAACTAGACAACCCGTCTACGCGTGCCACACACCCGACATGGACCTCGGTCCGTGTGTACTAGCCTTCTTTAATGGTGAATCTCACACGAAGACCATACAGGACATAAAAACGCCTGGACAGCCATACAGTTGGACGATTACTGTCAAAGCCAGATTTCGGAAACGCACTGGAGTCGCCACGACCCCTTAGTAAGATTCGCGACCAACAGCGAATAAGGTCATTGGGCGAAGGCCAGAGAGCCTAGTCAGGTTTTGTGCTTAACTGTTTGTTTATTTCGGGACTTTGGGCTGGACTCAATGCATCAAATCCGAGGGCAGAAATTCAAACAAGGGTGCTACGGGTGACGATAGCATCCTGCTGAGGCGCGGGAGACCAACGGACTAGAGTTTTTGAAGTTTTTTAGAGCAGGATGTTTTTCAGAGAGTTCTTTCACTGTTGACAGGTAGCTTTTTCCAGAGCACAGGAAATAAGCTTAGGAAAACGGTTTAAAGTGTCTCACCAAGCCACCACTGTACTATGGAAGATCAGTTTTGTTAAGTGAATCAAGACAATTAGACGAAACGTCGCATTACAGAGCAGTTAAATTCCCTAGTACTTAGGCATAGGTTAAGAAATAAGGATTTTAACCTACTGTGGGTATCTGGTTTGAGATGGCGCTGACAGAAACAACGGTGACTGGGATTATCCCCATCGAATTACTTCGTCATCGCAAGCGAGGAATCTTCCACCTCCAAGCTAAAAACCCCTCAGGGCTGGATTTAATGCGCAATAACCAAAGAGCCGAGGTTGGAGTCGCCGACCTTTTCAAATCTTTTGGCTTGCCGATGATGCCAAATAAGTTAGAAGCAGCTATCCCAGTCTCCCTGTTTTCGTTGAGAGGAGTTTTCAACTATTCATTACTCGTCGCTACGGAGACGTCCACGTGGGTTCTGCGCCCGAGATCCAAGGTGAAAGTTATGTGTTTGCAGTCATCAGAAATTCAGAAAAGGCAATTGAACGTCAATCTTCCGCGACCATGAGCTGGAGAATATCATGTCCGTGAAGGGCAAGACTAGTGCCTAAAAGGCTTTTTTAAAATAATCGTGAAATTCTGCCCTCCGCCGAAAGTGCTAGATATGTAGGGTGGTTACAGAAGTGATCATGTGTTTCGGGGACTTTCAGATGGCCACGCCAAGGCAGCCAAATAAAATGGGGGTTCAGTCCGACAGCCTTTAGTTGCAAGCATTTAAATATACTCGGGTGTGGTAACTAGCCAGCCACTTTTTCAAATCAGTAGGCATTAAAAAATAGTAGTTATGAGCGCACGTTCTTACCGAACAACCTCACTGCGAGGAAGGACACCATGGAACCAGGGCTCCTTGTTGATGTCGACGGTTTCCTGTATAAAGCAAAAAAGGGCAAGGTTATTTTGCCTTCTATAAGACTGACGGTCTTTAAATGCCATCTCGAGAGAGGGAGATAGAGAGAGAGAGGGAAAGAGTTTGAAGGTACAACAGGACGAGTGAGTTCCGTAACATTATTGGTGAGCGCCCCTCTGTCATTGCATATACCCATCGCAACCGATAGGACAACGAGCCCGTAACTGAGTAGTCAGAGGCGTTGGACTTCTAACCAACAGGTCAGGGGATTGAGCCTCGGGTGTACGACACCTCGGGGGTGGGTGTGACTGGCTGACGACGGCAAGATACTGGCGAAACATGTGTCTGGTCATTTATCTAATACGTGCAGTCAAAACCGTCCAGGTTGACACGGTTTAGAGCTCGGGAATGATCAGTTCAGAGGAAGGAATGGTTCGTTGGAGCAAATTTACTGTGCTGTTAGTTGATGATAATCAAAATTTCGGAACAGCACGAAAGAATAATAGGGAAAACGGCAAACTCAAGGTCGACTAGCTTGACAGGCCAGTGAGATTTCTCTTCGACTCTGTGCATTCAATGCTTTCAATGGTGAGCTGAACAAGCTGCCTGAAACGTTAGCAATTTAACAGATTTGTTCCGGTGAACCATTCCTTCTTAAGCCATCAGCCTGGAACGCTCAACCTTGACAACTAGAAGTTCATTTACCCTCAAATTAGTCAGATTAATTGATGCTTTCAGTGTTCTGGGGAAAAAGATGTAGAACGCGCCGACAAATTGCGTCGGACTTTGCTTGCTATGAACACTATTCCGCCTGACTGAAACAAAGCTGGCAGAGAACATGACGGATCGGTGTCTGCAAAGTCATTCAAGGAGCCTGGTGGTGCCTGCGTGCTTCTTCTGGGTCACGCTAAACAGTCAACAATGAAAACGCGCGAGCCTTACAACGAACAGCATGGTAACGGACGAAGTGGCGTGGGGCGGTAGAGAGACCAGGAACTTTGTTGCTGATCGATAAGCTGGTCTCCGAACTTTGGCCGATCTGACTGCACTTCAAGTAATTGTGGGGGACGCTTAATCAGACCAAACGTTTTCGACCCCGTTAACCAACATTCACTGCAGTTTAATACGCAGCTCCTCGAGGTTTTCTTTTTTTTACGAAAAGAAGCAATGACCCAGCAGAGTAAAACTTTCTCCCTGCGTGCCGATTGGGGGAAGTTAAGGTACTACTTCAGATAAGTAAAGGATTTGCTTCCGCAGTAGCTCTCCTAACAGAGCAAGGCAACACGTTTTCAGTGGAAGATTAAGGTAACCGTATTCCTCGAATCGAAGGGAATTATGACTCACCTACGAACTCCCTGAAATTCTTTTAGTGCGATCGACCGCGGGTCTTTTGCGGCCCCAACGCGGGCTGTTTGTCTACAAGTGACTGATAATATAGCAAAAAAGTGTTTGAAATCCCCCCAAAGAGGACCTATTTCTATCTATTCTTTCGTTCAACGTGTCTTCCTACAGGGTAAATGAACGTAGAGGTGGTTCGCGGTAGCAAGTGGGTGTAGAATCTAACTTGTCGCATTTCGCTCATTTACCAATCACGCAGAAGTGTCTCGTACTGAAAGTCTAAGTATGTTGGCCTGACTTATTGGAGCCTAGACTGCGTCCCATCGGTGGAGGGGGGACGAAGACTGGTTGACCATTTTGACAAAATCGAGGTTAAAAGCCAAATTCCCATCGGTTTGTTCCGGGGCTTTCGCAAGGAGCAGTCGTTGGGACTCAGCGAACATAAATCCTAACAAGTCGTATACACTGGGTGATGGATAGAACACCGATATCGCGACTAGGGGGCCGACCGGCCAAAATTTGCAGAGCCTTGTGCGTGTGCGGCTTTTAGGGGAGACGATCTACTGTCACTGCAGATTGCGTGACGTCCGCAAGCCTAATGACGCAACTTCTTGGGAGGAATTTATGCCTAGGAAGGAACGGCAAGGAGCGGGTAAAGGCTCCCCTTGAATTTGCACAACTCTTCACCCTGCCAGCACCGTCAGCGGAAAAAGGCTCGACAGTGTGGCTCATGCCGCCCGTTGAAATCTGGTGCTCAAACTACGAGGGGGGCGTATCCAGAGGCATGGGAGTGTCCAGCTACAAATTCGGTTTTAGCGCAGGAGTCATGCCCCTCCCCCCAATTCAAGTCCGAGAGATGTTAGTTGGCCAGTTCCGCACAGGTGCGTGCTCGCGCGCCCAGATCTCCGCACACCGCGGTGCCCCGAGGGGATACTAGAGGCGCGGTTTTCTCTGTGATTAGTTCAGGCTATCTTTGATGCGAAGTGGAGGGGTAGGCGGCGATCGGGAGAGCTATAAATACTGCAACGACTACGGCAAGGTCGGTGATAGGAGTAGCTACTGTGCCAGGGGACTTTGAAGACTGTGAGAGAATTATGGAGGTGAAAAAAAAGACGAGAGGCAGCGACAGCGGAAGCAGAAGCGCCCTGCCGTGTCACCTGCTCTAGAGGGTTTTCGATGATCAGCAGATTTCACCGAGGCTGTGAGAGGCTAGCCCTCAAACGGGGTGTGCGTGTTTTAACGATCCGTGCACACACACACACACACAGACGCATATGCACATTTGTCAATTTCTGCTGTCTGCGCCGATAGGCTGTCGCCATCGCCATCGCCGCCGCCACCGCGAGAGGTACAGTTCGAAAGTGACAGCAAATTCGAAATAACTCGACATCGACCCTGGAAAGTCTGGTTGACAAAACCGGGTATTCAGTCACGCTTTGATCCTGCCTCTTAGAGGACAGATCAGAACGGAATCGTTGTCGCCCGCAAATGCGGTGAGGAACGGGGGGTGAGCGAAAGGATTACAACAGATGGGGTTGACCCCCCTTCAAGTGACGACTATTAGTCTCTCGACTAATGTTGTAGCAGCTATTAAAATAACAGGTTGAGCAATAACGTCGGACTCATCTCAGTAATACTGGTAAACGTAGCCATTACTTCAGCTGTTAACTAGGCCCAGAGCCCAACGATCCATGCTGGTGCTTTCAACCGGCATGCATAAATTGAAAAAGTACACCTTATGGTGGGGAAACTTGACACACAGAGTAAAGTGACTGACTCTGCTTTCCGGTAGCGCTTGAGGTGTAGGGAGAACGGAATATAACGTACAAAATGTATTGGAGATTACCGAAAGATAGTTTAAAAATGGGAAACGAGTGATGCCCAAGTTCAAAACTACTTTACGGAAGCAGCTTGCACAGAGGTAGTTACTATGACGCGAAATAAGTGGTCTACAAAACACAGTAGATATGCTATTTGATGAAATGTTGACTGAAATTCCGAAATGCGTTTTTAGCTTCAGAAGACTAGTAGGGTTTTAATGTTGATTAACGTGCGGCATAATGCTAAGATGTTCCAGTCACGTCAGAATGCTGACTTTTGAACGAGCTCCTTATCAACCATTGGCATAGGGTACATCCCGTAAAAAAAAGATACTTAAGTGACATGAAAATTTCCCATTTACTTTAACACCTTGAGAATTTCAAGCATACTTCATAGGAGACATAGACAAAAAGGTTCTTTCGGTTGCACATTTGGTGACAAATTACGTCTTCTTCA
Source organism: Spirometra erinaceieuropaei (assembly GCA_902702965.1). NCBI lineage: Eukaryota > Metazoa > Platyhelminthes > Cestoda > Diphyllobothriidea > Diphyllobothriidae > Spirometra > Spirometra erinaceieuropaei. Next base: position 257,269 of record CACRXP010000264.1, read on the forward strand.
AATTCCGTGCTTGAAAAAAGTACCTTTTAGTCTTAAAAACCTCAATTGTCGAGTAATTTCGAACCCGACCTGCCGTTGCACTTGCATTCAGGATTTTTAATTTACAAGCTGTATAATTTTTGTGCAAGAAAAACCACGCATTCCTATATGCTATTATGAAGAGAAGACGCAGAGATAATAAAATTTCGCCATGGATGTGGACCAAGTTGTCCATTTTATAAGCAGTATTTACAAATCTGCTGATGCGTTGTTGTATGATGAGACATTTAACGGTGTCAAAAAATTTAGTAGTCGGAAACTTTTTTAAAACCGAAAGATGCTCTTTCTTCAAGTATAAAATTTAAAGACGTGATTTGCCGTTGAATGAGTAGAATGGAGAATATTTCACGCATGTTTGCTATAAAATAAGTTTGAATTTATAAAAGTATCAAAAATCACTGGGAGATATTCATGCTATTTAAGTAGCCACTTTAAGGAATTTAATTGACGCAGGTAGTGGATAAGAAGCCCATTCGAAAGCCGGCATCCTGACGTGACTGTAATATCTTGATACTATGCCGCACTAGTTTTTCGAATTTAAAACGTACCCCATAATTTCGTGAGATAGCACATCTATTGTAACACGTGGTGATCGTGGTGCAATCTACTGTGGTCAAACTTGAAGGAGGCTTTATTAGCCTGACGTTTCGGATTCCTGCTCGAACCTATCATCAGGGACGAACGCAGATACGAGTGGTTCATGCACAAGGGGCCGCAGTATTCATAGGATGCAGTCGCCATGGTACCGCATACCTATGAACATTTACGACTCCCCCCTTCATCCGGGATCGTTGCACTTGGTGTGTTGATTGCTTGATGGCCGACATTCGCGTCGTTAATTGCTGCAATTTCATTCCGTGTGGTGGAACTGGAAAACCTGTTTTCATCCGTATGCATGAGCACCAACTAGCGGTGAGGCGGCGAGGCCGTCTATCCCGAGTGACCACATACACGCATACTGGACACAAATCTGCGTGGCAGGTGACTCGCCTGGTTGGTGCCTGCGGTGGTATGCGGTTATTCCAAACGCTTGCGCCCAAGTCCTCTAACTAATCTGCGTACTTATTAATTTACCATTCCCATCTAAAATTCAATTTTTCTCAGATGAGCCCCCTGGATCAATCCTGTTCACCGTAACAACAGCATAAACGTGTCCACTACTGAGAAGAACATCGCTGATGACATTCCAAGCTCAATCGGTAGGACTCCGTGCCACATCGAACAGACTACGTCGGTTCGATTATCCCTGGAGCGTTGTTGAGTTAACGGAAGGGCACACCGGGTGGAGCCTTCGGGGCGGTTCGGCTATCGCCGACTACGACGATGCCCACTGTGTGCCCCACAGCCAAATGAGTGCAGGACAGCCCCTCGCGCGTGCATTAGTCTAGAGTGGTAGCAGACTTGCACGGCATCTTACCTACTCTCTCTCTCCTCCCTCACCTACCTGGTCCCGATGACAGAAGAGTCTGGACGACCAGGCGCGGGCTCGGGCGCGGTGGCTTACAAGGCTAGACGGTCCGTCTACGCGTGCCACACACACGACCTGGCCCTACGGGCATGTGTGGTGTTCCCATCAAGGGGGTGGACGCCCCGCACCTTATCTGAGTGGGGCTGCCATATACGTCACACTATGAAGATGCCACTGCAGCCTGAATCTCAGTCCTCGGGCCAATCACTCCACATACACACGCAGTATCGACCACGTGGACCGAATCACCACGTCAATTAGCAACCTTCTAAGCCACGGCTTTTAGCGCATCGTGATAGTTTCAGGCACGTCAACGTTTATCTAGGTTCTATTCAACTGCAGTGCTTGTTATTCGTCGGGCAGTCAACAGCCGAACCATCCGATACGCCATTCAAACTATGTACAGAACCCTTCGACTGCCACAGGGGCGTGATATCTCTGTTACAGTGGTTTTCGTTCGTGGTATTTGGTTGGATTTGGACCCACCCTATACACTTAATCTGTTTCCTGCATGCGTATTAGAGGTGGAGAAAGGCGAGGTGGGTTGAGTGTCGGTAGGGGGTTAGTCATGTAGGTGAGTCTTGCCAACAGTGCGTTTTTTTTCATCATTTTTTGTGTCAGCCTGAGGCTTGAAGATTCCACCCCTAGTTTGCAGGGTAGATCGAAAGGTCTGTGCAGGAGTCCAAGTCGATCGCACGACACTTAAGCGACGTTTTCAGAATGTATTTTTTTCTCACGCCATCTTTTTTTTAGTCCGTCTTGGTTGCGCGCGCCCCTAGTAGCAACAGTGGCGGAGAATAGACGTGTTGGCGGGGCACTGGTCTGAACACCCCCCCAATGCGGCCCTCATTGCTGCAGTTCAATCTGTCTCGGCATTGTAAAGATGCTGGGAAAGCAAGCCGACTTGAAGACTCCGCTGGCTTCCCATCTTCCTATTATGATCTTTTGAAGACGGTGAAGTGGTAGGGCTTCATTTCTTCGTACTGGTAGGCAGTCTAGGTGTCTGCATCGTGCAGAAGCATAGTCTAAAGGACGGATTTGTACTGAATAGCGAAAAACAATGACTGAAATCCGGGCTTTCAAACTAGCAGTAGTCGTAGTAGTAGTAGTAGTAGTAGTAGTAGTAGTAGTAGTAGTGGTAGTAGTAGTATTAGTAGTAGTAGTAGTAGTAGTAGTAGTAGTAGTAGTAGTAGTAGTAGTAGTAGTAGCAGTGATATTAGTAGGAGTAGGAGCGGCGGTGGTATTAGTAGTGGGGGTAGTACTAGAAGCAGTAGTTGTAGTAGTAATAGTAAAAGTAGTTAATGTTGTTGTTGTAGTCATACTAGCCACGTGCTAGGCGATTCCCCAGATTAATTCTACTTATTTGACAGGACAATTCGAGCCTTCGCATTAGCATTTTTTCGCAAAAAGTCGTTACTTCAAACTACGGTAGTATCTCTTCCAACACTGTTTACTTCGAAATGGGTGCTTCGGCTGATGCATTTGGGCTGGTTCCCAATTTGACGATTTTCTGAATCCACGTCTATTTCCTGCACTGGGTCAAGTGCTGTACTTCTCATGTTTGGAACTCGAAAAGATACTTGAGCATTACCGTCTGCAAGAGGCTTGGTTGACTTTTCGTATACGCGATACCAGGTTTTCAATCGTGCGGAGGATTTCCTTCTGTCTGGAGCACAGCTTTAGCCAAAATAATCAAAGAGCATTGGGAGTAAGGAACGTCTGCGTTTTTCAACGTAAGAACTGGCAGATTAACGTCGAACGCAGTAGTTCAACGCTCCCTAACGATCAGTGGCTCACAAAAAGGGGAATAAAGAGGAGGTGAAAAGAAATGGGGAGGATCGAATGGCGAGGGGAGATGTGGGAAAGAACGCGAGCATTATTATTATTATTAGTAAAAGTGCTAGTAGTAGTAGTACTAGTAGAAGTAGTAGTAGTAGTAGCAGTAGTAGTAGTAATAGTAGTAGTAGTAGTAGTAGTAGTGGCGGTAATAGT
>CACRXP010000264.1:277418-318174 GCA_902702965.1 Spirometra erinaceieuropaei
TGGCAGAAGCTGGTGCGCGCACCGTTGAATCGGGGCGCCGACTGTCAGTTTGAGTTTGCCGACACTCCAGTCCTCCTCTCTGCCTCCCTACGCGCGAGTCGAAGATGCCACACTGCCAGCACTCAACGGCGTAAATCTCCTAATAATCGAATTCAGGTTTGAACAGTTAGCAGGCTGTACATCCGCGCGGGTGCGAGTATTCCGCTATCCATCATTTGTGTGTGTGCGCGTGAGTGAGTTGTTTTCTGTCAAAAGCCGAAAGATGATGGATCAAGCCTACAGCGAGGCTAATAACCTCTCCCAGTGTGGGAATTTGGATTTTAAAGACACACGGAACACCGCAAAGCGAAGGTCGGGGTACGATGTCCGGAGAGCAATTGCGACCGGTACCAGTCCTCTCCATTCTATCCCGCCGTCGGAACGTCTGCCGCAAAGACTGCGGTTGCCTGAAAATCAAGGCGAATAATACGACGAAAATGCCGAGCTTCAACAACTGGTCAGATTTGGTTATGTAGCCCCACCTGAAGTAAACAAACCCCAGCAATCTGTAACACGGGACCGATGGTAATAGGGGTTTCTACAGGTGGAGCGGGGGAACGCACAGGCGACGAGGTCAAGTGGTTGTATGCAAAAGAAAAACCATTGGGAATGTGCGGTTGCACTTTGAGAGGTTTAAAAAGTTGCCCTAGTCCCTAACACTAACCCTAACTCTCCCCTAACATAACTACATCTTACCCAACAACTACAACCTAATCAGTCAGAAACGCAGTTGCGTAAAGGCGCTATACCGGCGGGTCGAGACGCATTGCAGTGAACTGTAAGACAAAGTTGCTGAGTTACAGTATCTTCGACGGGTGCTTAGAACGAACGTATACTCATGCGATTTCGTCAGCCGGTGCATGCGTAGACGCGACGAGAGGAAATTCAACCGGCCTCTGGTTTTAGCGGGCGCTCCCGTACGTGAAGAACGTCTCGGAAGCCGTCAGCCGTCTTCTCACACCATTCACAGTTGGAGTTGCACGCAGACCTGAGGCAACCCTCAGACGTCAGGTCATGAGGACGAAAGACCCACTGTCACAGAAGAAAACGTCCGGAGTCGTTTTCTAGATCTGGTGAAGTTCCAGACAAAGCAGCTACGTCGGAAAAACTGGAAGATTACTCCAAACGCAAACGTCTGAATATGCAGCAGTAGTGAGGGAGATAAGTCGGGTGTATTTGTGTGGCTCAGACCAAAGTCTTTTACTGATAGTTGATGTTAAATGGCAGTTAGGGAGCGAGACCATGCACACCCTTGATACTGTGCAACTCGCATTGTCGGAGTTAGACCTTACAAAATAAGGCCGAGAGTTTCCTGAAGCCATGTATTCCGGTGAATCATGCATCAATCGGCACAGTGAGTAAGATATCAGGAACAGAAATCTCAAAGAAAAGTGGAAAAGTTGATAGCCAAACAAAACGTGGCGTCAGCCCACAGCATCGACCTATTCGCAGCACTGACAAGTCGGACGACAATCCGGGGAACCAGTCTCGGAAATTTACGCAATAAACGTTATTTTGTTCCCAAAGAATCTCATCTACGCAATCAGCTTGTACACTCTAAGGACAGAGTTGGCTATTTGAATAAAAAAAGAAGTCGTCTATAAGATTCCATGTGGCACTTGTAATGCGGTATATTGAGGTTAAACTGGGAAATCCGCCTTTACACGCCTACATGAACACCAACTGGCAGTAAAGAGGTGGGTCCAACTGTTCCCAAGCTGTCATGCACACTCTAGAAACTGGGCATGCATCTGTTTGAGATAAAACATTCATTGTCGGTTCCTGCCCATATAAGAATGGCCGAGAATTTCTGGAGGTCATTCACTCTGATGATTCATGCATCACTCGGCGCACCGATCAATCGATCAAACAAGCAATCAGACAAGCTCTCACAAATTGAGTACTGTCAACAGTCTGCTTAGTCGTGCAACAACACACTGTTCTGACGAAGAAATCTATCGAGTTGAATTCAATCAGTTTAGTAAATTATTTTAACAGAATGGGCACCCTAAAGATTTTGTGCACCAATGAATGCGACACAAAGAGTCGAAGACAAAGGAGCCAAGTAGTTCCAGTCAGACGCCAAATCAAGTACTCATCGAGCCCTTCCCTACATTAGAAATATACCTGAACTCGTTGAAAGACACCCAAGGAAGCACCAAATTCAAGTGGCGCCCAGACGGACGACTGCTTTACGCACTCAGCTTGTACACCATAAAAATAGGGTCAGCTACTTTGACAAGGAGGAAGTCGTCTACAAGATCCACTGTGACACATATGATGCCGTTTATTGTGGTCAGACTGGAAAATCCGCCTCCACGCATTCAAAAGCATCAGTTGGCAGTAAAGATACGGGACTTGTCTCAAGTAGCCATGCACACCCTGGGCACCGGACACACCCTCACTTGGGGCAAAACTCGCATTGTCGTCATCTGCCCTTTCAAGAAAGACCGTTTTTCAAGGTCATCCATTCAGATGAATCATGCATCAACCGGCACAACGAGTTTCATGCCGCGTACAGAAATCTCAAGGAGAAACGGAAGAGAAGGGAGCCAGTCTGAACGGACTGACACACACGGCGGCCGTTTACTGGGGCAAACGCTAAGCAATTATCGATTTTTTTAATACGCTTATGATGTTAACTGTGTTTCCACACTTGCTCTCCGTCTGCGTCTTACGATGACCTGTGAAACCAGCATGGGGAATTTACACAAAAACTTCCTTTTCCCGAGGAACATATTTGACTTCAACTTATATTTCTTGAGATGTCTACCTTCCAACATATATATATATATATATCCCGGGTTCGAATCTCAAGTGATCCACACTTGGGGTTGGGTATGACTGGCTGATGACGGCTAATAAGCCAGAAATGGCCATTCCGGTCTCCCTTGTCTTTGTCGGTATCACCTTCTCAACATATATCACTAGTCGCTGTGCGACTGCCTGCGAGGGTTTAAGTATGAGCCCCAAGGCACAACGGAACGAGCATGTTCCGTAACCTGATCGGTGAGCGCCCACTATCATGATATATATATGTATATTCAGTCTGCGATGTTTCCAAGGCAACAGTAGGGCCTGAAGAGCAGAAGAAAGGTGAGCAAAAGTGCACGACTACAGGCGGCAGGTAGGAGAATGCACACGCCCAAAGAACCTGCAGAATGACCTGCGTCGGTAAAGTAGGTGGAGTATTAAATACCGCCAGCAGAGACCTAATTCGTCAGTTACTTACGTGCACTGAAGGAAAACATAAAACTAAGTGTGTTTTTACAGTCCGCTCAACGGACATAACAGACCAACGACACAACCCCTTGTTAAGCGATTTCAGACAGCAACTGCCGTTGTCAGTTTGCCACACGCCAGACGAGGAACTGGGGAACAGGGCTCTGAAAACTACTGGACACGATCTTATCAGTGTTTGAGGGCTATACATTTATACATTTCTCAGTGGATTTGCCCACAAAAAATAACACTGTAGCACTGAGCTAAAACGATGGCCATATCGCGTCTCCGATTAGATAGACTCGAGTTTTGTACTGGCACATGATGGAAGTTGAAAGGGCGCTAGGCTCATCCAGCTCAGATCCAGCACAAACATTCCTCCCAATAATAATTCACACACACACACACTTTCCACTTTCGAAAACTGACAGAATAACTAGATTCTCTCAGACTGAAGGCTAGGTTGCAATGACTGCTTCTTACTTATTGTAACTCACATGCGTGCAGTCTGATAGGCTCCTTCGAAAACATGACTCGCCGATCGTTCTTACGGAACTCACTCGTTCCGTTGTGACTTATGGGCTCTCTCTCGAGCCCAACCAGTAGCCGCACAGCGGCGCATGATATAGGCAGAATGGCCATCCCAGTCTCCCTTGTCTTTGTTGGTAATATCATTCTGCCTATATATCAGGCACCGCTGTGCGGCTGCTGGTTGGGCTCGAGAGAGAGCCCGTAAGGCACAACGGAACGAGTGAGTTCCGTATGAACGATCGGTGGCGCCCCCTGCCATCGTATATTCCCGATCTAAAACCGACAGGGCAACGGGCTCGTGGCCCAGTGGGTAGAGGCGTGGACTTCTAAACCAACAGGTCGCGAGTTCGAGGCTCGGGTGTTCCACACTTCGGGCTTGGGTATGGCTGGCTGACGACGACTAATAAGCCAGAAATGGCCATTCTAGTCTCCCTTGTCTTTGTCGGTAATAGCATTCTGCCTATAGTATGGCCTATGTGTGTGTATAGGAAGGCACGTGTTCTGCACGTACAGATGCCGATCCAGTCAGTCGTTTCAACTGCCTTACCGTTGGAACACGGTCGGTTTGGGAAGAGTGACATGCACGATGCGCAAGTTCCTCTCATCACAAGCCAACGCAGGAGGCGTAGTCAGGATTTAGTCAGTGAGACAGCAGTCAGTCCTTGCCGTTCGCTGTGGGTGAATCATTGGTGTTCAAAGGTGCACTCACCAGCACCAGACAAATGCTGGTGTTTTCACCGTCATCAACCCGTCATGCCAGTATCCTAGGCAGTGAGCCATTGAAAACTAGTCCTTTGCCCCTAGGTTAGCCGAGGCCAGAGTTTACAACCGGTGAATGCTGGCTGTCTCTATATGGAATAGTTACAATGATGACGGCCCTAGGTTACAGAGCATGGCATCCTTGGGGATGGAAATTTAGACATGGGTTTGCATCATTTTCGCAAAATGAATCTTGCCAGCTCAGTTGAGTTCAGTTTTACTGAGGGAAAGGTAGGCGAACGCTTTGAACTCCCTTTGGGTTACAATAACATCATAAAAAAACCATATGTAAGGCAAGTGTGAAAGAAAATTAAGCAAGTAATTACATACGAAGAGCGTGCTGTGTAGGGGTCCGATTACCAATCCTTATAACTTAAACTGCGCGGACAGGTGATTACTGAGCTCCTTGCCGGCTAGTTCGCGTGCTTCGATTGCTTTAAAAGGTGGACTTTTTAACGCAATCGGAATGGTTTTCTGGCATTACTGAGAACCATGTTGAATCAGCTGATGCCATTTCAATGCCCAGTCTTTGTCTCTTTTGAATTGAATTGGACCCGAAAATAATCGAGTAGACGCTTTCTGTTTTGGTCAAAATTAGACAGCATGAACGCCCTCTTGAGAAGGCAAGAGGGAAGAAATGAGAGATGGAGGACTGGGAGAAGGCGGCTCAAGATTTCCCAAAAGTTCGCAATTTCCACTCAGACAGGATGTAAAGGTCTACAGTAGGGGCTGGCGACCAAATGGGTGAAACTGAGTTGAAGGGGGAAGGGGTGAGTAACTTACATTCGGAGGAGCGCCGAAAGAGTTTAGAGGCGGGTCGGTGCCGAGAAGAGGAATCGACGAACTGATCCGCCCTGCCCAGACGGCTCTGGAAGAGAGGTTGATGCGATGGTGAAGCCGGCGAGGTGGGCAGGGAGTTTCCGTGGTTGCCGGTTGGCTGCTTGACGGTCTTTTTGGCTTCCACTTCGGCCAGCCCTGCAGCCGAAGCTGTCGGATTGGAGGAGGCGCGGGAGACGGCGATACCGGAATTGCGATAGAACTCCTCCTTGAGAGCCTTCACAGAGCGGCGGACGGGGGGTTCGGGCGCTTCACTGGTCGAAGACGCTCCGGTGGACTGCTGACGGTGATGGTGGTGGTGGTTCTCCTCCCGCTCCGAGGCAGACCCACCACTCTCTGGCGTGCATTTTGGAGCCTCTCCTAAGACTGTTGCGTCCTTAAATGAAGCAAGAAGTGACCTCAGGGGTTAACAGAGGCTAGGGATGTACCACGGTAGGCGAAATTCGTCGTAAGGGTTTCTAATACTGCACGGTCTCAGCCCAGATACGACCTCAAAGAACTCTAAAACTCGAAAAACAGGAATAGGAGGATCTCTGAGGAATAAGTCTCTACTCTTATTCCAGCTCTCAACCACGCATGGACTTCAAAGGGCCCGCACTCTTGAGGGGGTGGATCAAGTGGGCAACAATTTGTACTTCCTTAGCGATCAGAAAGAAGTTTCAGCAGCAAACATGGCAGTCAGGCTATTCGATAACACTGACGGCTTAGGAAAAACTCTCAACGACTCAAACGTGTAACAGTCAGCAGATTAAAGAACTCTGGTATAAGCCTGAACGGAAGTCACGAGGGTGAGAGAAATAAAAAAAGAGGCAAAGAAACAGAAACCAGATGATGCTCCAGGCTGACTTTGGCCCTCAGTCGGGTTGATAGTCAGACCCCAGTTCGGGGTGCACGATCCAGTCAGCACTAATGATTAGGACTTCCCTCCCTCTCTCTCGCACACACATGATGACTATAAACCACTGTCACACAGCAGCGTGCTACCGCAACTCCGCTCCCATTTCACAGACACGCAACGGGTGGAGTTGGCTTGGTGGAGCATTGAAGAACACATGACATAAAGAGTTAAGTATGCGTGTGTGCATGTGTGTGTGCGTGTGTGTGTGTGAAATTGGCGATCAGTTTTTCTGCACGATCAGCGCCTTCACTATCAGTCGCTGACGGCATGACACTAGGTGAGAACCAGCAAACAACGTCTGCACTCGAAACACAAGACTGTTAGTGACTGTCACAGAGAGGGCTGAAAGCAGGGGATGAAATTGTTAGCGACAGATGAAGTTTCGGGAGAGTTGCGTCAGCGGAACTCGCTATGGCTAGCACAGTACCGATCTGGTAGGGAAGTTGGTTATAAGAGCGAATGCAGCCCGTCATTATCTAATGAGGCTCAACCTGTCGACAGGCACAATCCTAGCAGCCTCAACCGGTGTCACGGAGAAATGGCTCGAGACTTCCGCCTTCTCCAGTAGAGCATCTTACGCAAGTGCCGTCCGGTAAGCTGCAACCTAGCCGGGTGTTTGGACAACGGGGGGCGCCTTTGTCCGTGCACTCTGGTTGAATTTCACGGGAGACAATCCCGTCAGGAGTCACGTGCTGTCCAACAGCAACGTCAACCTAGACCACCGCCGCCGCACACGCATACGATGTAGTTTTCTGCCGATAAGAATTCACAACGGTTAATACTGCTATTCCCTTACTGTCCGTATTCCCACCAATGAATGGAAGTAAACTCGACGTCAATAAGGATAGATGTTAGCTCTTCATGGGCGACGTGGTTCTACTGAGAGAGGACAATCAATGTTGCGTCCTTCCAAGTTCCGTTGATACTTCAGAAGCGCAGGTAGTGGAAGGGTCTGTGGGCAGACTTTACCAGTGTGAAGGCATGATGGAATTGAAGTTTTAATGGCTGGGTTTCCTAAAGGTGGTTTGGAAGCTTGACGACTAGCAGGTCATTTTCGCCGAATGCAGTCCGACAAAAAGGTAACCCCTTCATGGATGGATACAGTAGCCCAATTGGAAAGAACAAGAGAAAGATCTGCAGGCAGAGCCAGTCACGTGGTAATTCATGAACCAGTAGCTTCTGGATGTGAAATCTACCGGAATGCCATCTGTTTAGTTTGCCGTCCAAGTCAAGGATAACGAAGGTTTTCTGATGCGAAATAAGAATCCGAAGTAACGGTCCTCTCCGCTGGTTGGAGAAGTCAATAAAACATAGATAAAGCTTAAAAAGACTACCGGGGAACAGCCTCTTCCGACGGCCCTGGATAACAATCCGAAGGGCACCAGTCTCACCTAGAATTACCCGAGGGTGGAGGCAGTCCCTGATATTTTTAAACCCGCTAATGACACCCGGTGAGGGAGAGAGGGACCACTGTTGGAACCGAAGTAATAGGAATGGGTAACAATCGGGAGATGGCACCCAAAAAATCAGTCACCTAGAAACAATATCTTTAACAGTGGACTCAAACGCCTTCACGCTATATCAGCGGTTGCAGGCCTACTTTCACGCACTACTTGGACTTTCCCCGACGGCCTAACATGGGATGGCCGAACGAACATGGCAGGAGGTTACATGGACTATGATCGCTGTTACCCAACCTTACCCATCGTTACACACGTACACCTGAATATACGGCATTCATTCGCATTATGGCAGTTTATTACAAGACAAAATCACTTTTAAACAGGATAAGTCTGCGCAACATGGGACAGGAACAGTTCCCAGGCATCTGTCAAAGACATGGCACTGAGGCCAAACAAAAGGCGATACTGTACTTCGTCTATGTGAGCCCACACAGCTCGACCACATACAGGGCCTCCCTCGTAGAGTTTCCTTTTCAGTCTACTCCAGTATGCCTCAATGGCATTGGTGTGCCGTTCGGTGGTAGGGTCCTTGATGTTCTTTGAGTGGTTAAGAGAGAAATGTAGATAGCCTTCTGACAATTATACGCCTTCCACTCGTCCGGTACCATTATACTGCCTTTGGCGACCCATTTTGTAATAACGGAACGGAGAGAGGGCCAACTTTGATCATTCACCTGTTCAAATAAGCCTTTCTGTCAGCTAGTATCGTACATCCCGACCAGCCACCACCCATAAAACCACTAGTACCACCTGTCCCGTAAGACAGGCTGCTTTGGTTAGGCGGAGTTTTTGGGTGCCATCTCCCCATTGCTACCGAGGAACGCGCCGGTGGGCAGAGAGAGAGAGGTCCGAAACTCCAGCTGGCCTTTCTCAAGCCCATACCACAGAACTCACCTGTGCGTCAACCTGCACCCGCAGAGCGTGGAAGCGGGAATCAAGAAGACCGGAATTGTGCAGCTGAAGGAGATCTCCACTGGAGGAGAACTGAGGCAAAGCTGTGGGATTGGAGATACTAGCGCCGCCGGCAGCAGTACTAGGCAGCGGCGTCGGTGCACTGACTTTGGCCTCACGCAGAATATTCACAATCTGACCGTGGCTCTCTGCGAAGCAGGCGGACTGGCAGTGGAAGAACTCACAGGTGCCCAGGGAGATGGCAAGTGCGCAGAGATTGCCCGGCTTCATGGCGGTGGCCATGTAGGCTTGACTGTCATTCAGCAGGGGCGGCCATTTTTTGCTGTTTTTGTTGTTGCTGCTGCTGTTGTCTCGAGGCGAGAGGTGAGAAGGCTGGGGCTTAGACTCCAATTGGAGCAGGTACTCGTTAAGGGACTCCTCCGTTTTCAGAAGACTGGGCAGGTCGTAGATTCGGGTGCGCTGAGACAGAGTCTCCACCCACTGGGTGAGAGACGCCGCCAGCTGCTGATGCTCCTCTTCAAACACACCGGTCATGCTCTTCTGATTGGCTGCCTCTTGAAGATGCGTTTGCAGTCTTTAAGAGGAAAAAAGGAACATGGTAGGCTGTGATTCATGTGGTGAGGCATCTGATGTTAGAGGTAGTTCACGTTGTAAGCAACGAGAACTACTACTACTACTACTACAGAGGATTGGACGAAGTGGGTGACGAGTGGAGATGACAGTGGAAGCGGTGGGCTGATTGATATAGCTTCTGCCTAATGCTGGCCACACCCGATTGTTCTAACTTCGCAGGTAGAGTGCAGATTTGCCTTTGAACAAAACACATCATAGCCTTCCCAGGCAATACGAGCTACTCGCTTGCATGTCATTTTGCCTCACGCGTTAACGTTATGTGTGTGTCCATAGTATGAACCAAACTCGCCCCCCAAACAGCTCGCGTGGTAGATGCGCTGGACCAACACGGGGACCGTATCGAATTCTGGCAGGCGTTATCGGATTGCGCAACATAACAAATGCCAACATTCCGGGGTGCGGTGGCAGACCCGGTTGCCGGCTGATGTCGAGCACCCTGAGACCCCCGCCATCCCCCATTGTTGTCGTTGATTCAAAACCTGATCATTTGCTGTGTGGACCAGGGGGGGTGTGGAGTGAAGCGCCAAGGTGCGGGCCCGACCGTGCCATCCACCTGCGTCCTCTTCCGCCTCCGGTCTTCTTGACTGTCTTGACACCGGGTCCAGGTGGGAGAGGAGGAGAAGGAGGAGGGAGTGCGGTAGATGCTGTGCAAGTCTACTATCGCTATGAACTAACTCACGCACAAGTCACCGTGCCTGCTCCCACCTTGCTGTGAAGCACACAGAGGACATCGTCGGCAACGACGGTCGAAGTATCATTACCCCGACGCCCATTTGCGGTCCTCTTGAGTCGGTCCTCGCATTAGAATAAGGTGAATGTGAGTGAAGAGAGAGGGGTTGAGGTTTCTCAGGTCTCCCCTACTGTGATCCTCAGCATGATGGATGAACTACGGCTGCAGCATCCACTTATGCCAAACAGTAATCATATGCTCAAAACTCGATGGTCTGCATAAATTTTGGGGCAGAACCTGAAGGTGGGTGTTCTTAAGACTTTATCCCGAGTTCGTCTACTACTGACAAACTTTATGAATAGTAGAAAAATCCCTCAACCATCACGTCCTTTTTCACTGTCTACAGGTCTATGTTTAGTACTACTTGGCGGCCGACTTCAGTTCCAGCAACTGCATATTGTTGCCGAGAAGGCAACGAAATATTGAGCTAAATGAATACCAGCCTGACCTATTAACAAAGTGGAAAAGCAGAAGACTCGTCCAGCCTTCTAAACTGCCGATTCAATACCGTAGAAAAGTTTAAGCTCGATAGACCATTAGTGTTCTGCCCTCTAGTATATCCAAATAAGCATCATAGTGGACTTAAAGGCGGCTGATCAATAACTGCGGCGTCGAGGTGAGTGGCTTCTGCAAAAAGGTCAACAAATTCTACTTCGACGAGTTTCAGGATACCCGGGCAGTTTGCTCAGATCCACCTTTCTCCCCCTACCCCGCCTGGTAATTACACGAGCGTGAGAGACTGAACTGTTGTCGGTTCACGAAAAATAGCTCGGCAGGCATCTCACGCTTCAGCGTAAGCAGCTTGCGTGTTTTCCTCGGATTTGTGGCTCGTTTCTCAGGCGTAAAGTTCCCACCAGCGCCGACGCAAACGCTCACATCACCTCTACCTGGGGTTGGAAATGAGTGTGACGGTTGCACGAGCAGCCAGCGACTTCACTGTCAATCTCTAAGGGCGCACGAGGCGGCAGCGAATTCAGTTAGCGTTGATAATTGATCTGGTGGCACAATTGAGCAGCTTCGTTGAGATGAAGTAGGGCAACGACCTCCAGTTAAGAGGTAAATTACAAACTGCCGAGGGAGGGAGTACGCGCGCTGTCAGTAACCATTGCTGTCTACGGATTCATGAGAACGGGTCAGGAATCTAGCGAGTTGGTCAGCGTGGCTGCATTGTTTGCAATTACTGTAACATGGTAGCATCCTTAACGTCTACGACCAGCATCCTATCTGGATTAAAGTTTCAGAGGTAGGACGAATGGGTAGCATTTGACGTGATAATGTAAAGGGGTTTGGGCAGATTCTGGTGGGAGACCTTGATGAGATTCGAAAAGGCGACAAAAGAGCTAAGACCTGAGCTCAGAGATTTCGAGGAAGAGCCTTGAGATTTTTAAACTTGCGTTAGGTTGCCCAACCGACCTACTGTAAGGTGCGGAACCTACCAAATTCAATGTAATAGGCCGACGCCTAGGCAGATCTTCTTGAGTAATCGATATAAAACCCGCCGGACATGTTACATTAATAGGTGTTCTTTTGGCAGACCTGAACAGGCTGACCGGACGTCATATTACGAAAAAACCGGCGGTCTCGGTGAGGTTTGAACTCACGAAGGCAAGCGCGCGGTTTGAGTACAGCTCCGACCGACAGCATTGTGTTTTTCACACATGTGCTAAATAGTCCACCCAACCTACAGTAACGTACGGAATTTACCAAGTTCAATGTAATAGGCCAACCGCCCAAGCAGGTTTTCCTGGGTGATCAATCGAGAATCCACCATACAACCCCCAAGCCCACTTTTTGATAGGCGATTTTGTTAGCTGGAGCATCGGTTGCAGTCTAGCCTTGATCTTCTTATGAGTTCGAACTCCCTCTCCCCGAGGTCGCTGAGTTTTTAACAAGCAAGGTGGTTCGACAACAATTTATGCCCAGGGACGAGTAACTGGTCTAAGAAGTATTTTAAAAATTACGGAGATAACTAGTGGCAGGTTCCGAAAAAACAGGCCTCTCTTCTCCACTTCACAGCTGACATGCACGCCGCAAAAAACAAACCACTGGACTCTTAATTCGTAAAAGAAAAAGAAGACGGGAAGGAGAGCGACTCACAGATGTTGGACTTGGTTGAAGGTGATCTGGTTGACAATGATCTTGTCCGGCTGGAGAGCCTCATCGCCGGCACGCACAATAAGGTCCTGATCGAAGGGGAAAGCCCGTCGGAAGGAGTCCTCATCGGATGAACTGGATAGCGGCGGTGGATCTAGACTGACTTCCCCCAGTGGTTCAGCCTCAGGCAGGGAGAGCTGCTCAAAGGTGGCGGAGGGCACCTGTTCCACCCGGGCCAGTCGGAGGAGATAAGAGATGGCAAAGTCCACGAGTCGTAGACAACGGTCCAGGTTGCGCAGGAGGCAGGGTCGCACCCGGGTCACCAGCCACTGGCTATATTGACGGGCGATGGCCAGAGAGAGGGTGTAGGCGTTGTGAATGGTGTGCAGTTTCAGCGTCGCCGCCTCCAACTCATTCAGGGAGGTCTCGATGGCTTTCCGTTTGTTTGACAGACCTGTATTAAGAAAACGGTGTATCTGACAAAGTGGTGGAAAGTATCAATTGAGACGATGGCTCCGACAGTGCTCCCATTCAACAGCTGATGGGGAGGTGTTTGTCCAATACACCATCAGTCAGCTGATTTGTCCTGGAGGATGCGACAATGAGTGTGGCGCGCATGTACAACATTAACTTGCTAGCAGAAGTGAAGAGGCGAACCGCAGGAAGTAGTCGCGGAGAAGGAGACACGATTGTTGGGACAAGTGGCTTTTTAGCCTGCCGTTTCGGATTCTCACTCAAATCCATCATCAGAGACTTTGAGAGTCAGAGTCTGACTCCGTCTCTGATGGTGGATTCGAGTGAGGATCCGAAACATCAGGCTAAAAAGACACTTGTCCCAACAATCGTGCACGCCGATCCCCTAAAAGTTCGGTGGTATACTCCCATTTTGTGGTACAGTGAAACAGACCAATTAACTGCAAACTACTTCAGAAAACATAAAACACGGCGGACAATCGCCGAACTCTACTTACAGTCGGGCACATCGTGCCGTTCAGAAGCTAGATCTCGATGGGCGCGTAGGCGGGGGGATTTTCAAATGTTTTTCAGAAAGGAAATTGCGGTGCGCGAACGCGCGGACTTCATTTTACACTCCCAATTTTAACAAAGACTTGTCCCTCTCTAAGACAGCCCTTCCTTCCCAGCCTTCCGCCGCGTTTACTGACGCGCATGTGCTCCCCAGAACTTCAATCACACAGTGAGCCTCCGACGATCTGTTCGGAATTCCGCGCCTTCTCCAGCGTGCGCTGCATGCTCGCACAAGCAGGTATGCCAAACAGGCGTACACGTTAGACGGACTCTGAGTATGGCGCACATTCAATTAAGGTCAGGAACGGTGGGCTTAGGCACTCTCAGTGTGAAGTATACAGCCGCAGTGACCCCGGTCATCTTAGCAACACGCCCGGTAGTCACCGCCAACATCGGTGCTGTCAGCGGGTTCTGCAATGAAAGGCAGGCTGCCCGGAAAAGAAACAAAACGGCGTGCAGGAAAACTCCTGCGGATAGAGAGAGGCTCTTTTATGATCGAGAGCCGAAAATATCTCTAACTGAGGAGGGGGGGGGCTCTCCAAGGCGAAACTATATCTAACTAGACTTCGCCCAGATTTAAAAGAGCTGGCTGCCCGAACTGAAGAACGAAAAGTACGCCACAGAATGTGATAAATCTTTGCTGAAGCTACTGATTTACAGTCCCAGATGCGAGCATTTCTATGGAAGTTAGGAGAGTAATATTTAATAGGTTGCCTTTGACGCTTTCAAGCGTTAGATGGAGCCGGAGATTGTGCAAGACTAAAACTTTTAGAGGTCAACGTTAAAAAATGGAACAAAATGCATAACCCGTGGAACCGGTAATATTGTAAGTTAGCTCATACAACTACGAATTCTGCAAGCCATCCGATAGGACCTTACTCGGAATAGCTGGGTAAGCAGCATGCATTGATATAGAAGGCCGCAACAATTCCGTATCAATCTGACGCACTCTCTCGTCGTCCCCTGTCTACTATACATATACATTATCGTAGATGGGTTGCGTCTACCGATCTGCTCGTCCCGTTGTGTGTTTGTGTGCAATATAGTCCCTTTAAAGGCAGTGTCTAGCGAAGAAAAAATTCGTTTTCGTGCATAAGTCTAGGGACTGAAATAAAGCGTCCACGGGAACCTTAGGGGTGTAGGTTTGAAGGAGTTTCTCGGTGTAGCTTCCTGCTAATGTTTAGCGGAATCGAGAAGAACGAGATCACACCAAATGATGTCACTATCTCGTCATTTGTAACTCTGACCCCTATAAATTTGCCTAGAAACTCTAATGAGTCTTCAATGGGGCTCTCGGAGCCGTAAGTATATTGCCCTAAAGCTTGAAAATTAAGCAAACTAATGTATATTCCGAATGGCAGAACGTTGACGGATACCTCTCCGTACAGCAACCCCCTCATTTCGTACGAAAGCAGATGCGAGAGAACATTCTACAGCCTCATAGAAGCGCGCTGTCCCGAACCAGCTAATAAGGTCGAGGTTCAATTTATGTGGGAACTCTTCACAATTGACCGATACTCTGGCAGTTTTGACGAAAAATACTTCAAGAACCGGGCGACTTTGGAAATTTTGTATTAAAACGCTTCGCATCTCTAAAACTTTCAAAAAGGCATGATTCAACCAGAGAACTTTTCTTTCCACCGGTAAACTCCCCCCCTCTCTGGTGTCTTCCCTACTTTCGGGGGTGTTTGTGGCGAAGTCCCTTTGTGTACATGTACATAATTTCAGAAATCATTCACTCGAATATTCTCGGGAGTTCATATACCAGAAACCGCATAGAGAACATTGGGCGACCAGCTGATAAGGCGGACGCATCGCGGCAGTGCCGCGCAGCGGCAGAATGTCGGCAAAACACGTGTCGGGAATATGGTATAACACCTTTGTCATGTAGATTTTACACTACTCGTAGTACGACTTGTCTGAAGAATGGACATCACGTGGTTATCCCACAGTAGTTGATTGTCTTCGATTTCAATGTTCACCAAAATTCCGGGTCTGACTCTAAAAAGTCATGTTCCGGAGATTGAACTCCATGCCCTGCACTGAATAGTTTCTGAAATTATTTACTTGACACATATACGTATGTGTGTGGCATGACATGTGGCGCATGCACGAACGTATGATGGCTGTGCGACGAGGATGCGAATTATCACAAGTGGCCACCCACACCTACGAAAGGGGTCATGAGTTTAACTCCCCAACCACCAAGACTATCGTCCACGCCGAAAACAAAACAGACCGAGAAGTGTTTGAAGTCTGGCTCCCGGATGAGAATTCAGCCAATTGATCTGTCGATCCGGCGCCGGCGTACAGAGCCCTGTGCAATCACCCCCAGTCTTGCGTCGTCGGTCGATGATTGGCTTACACGCCCTATAATTGTCATTTGCCCTGTTGCTGTTTCTATCTCTGACGATGGACTCCTGCATGAGTTCGAAAGTTCAGAGCAATAAACAGAATGTTCCGGTGCTTGACCACCCTTCTTTGCTTATGCAGATATTTATGCCGTACTCTTAACATAGGTACTACCTAAAAGCCCAGACACGTGTTTGGCTGTTTCCTCTGTTGCAGGACGAAATTGCGAGGGTTTGGCTCCCCAGTGGGTTCCCCAGAGTCGTCAGGGGTGGCAGCGTGCCTTTGCTACCTGTTCATTAGGCTAGGCTATCTAAAGACAGTAGGCGAACTTTAGAAGCAGTACATGCACGTGAAAAGGTCTGAATCAATCTCAGCTTTCCATATGCATCGCCTTGAAAGGGTGGTTTATTAAAGAAGATTTTCAACGTGCGAAAGATGCTACGCGAGTCTCTCTACTTAATTTTTTATCCCGCGCAAGTCACCACTGTTGGGTTCACTTCCAGAGCAGCGCTGTAGCTAGAAAAGGTCGAACTGTCAGTATGAAGCAAGGCCCCATAATTGCATTAGTCATGCAAATTCCAACTAAACTCTATCTTGGCTACAAAGGTATATGAGAGGTTTCTAATCGGTCAGCGGACTCTTAAGGGGTTAAGTGGACGTTAAGGACATATGGTCCCAACCTATTTTGTGTCTTTGAAGAAGAGATTCAATACTAAAAAAACTATGCCAGACTCATAGCATGAACTCACCTTTCTCGAACTGAACGCTAAGACGGGTCCTCAAACGTGCTACAGTGTCGGCGTACTTTGCGTACTTTTTCCAACATTCTCGGACGTCAGATTCTAACTGTAAGAATAGTAAAGTACAAAGCGGTAATAGGTAGAAGTTAGTCCAACTGTTTTACAAATAATTTACTCTTATACTTGTGTGGGCGTGTAAGCGACTCCACTGCGCTTCTAATGCTGATGAAGTGTCCTCCAAAGAAGGTAAGCAAAACACACCGGTAGGCAGTATTAATTTCATAAAACCGGTCAAGAGGAAGAACCTTGATCTCCAGCACTTTGATGAAAAATACGACTTTACAGTACCTCTGTCAATGTAGCTAACTGACCAATCAGAGGTCAAAATAGGGGATATATCTGGAAAAAAGCGACACCTAAATATCCTGATGCTTTCTGCGGAAACCCGCATGCGGAAGAAATCCCAACAAATGACAGAGATGTTTGGTGGGAACCTATGAAGGAGCGGTTAGGGTAGGACTGCTCGCTGGCAACCAACCTGTAAGGGTTAAAAACAGCACGAAAAGAATGTTGGCGCTTAAACCGCAGGACAATGTAAGGAAATAACAGCTATTACTTTATGCCACCTATTCTACTAGCCAGCATATACTGTCGACAGAGTCTATACGTCAGCAGACTTGCTGTAAAGTGAACAATCTGAGGCTATTCAGTCTTTCTTCTGGGACGAAATTCCGAAAGAAAGTGAGCATTCCCTAATTACCTGGTTCTGAACCCGTTCCCAAAACTTCATGTCACGTGCGAGGTACGGATAAAACGCCCCTAAGAAGCATCCGAGGTTTGGCCGAGTTTGAATGTTTTCTTACATGACGTACTAAGATCGCCTACAAACTAGAAGCTGTATTTCAGCCCTCGCAGTAGACTACATGAACTTTTACGGCAGTGGTGGTTTCATGGGAGCAATGCTTTTTAAGTTGGTAGCTGACCAAATTTGCGGGATGCTTTCGTCGCTCGATGATGTGCACTTACGCGAAAAGTGGATCTCTGTACATTCATCACGAGATCTCATTGTTCAACCCATTTCGAAACTCAAGTAATACCTTCTCGGACAGAAACATCGCAGCGTGACTAGCAAGAAATTGCAATGTCATCTGTAAAAATTAGACGGTTTTTGAGAACTTTCGCTGGCAAGTTATTCGTGTAGGTTAGAAACGGTGCTTGCTCAAGCACACCCTGGTGAAACACATTTATGTACCCGGCGACTTAGATGATGCTTCCAGAACAGATTGTGGGCTAGGCGACCAGCGAACTTATAAGCAGTAGGACTGATCGACTGTTTTACCAGACTACGCAAAGTAAGTAAGGCATGGTGAGGCCAGTTCTTTTTTAATGAAGAACATCGTGTTGACAGCATGCTACAATACTACAAAGGGTAATTAATTGGGATAAAAAAAAAGTAATAAATTCTTGCTTAGGATGACAAAGTGCGCGTCACTATGGGGACGACTGGCTAAATGTATTTAGATGGGCGAGGTCAAAAAACTTTTTGGAATCTCGCCATAGCTGCTTTTTGTTATTGTTTATTTAGTGAAGTGCCAAAATTTTGAAAACTCGCCTGGGAAGAATAGGACTCCAACATTGTATCCCGATCTATGTACAGTGTGCGCAGTCTTTGAAGGCCCTCAAGGATCAGGAGCAGTTGGCACGTTGTGATCTTTTTGTGGAACGCGGCCCTGCAGGCAGCCACCTCAGCCCGAGTTTCATTGGCCTCCAGAAAACACTGAAGAAGCTTGCAGATAAATGCAGGAAGCGTGATGGAAACACTGTTTAGTAGGTTTTGCAAGCAGTGGTTGCATACAAATCGCACAGTAAGCACGAGACTGAGAATGTGGCACAGCCAAACTTTCAAAGTAAGAACTATCAGCACTTCCCAGGATTCCTTTTTAGTGAAGGGTCTTAGGGCTCGGCACATTTTGAATTGAGGCGAAGTTAACAACGACAGCAATGATAGAATCTAATGAGATGCAGCTATCCACTTCATACCATGTAAAGCTTAATCTATGGCGAGGTACGCTAAAAAAATTAAAGACATGGAAGTGCTACCTTTCCCATTTAAAGCCGCCTAGTGGGTGTCTGGCGTGGTGTGTCGTAAAAGCAAGTGATAAATGGTGCACCTTCACAAACGTGTAAAAATAATAAAACTAACTTCCTGATTGTGCGCAGCCTGAGGAAACTATCTAGAATTTTGTGCAGTACTAAGATTTATCCTCTCGAAATCGAAAAAGGAAATGGCAACTGTCTCATGAGTGGTTGCTAAACTTTTTATCATGCTTGTGAATTCAGAGCACACCTGCTTAGCTTGACTGGCCACATTGGAACCTCGGACACCACGACTAAGTACAGGCAGAGGGGTCTCGTCCATTTCCTCTGGCGAGGTCCGCGCAGACTCAGAGGAGGAAACTTCACTTAGTCTATTTATTGAATTATTTGATGCGGCTTCTGGTGGTCCGATTGTGTAACCCGTCGGCTTTAATTTTCTTGTGTCGGTTTTCTTGACTTTTGAGAAAGATACGGTCCTCCACAACGCAATTGATATTTTGCTTTCGGCCTTTACTATTTTAGAATAAAAGTCCACGAGGTCGCTAACAGTCTGGATGACTTCGTCAATCCTGGCGACACACATCAAACGTGAATGTTTTACGGAAACGTCGAAAATCCCGTCACTGGTTGGAGATTTTCGCTGTCTGGTTGAAAAGAAGGACATTAGGCCATTTGATGGCGTCGAATTCCTTTTTTGATTGACGGACATTGTTGACCCATGGCTCGGATCACGTTCGGCAGATTTCACATCGAGGGACATTGTCAGTGGATTTTTGTAGAAATTAAAAAAAAACTATATGCCGTGCAATTACGAAAATGCGGGGAATCCAGTATATTTCATTTCGTATAGAATCAAAGGCATCCTTCGCTCGCAAGCAAGCGCTTAATTAAACTGGTAAGCCTGGCCGGCTTTGTATGATAAAAACGGAAGACGACGAAACACACGACGGACTGAAAAGAACATCAAAATGTGAAACTTTCGTAACGAGAACCGAAGTGACCTTGCCCTTCGTTTGAATCGATCGACGAAAGGTTAGAAAGTGTTCATCGGAGAATGGGAGTTATCCGGAAATCACTTGCGAGAGACAAAAAAACGGGCTTTAACCAACAACTAAAGACCCCTTCATCTTCTTTCTTTTCACTTTTAAGATGCATAGTTTTGAAGTTCGGGTTTTCCATTGAGACGACTAGTATAAATCCCGGAGGCAGTTAGGTTGTATATTGGCAGTATGAACGAACGAATAGGAGGGTCGAATGTCCGCTAAAGTCGTTTGTAAAGGCAGCGGAAAACAAAAAGAAAACAAAAAACTTAAAATAACAAATGCAGAACGACATGCTGAAAAGATTTCAACTAAAAAACACGTCGGGTCCAACATGGAAACAGAACAGAATGGGCTTTTTTAAGCACAACTTTGGCATTGTAATCTTGTCTGGAATACGAAAAAAATACTCGAAACAAACTCTTTTGATTCGGCTGACCTTTGCCTTATTTGCTTAAGGCATCTACTTACTTCGTGGTGCCCGAAGATGCAGTTT
This sequence comes from Spirometra erinaceieuropaei, assembly GCA_902702965.1. Lineage (NCBI taxonomy): Eukaryota > Metazoa > Platyhelminthes > Cestoda > Diphyllobothriidea > Diphyllobothriidae > Spirometra > Spirometra erinaceieuropaei. The sequence continues at coordinate 297,288 of CACRXP010000264.1, forward strand.
GTTTTAAGTGATAAAACGTCTTTAATGGTATATTTATAATGAACTATTGGAATTAAACCATGTATTATATTCTCAGGGTTAATGCTTTGGGTATTTTTAGACCTCGGGATGCTGTTTACGGGTCAAGTGCGCCGCAGAAATTTGATCAGCCGAGATTAAATTCAATGTGACCACGCATATTTGGTCCTGTTTTTCCTTCTTAGGGCATCTACTGCCCTGTAAAAAGTTGGGTTCCGCCCCGACCTTTTCCTTTATGGTTCTGAACGACATATTAATGGAGAGGGTCTACAGTGCCTTAGAAACTGCCTCTCCAAGGCCCCGACCGGAAAGTCGCATTGTATAAGCGAAGAAGGGTGGTTGAGCACCGGAACATTCTGTTTATTGCTCTGAACTTTCGAAATCATACAGGAGTTTATCGTCAGAAATAGAAACAGCAACAGGGTAAACGGCAAATATAGGGCGTGTAAGCCAATCATCGACCGACGACGCAAGACTGGGGGTCTGGGCTCTGTACGCCGGCGCCGGATCGATAGATCAACTGACTGAGTTCTCATCCGAGAGGGGGACTTTAAGCAATTCTCGGTCTGTTTTGTTTTCGGCGTGGACGATTATCTTGTTGGTTGCAGAGTTGAACTCATGACTCTTTTTGTAGGTGTGGGTGGCCACTTGTGATACTTCGCATCCTCGTCGCACAGCCTGCTTATGTTCGTATATGCGCGATCCGAGCGTGCGTTTTGCCTTGCCTGTGTATTTACAAGGACAGTTTTGGCAGGGGATGTGATACACTTCTCCACACCCATTTTTCCCCAATAAACCTGTGCGATTGCGCAAAAGATCTGAACTGCCAATCAGGATATTTTCTTAGGGTATGACCATATGTGGTGCAATCCCGGCGCCATGCCGACTACATCAGACTGCAGATCAACCCGAATCGGTCGGAGGAGTAGTCAAATCCTTGGCTCCTGCAGTCCAGCGTCGGCAAGTGTACTATTTCATCCAGGCAACACAATTAGCTCCACTACCATAATAAAGTACTTTTATATGATGCAGTTTTACCAGGCGTGGGAGTTTTAAATGTTCTCAGTATGTCGACGACGAACTCATTAACACCACCCTTAGATTACCGAAGAGTGGCAAAAGCCTAATGTCCATGTTGAGCTCCATCATAGGAGCCTGTAGGTATTTCGAGAGAGACCTCTGGTCCATGATTATTGAGATACTCGTAAAGTCGCATTTGAAATAAGGCATCCAAACCTGGAGACTGTGAGTTGTCCGAGTTCAGAAAAGTCCTGAAGTAGTTTAAAGGAACGTACCCAAATCATTATGAGTCAAACCTATGTTCCATAGGCAATCCGTATAACAAATCTGAACCTCTTTCCTTTGAGTTATAGGCAAATGCGCGGGGACCGTTTACGAGCATTCTGCATTGTAAATGGATTGAATTGCAGCCTGGCGTTTGAGGACATTTTTGAATTTGCTACCCCGACCAAATTCCGAGGTCACTTATTAAGACTGAGCGTTCGGCGGGTAAGGTTGGATTTGGGTAATTTCTATTTCTCAGTCAGAGTGGTCAAAACACAGAATGCCCTCCCCGCAGATGTTGGGATGTCATTATCGATGGAAGGCTTTGAAGTGTGCCTTGGGACGTTTAGGTTCCGAAATGACCAAGAACGATGGGAGACTGAACTTAACTCTAAAGCGTCACCCTCAAATTGTGATACTTTTATGTCCACTTATTAACTATTTCAACCAACATGGTTTTTCTATAGACTGCATCCAATTTTGCATTGCAAATAGGGTCCTCAGAAGGTTACGCCTACTTTTCTCAATAAAATAAATTTGACTAAGCACTAACAAATCAAGCAGGTAATTACTTGAAAAGCAAGCCCGAAAACTTCAGTCACTTGAACTTTGACGAAGCCCAGGTTTTTTTAGAAACTTTCCTTTCCACGAACGCAGTTGCGGTTGGCAACAGAAACAATCCTCAGGGTGGCGAGACGAGAGGAATCCAGACCCGATCGGTCACGGCTCGCTTAGAGTCCAGCCGAAGAGGGAATATTAAAGACTATGGGACAACCAAAGTGAAGGAGGATGCGACCATGATACTTCCTTGCTGAACGGCCAAACTACTAGCAGATGGCAAAAGCATAAGTGTCCGCCGTGACACTTAACTCAACTTTTGGAGTCGAAATAAGGAGATGACGTCGAGAACCGCGACAGGCATCGCTTCAAGAGAGGCATGATGACAGCAGCAAACTAGATCTATCGGTCTTCTTGCGCTTGTACATCTTTGTCGAAAAACGTGAACACTCACTAACGATTCTTGACTCGATATTTAACTCAAATATAATTACGGACGGCACAAGAAGCGTACCAATATCATGTACTTTATATCATCAGAAGTAATAGAAAGATGAAAAAATAGATCTAATGTATTTATCCGCACTATACATACGCGGTTCAGTTCAGTTCAGTTTATTGAGGGAAATAGGCGTAAGCCTTTGAATACCGTATTTGTAACCTAAAAAATGTGTGGTATACAGATAAATGTTTTGGGCTGAAATAGTTCAAACAAACCCATAATGGTAGGACAAAATGGGAACGAGTTACAGGGGCTGAACCCAAATTCTCATCGCTCTTGGTCAATTCGGTGCATAAATATGTCCAGATGCTTTTTAAAACTTTGTATAGATGATGACATCACAACCTCTGCGGGGAGAGCATTCCATGGTTGGAACACTCGAAGAGAGAAGGAGAATTTCCGTACATCCAACCTTGCATGCTGAGTGCGCAGTTTTAATGGGTGACCTCGGAGGTTGATCGTGGTAGCAAGTTCAAAAAAGTCCTCGAAGACCAGACTGCAATCCAACCCCTTTGCAATGTAGGAGGCTTGCAAGAGATCCTCGCGAAGTTTACTGTAACTCAAAGGAAAGAGTTTCAGATTTACTAGGCGGGTTGCATAAGGAAAGGAGCTTTGACCCCTAACCATCTTCGTGGCTCTCCTCTGGACTTTTTCGAGGCAGTTTTGATCCATAACAGCCCACGGCCTCCAAGCTTGTATGCCGTACTCCAAATGCGGCTGAACGAATGTTCCGAATGTCTTTGAGAAAGCATCTTCGTCAAAGTCCATAAACGCATGCTTGATGGCGTATAGTACGGACATTGCGCTTCTTGCCACTCTCGAACAGTGGGCGGATGACTTTAGGGAACTCGTCGTAAGCACACCGAGGTCCTTTTGGGCTTCGACCTCTTGTAGGGCTGCACCGCCCAGAAAGTAGCCTCTTGTGCTGGCGGATCTGGCTGTGTTGCCTAGGCGAAGTATGGTACATTTGGCAACGTTGAACCGCAGAAGCCAACGGTTTGACCACTCCTCCAACCGATTTAAGTTCACCTGCAGTCTGTCTTCGTCGGCAGGACCCCGAATTACACTCCATATCTTCATGTCATCGGCAAACATTGCTACTTCGCAATCTTAAGCTCTTGCGACATCGTCCACGTAGATAAGGAACAAAATGGGTCCCGGTACTGAACCCTGGGGGACACCACTATCGACTATAGCAGGGTCGGATTTTCCCCGACCGACGCAGACAACCTGGTGTCGACCCAAAAGGAAGTTTTCAATCCATTTAAGAAAGTTTCCACTGATCCCTACTTTTTTAAGTTTAGGTAAGAGCCTCTGGTGTGGCACATTGTCGAACGCCTTTTGGAGGTCGATGAGGGCTATGTGGACCTCGTACCTATCGTCGAGAGCTTGGGTCCAGCTCTGGAGAGATTGCAGCAAGTTCGTCATGCAGAATTTTCCTTTCCGGAACCCGTGTTGGCATTTCGATATGAGGCCGTGAACTTCCAGGAATTGCATCAGTTCACTCTTTATGATCCTTTCCATAACTTTGCAAAAAAAATGCATGTCACTGCATAGGCCTGTAATTTGTCGTCGCTGCCCTGTTACCTCCTTTGTATAGCGGATTAATATGCGCCAGCTTCCAATCGATAGGCAGTGTTCCAGTGTCAAATGACGTTTGAAAGAGCATCGACAAAGGCACAGAAAGCTTACTGGCAAGTTCCCTGAGAAGCTTGGGTGGAATCTTGTCAGGTCCTGGCGACTTCAATTTGTTCAGTGCCATTAATTCTCTTCGGACAATGCCTTCTGAAAAGAGTATATCACTCGCGCTAGGAGTCGGCAGTTCTTCCGTGGAGGGAGGAATGAACCTTGCCTCGTTTGTGTAGACTGATAGGTAGAACTGTGAAAAATTCGCAGATTTATCCCTTCTATTTGCAATCTCAACGCCATCAGTAGTCCTTATTAAGTGGCTTTGATGCCTGTTCCTTGTATTTCTTCTTAGGTAGCTGTAGAGTAATTTTGGGTTCTGAGTTGCCTTTTGTAGTAAGTGCTTCTCGAATTCCCGCCGTTTTTATAATCATTTTTATCACTTGAAAAAGTGTCGAAATAGTCAACTTGTCTAGTAACGCAGTATTTTCTCCAACATTTGTTTTTCCTGTTGACTTCTTTCTTAACGTTGCTTTTTCGCCACGCAGGGCGTTTGTCCAGTTCTACATTAGTCAGTGGCCAGTGGTTGTTGATGAGCTTCAAAAGGACATTCTTTAACAACTCCCAGTCATCGTTGGCATTTCCCGTAAATAATGAGCACCAGTCGAGACCGGATAAGTCGCCCCGCCAAACATTCCGTCTTTTTTGGACTGGAGTATGCGAAATGGAGAATAACGAATGATCCCACATAAGCACCACGTGATCACATCGGCCAAGATGCGGCATGGAGGTGATCTCGTCTATGCTGTTTGGTGTTTTCGTAAAAACCAGATCAAGGCAGTTTGCCCTTTGTCCTTCACGTGTTCCCGTTGGGAACATGACATGTTGTGTGAGTGGCGCCTTTAATGTTTTGTTCAGCAGACGGTAATCGAATTCCGATTTTGGACCTGACGCTTGGAGGGTGTTCCAGTTTGTTCCTGGTGCGTTGAAGTCGCCCATGATCATGATGTTAGGTCGACTGGAAAATTTCTCCAACTGCTCTAATAGTTGAGTTTCGGCGATTTGGTCTGTCCTAGGTGGTCGGTAGACAGTGAGGACATCGAGACACGGGGAACCGGTAGCCTTGATGGTCAACCAAATATCTTCCGTGCCGCACGCAAACTTAGTGGTTTTTTCCGACACTGCCAGACCGTCATTCACATACACAACGATACCACCACCCTGACGATGTTCCCTGTCCCTCCGATAAATTTGGTATCCGGGCAAGGTTACTTCGTTATCGCTAATATTCCCGGACAGCCAGGTCTCAGTTACTGCTAAAACATCTGGAGACAGCTCGGCAAGGCAAAGTTTTAGCTCGTCTAAAAATAATAATATTAATACTAATAATAATTTATTAAATGCCAGTTTACAGGCATTGTCTGGTTTCGATATGAGGCTTTAGGCTGTAGGTGATGAACCCATTAGTTGGGCACAGTAGGTAGGCTATCCGGGAAACGAAGATAGAAGTATCCCAACAGTTACAAACTAGTTAATAAGAATAAAATCGTCAGCAGGTAAAAATGCACGTGCTAGTTCTTTGTCTCATTCAAAGTTGTGCCAAGTTATTTAACAAGCGTATTATAACTTATTAAAACAAAGCGGACTTAAATGTCACTACAATGCTCCCCCTCCTAGGAGAACAGAGTTCAAAAAAATATTTTTAATAGAAGGAAAAGGTGGGCGTGTTATTCATATTGTACAAGTTGGTAACGGTCGGGAAAACGACATGACGACTGCTGCGCGTAAGGGGAGGAGTCTGCGGGATAAGGGAAGACGCAGGGTTATTGAGCGTAAGTGGAGTCTAGGAAATAGCAAGCGGCAATGTGCGAGTTGAGGTTGTTCGGTTGGGGAAGTTGAAAGAGGCTCGGTATAAGCCGCCTTCAAGCGATCGACTTAGACCACGTCGGTGCGGCCTCCACGGTCAATTGTAAAATGCTTGTCCGTGCGAGACAGTACTCGACCGTCGTAGGGCTGTTATACTGGCCGACGAACGTCATCTACGCGGACAAGTACAAAAGAACACGTTAGTAGGTTCGGGTCGATGTACGACTTACTTGTTGCAGCGCTTGGATGAGTGGCTCGAAGATGAGTCATGGCTTGGCGCAATCTTCGCACATAATCGCTGGGATCCAAGTGAGCTGAGTTTTGAGAGTACCCGAAAAAGTCCCCGGAAATCCGTAAGGTAGTGCCGTAGACAAGTTCGGCAGCGGAACACTCTAAGTCGGGCCTGAGTGCAGTGCAGATACCGAGCATGACCAGAGTCAGATGCTCGCTCCAGTAGGAAGGGTTGTCATGAGCTCGGTGCGAGGCTTTGAGTTGCCGATGGAAACGCTCGACTAAGCCGTTGGATGAGGGGTGGTATGCTGCCGTTCGCATACGAGAACATCCGAGGAGGTCGGTAAGGCTGTTTAAAAGTCTAGACTCGAATTGCTGGCCTCAATCGATAGTACTAGTTGAAGAAACGCCATAATGAGAGATCCAGTGTTCCAAAAGGCATGAGCAACGGAATAAATAAAATAAATAAATAATTTTTTATTAAAGACCCGTCGGGGTCCCACCAATGCAAGTTAAAATAAATTTACATGTGAGTTTTAGACGAGGTAGGCCGAATCTTTACAAAATGCAATTCATTGTTTCTGAATTAGAAGTCCATTGAGAAAAATGATGATTGAGGGGTGAAAAAAAACTCCTTACAAAAAGTTAAAAATGATTGGATTGATTTTACAGGAGAAAAAAAACCCCTCCATAAAAATAATAACAGAAAAAAGCGAGCAGGACTGGCCTGTAGGTGGCGGTATATAACGGAATGTTGTCGGTCATCGTCAGGGTAGCAATAAATCTCAGCCTTGAGGGGTACGTATGCGTGTCAGACAGGACTGGCTTGCATGTGGCATTGTATACGGGATTCACAATTGAGGTCGTCTGGGCCGGATTGATACGCCGCATGAGACTACTCGCGTCAAAGAGGCCAGACGAGAAGAACCCAGATGCGATCGGCCACAGCACGCTTCGAGCTCAGCCGAGCAGTGGGGAACGGAGGTACGACCGAACTACTAGTAGACGGTGAATACTGAGGGTTCCGCCGTGAGCGTCGACAGACCACATGAGGTCTGATGCGGGAGATGACATCAAAAACCGCGAAAATTGTCGCTATGGAGGAGGAGTGATAGCAGTGGATTTAGAAACCAATTGAAAACAGGGGTTTCTAATGATATAATTAAGAGTTACCACTTAATCTACCACTAAATCCCAGGAGGACCCTTCTCGAAGTCAAGAATCTGAGTGTTCGGGAGTAAGACCGTTAACAGTGCCTTTATGCTTTCCGGCGTAAGATGGTTGCGTAATTTCGACTTGAATATCAGTAACTTAGGCGCTAATCTAATTTCAGGCGGAAGATTATTCCAAAGGAAGGCATATTTGGAAGCAAAGAAGAGGGAGCGCTTAGATGTAGTACAAAGAGGCGGCGGAATCACCATGGAGGAGTTGTGCGTGGCATAAGACCGATCTCTCGGAGTGAGAGTGTCAATGTGCGGAAGACTGGAGCTAGAGTTGATGCGAAAAAGGAAGCAAAGGCCAGCTTCGAGTCTTCTAACCCACAAAAACTTCATGTTCGCCAGCTGACATCTCTGAGTATACGAAATACTGGACGAAGCTTGAGAGAACAGTTTCCGGGTGAAAACCCTCTGAACATTTTCGATTTTATTACGGTCGATGGCGTTCATTAAACCGAAGAAAGGACAGCAATATTCGAGGACTGGAAGAACAAACATTTGATAAAGTCTTAGCTTCATTTCCGGAAGGAAAAAATTATGCGATATGAATCCACATATCTGCCCGGCTTTGGCAGAGATTCTATCTGCATGAGGTGATAAAGCAAGTTTATTTGTATAACTTAGACCTAGGTCCTTTATGGTGAGGCATTCTGAGAGTGGGTTATTCTGAAAAATTATGGCACCAGGAAGTTTGGCAGGACAAAAAGACATGAAACTACACTTGGATGATGAAAACTCCATCTGCCATGTCGAACCCCATCTGCTTAAGCGTAGTAAATCGGCATTAATTTTTTCAACAGAAATATTTGCGGTGTCCTTAGAGTATGGGTAAACACACTTGAGGTCATCGGCGTAAGTAAAAGTTTGCGAATTTCCGAGTTCAGTCGAAATATCATTGATGTACAGAAGGAAGAGTAGCGGACCCAGGTCCGTGCCTTGAAGTACGCCACTCGTGATCGAGTGGGGTGTCGAGAAGCTATTACTGACCATGACTTTCTGATATAGGTTGGACAGATAGGACCTGATGAAGTCGAGTGGAGGCGGCCGGATGCCGAGAGCTCCCAATTTTACTAAAAGACGTCTATGGGGCACCTTGTCAAATGCTTTACTAAGATCGAAGTAAATAACTACCACTGACTGCCGCTCATTACGAAGAGAAGTGATTAGATTAAGAAAAGCCAAGTGACATGTTTCGCTGGATCGTTCAGGTAAAAATCCATGCTGACTAGAGCTCAGAAGCCGATTACCTAGACAGAAATCAAGAATTTCATTGAAAATAATCCTTTCAAGAAGCTTTGCTAGAGACGGCGTTTTGTGCACGCCCGGATAGTTACTAACATCGGACCGAGATCCGGACTTGAAGACGGGAATGATAATTGACGTTTTCCATGTTTCAGGAAAGAATCCTTTTGAAATATAAACCGAGAATAAATGACTAAGCAATATGGGAAGGTCGGACGCTTGTTTAATAATCGAATTCGGAATCCCGTCCGTTCCAGAGCAGTGTGAGTATTTCAAACGGCTTATGTGTTTCTTAATGAGATCTGAGGAGACATCAATTGTACTAAGTGTCTAATCTGAAATTGATCGAAAGAAAGGGACCGGATCGGACTCGGCAGCAAGGTGTTTTGCAAAGAAAGCACTAAACAACTCCGCCTTGTCAGTGTCATCGGTGAGGAAGACTTTGTTATAATTTAGCATTGGTGGAAGTTCATGACCACGCTTAGAGGAGGACCGATGACGAAAGATGTTAACGACGGATTTGCCAGGGTTCGAACCACTGAGAGCAATTGATTCTCTTTGTCTGTCACGCTCTTGACGCATCCTTGAGGCCATCTCAAAAATCTCTGTGATTCTAGGATGAACTGATAAGGAAATAGTGGATGGGCCACGCAGTTGTCGCCTCAAATTTTAGTCTGTTCTGAAGAAAATGAGGAACAAGGGAATCTAAAGAATAAGGCTTGAGATATCTACGCGGCACAAACTCTAGAATGTCCTTGGAAACATTGGACATGACATCACGAAGAATGGTTGCATCGCTGCAAGTGAGGAAGCCACGCCAATCCAAAGATCTAATATAGTTATTTATTAAGTCGTTATCTACGCAGTCGTAGTTCATGTAAGTCCGAACGGCGCTTGTCTTTTTTGAAAAGGCAAGCGGTAAGCAAGAATGAATTAATACGTGGTCACTGTCAAAGAGGTCCATTTTTAAAGCAACAGAAAGAGGAGCAATGTCATTGGTAAAGATTAGATCTAAAGTGTGATTATCTCTTATTGGAGAGCGCACCAGTTGGGACCAATTTGAAAAATTGACAATATCTTGAAAGGGCTGGAATCTGGGTGGGCAGTTATTGGAAACCCAGTCTATTTCCGGAAGTTTAAAATCCCCAGTGATTATTTTAACATCGAAAGCAGCTTCCGAAATTAATTTAAAGATTTCACAGGGTTGAGAATCATCACTGGCTAAAGAATTTGGGGGATTGTAGATACAGCCAATGCTTGCCTTTCTTTGCGGCGAGAGAATAACAATTGCAAAGCAGAAGTTTCCCGTGAATGAGGAAACATCCAAGTAATAGGGAGAGTGCTTTAGGTAGGATTTAAGATAACGAAGACAACCACCCCCACGCCTAGTCGTGCGGTCTTGGCGGTAAAAATCGAAGTCATCTATGAGAAGGGCAAAGTCAGGAATTAGAGAATGTGTCCACGATTCTGTTACACATATAAAATCAGGCGTCATTTCCAGAGCAATGGCTCTGATTTGGGCCATCTTGTTTATAACAGACCTGGCATTCAATAATATAATATCTAATGTGTTTCGAACGGCAATGCTATTTTCGACGGTATTTAAAAAGAAATTGGAGGCGGATATGTAAGCTGTGAATTAATGACACTTGAAGAATAAGCGCCAGTTAATCTAGAGTTATTGATGTACGAGGAGTCAGCAAGAGGAGGCTGAGTATGAGACCTAAAGGATGTGAGGATATAGTTTTCAAACATTGGAATGCTAGGGGAGTTAGAACATGGGTAGACTTGTTGGTAATTAAATAGTGGAGGAAGGGGAGGAGGAGGGAGGTTATAAGGAAAGTAGGGGCTAGTGGGTGAGGGTAGGCCGCTATAAGAATGAAAGGGTGGGAAACAAGGTCTAGGTTGGAAGTCAAAGGAGAAAGGTTGACGTACCTGAGAGCAATTGGCCTTCAGTGGTGGGAAGCCTGAACTAGGTTGGGGCATAAACGATTTAGGGCAATTCACGTATGAATTATTTGCTGGATATATAGTAGGGCTTTGATAAGTAACTAGTACGCAGGACAGAGAATTATTCGGGGATATAATTGGAGCTGCGGGGTTTGTAGACGTGCTGGGCTGAACAGACTTGTTAGATCTAAGAAAAGGCGTCGTACCCCTAAATGGAACTGTACTACCTATCTTTTGGGTCGGAGTCTGATTCAATTTTCGAGTCTCACCGTTCTGACGCCAAGCCACTGGTGACTTAACTGTAGACCTTACAGCACCCAGCTGGACAACAGAAGTTATCGGTCAAGCTGATGTAGACGTATTTTCGTGTGTCTCAAAGGGACTATCCGGAGGATACGAAACGACAAATGGGGCTGCTGATGCTGTTGCAGCTAGTTTAGTGGCAGGCAAATGCGTCAAGTGGCTTGAGTGAGATGGAGGTGTAGGCGAAAGAGGAAGGAGGGAGTCAGATGTCGCAGGAGTAGGACAAGCTGAATCCTTACGGCCACTTGTATTATGACCGAGTTGGGGAGCACTAGACTGAGAAGCAGCGGGTTTACGTGAGAATAATGACCGGATTCTACTCTCCATAGGAGTAAGATCATGACAAAGGAAAATTTTTGCCTTTTCTAGGTACGCAGTGACACGCTCTCGATGGGTAAAGATTATGTCAACCTCGATTGATGAAAATAATTTGACTAAGATGGGCACTCGCATACAACGAGTTAAGATTTCCAATACCATCTCCAACCCCACAAGTGTGAGGAGTGGAGTCATTCAGGGTAGTGTACTCGGCCCGCTTTTATTTTGCCTTTTCGTTAATGATGTACCCGATTTATTTCAGAAAGGTAAGCCATTCATGTATGCCGATGATCTTAAAGTTGCATATCGATTTAAGCCGGCAGATCGTGACATCGTGCTTGAGCTCCTAAAGAGCGATCTACAGGCTTTCGCCCAGTGGTGCCGCACATGGCGCCTTTCTCTTTCTTGGCATAAGTGCTCAGTCATGGTGGTTGGCGACGACCGCCAGCCTCAACTAAATATTGAAGGTCACTCCATAAATGTGCCAAGGGTTATAAAAGTGCTGGGCATATCATACTCCAAGAGTCTCAATCTCTCGGAGCACTGTGCCTTGATAGTCTCCAAAGCACGTAGAACGACCGGGTTTATCCTCCGAAATTTTAAAACTAGGGACATTAGAATGCGCCTTTTCAACATGTACGTTAGACCTGGTCTGGAATACTGTTCGTTTTCATTTAGCCTCATGCGTGCTACTGAGCGGAAGAAAATAGAATCCGTTCAACACTTTTTTACCAAGGGAATTTTAACCCCGGAACACCGACATTTGTCTTACCAAGAACGTTGCCGGCTTACAGGCCTCGATCCTTTATGGTTCCGTAGATTACAAAAGGGACTATTTTTGCTATTCACACATTTAACCCGCTCACCTCTTTAAGACATCATATCCACCCACGACGTAACAGTCACCGTGAGGTCTTCTTATTTCTGCCTCTGGCACGTTCTCTTAAATATCGTCGGTTCTATTCTGTAAATGCAATTGCTTTTTGGAATAAACTACCCATGAGTGTGAAAACTCTGCAAAATTATCCTTTATTTAAGAGAACTATTACTCGATTTTTGCATTCAGAAAAGCTCCCACAAATTTTGGGTGCTGAAAACTCTGATCGACTGTACCGTAGCGATGGCGTTTGTGGTCTGTGAACACTATGGCCGGTCTCACCAGCTGTTCCTCAACGCCTCTACTTTGGCTATCCCCAACTTCATGAAAGGAATTTGACGTCCGAAAATCTCCGATACCGTGCAACCTCCCCCCTTCGTGACGGTCGATATTCTACCACCGCCGGCAGTTTTTTCTCCTGAGCCCTCCAAACCATAAAAACCACCATCAACTATATTTTTATGCCTTAAGCTCAGGAGTTTTTTTTCACTGCTGGTCGGATTTATGTTTAAACGCTTCCCTTGACTATGCCTGTAAACTGGCATTAAATTAAAATTTATTTATTTATTTATTTTTGCTACGGGAGGATAAGGGTTTGGCATCGGCTACTTTGTAGTTGAAACCACATGAATACAGGAAATTGGTCGCAACATCAATTGGCCGAGCAGATCGAGGAACATTTTTAGCAGAAAGGTGTAAGAACGCTTCTGTCTATCACTAGATTCACTGGCGATCAGGTGAACGAGTGAGTCGAGACGCCTACATTCTTCAGAGGGAATATCGGAGATACTCCCGTCGAATCTGCAGTTATGTTTCGGAGTTGCAAGGGGCCAACGAGTAAATCGGTCAATCGCAGTAAGTAAGTAGATACAACCACGCGATGTTGGAAAATGACCTATCAGATCGATATGGACATGTGCAAAACGTGCGTCGGGTGCGAGAATGTGCCAGTTGGGGCTTTGTTGTGCCGTCCGACTTTGGTTTTCTGACAAGCCAAACATGAACGGGTCCACGGGCGGATATCTGTGTTAATGCTTGGCCAAACGAAACGCTCGCTGGCGAGCCGCTGGGTAGTGCGAATGTCAGGGTGTGCCAGATTGTGCAACGCGGCAAAAATATCTTGTCTCATCTCGCTTGGCACTACGGGTCGGGAGGCACCGCGCGATACGTCACACAAAATTGTAGCGGGGACGGTCTTGTGGTAGATGGAAATTCCGAAAGTAAACGATGATAGGGAGTAGATGAAAGGATTGTTGAAATGCGTGTATCAGGTGATGAAAGGTTACGAGTGGAAAATTTGCAGTGTAAAGAAGTCTTAGCGTCAAAAAAGTTAAGGGACTTGATGTAAAGGAGGAGACCGAAAAAAGATATAAAATCAGCGTTGAGAATGCAGTATGAGCATCAGCAATAGTAAATAACCAACGAAATGAACGTCTTAGACCCAAATCTAGCGTTAGAGATCGTTGACCAAAAGTTTTAATAGAAGTCTTGCTAGCTGCTTGGAGGAAAAATGACGAGTTTAGCGACTTACGGTTAGTCAAGGTGGGTGGAATTAGACTGATCTCCGCACCAGTATCCACGAGAAAATTCCGACAGGAAGCCCTGACATAGATGTGGAGAAAGCTACTGGGAGAGGATGTGCTGACCACGTTCGCCGCCATTACTGGTCGGCAGGGGAGTTGTCCGACGCGGGTGTTTTATACTTGCACGGAGAGTGGCAGCGATGGGCGTTAGAACCATGATAGTGATGATACCAACGGAAACCATCAACTGTAGGTTGGTTTGGAGTGGGAGATCTCGGGCGGCGAGTAATTGCAGGACTACGAGGGTTATAGACGCGAGTGGCCCGGAGCTGGGAAACTTCGAGAGTGAGGGCATCCAGGCGTTTGACGACATCCTCGATTGTGGGGGTAATTGTGCTTCGACCAGCGACGTTTACCGTAACAAGAGACTGGTAGTACTCAAGTATACGGTCAGCAGTCTCTGTGAGCATCTGAACAGTCGAAGGAGGAATGTTAGGCGCAAGGATGGCTTGCACAAAAGATGGCAACCGTTGGAGAAGAAGTTGCTTGGAAATGGTGGCATCCAGCTTTTGTCCGTCCGTCAGCTGCTCCAAACGCCAAGGAAACTACGTAGGCTTCCTGTCACCGAGGTCGACCTCAGAAAGTAAACGTTGCGGACGTTTTTGCGTTGACAGGGAAACGCGGGAAATTAGAGCCGCCTATAGGGCAGTATAAAGGGCTTCTGTGGGCGGGCAATCTATGATGTCGCGGAGGTCGGTGGCGATATCCACTGAGAGTGCTGCGACAAGATAATGAAACTTCGTATCCTCTCGTTTAATCTGACGGAGGGCGAAACGGGACTCTACAGTGCGCAGCCACAACGCGATGCCACCTAGCCACACGGATGGCAGGTCAAAGGTGTGAATGCCAGCTATCGGTTGGCTGGTAGAATTGTTGGACATAATTAGCCGATGTCGGTCAGAGGTCAAATAACTGGGGTAGAGGACTGGCGCGCTGGCAGTGAGATAGAAGGTTAGCGCTCGCAGTGGATGAAAAGGTGAGACAGAGTGAATAGCAAATGAGGGCTAGGTAAACAATCTGATCGATAAAAAGCTGAGTGAGGATTAATCCGAATGGTAATAGTTATTCACAGAAATGAAACAGAAGGAGCTATGAACGATACAGGGTCACTAATGTCGGTTATAAACCCATTAGTTGGGCACAGTAAGTAGGCTGTCAGGGAAACGAAGATAGAAGTATCCCAACAGTTACAAACTAGTAAATAAGAATACAATCGTCAGCAGGTAGAAGTGCACATGCTAGTTCTTTGTCTCATTCAAAGTTGTGCCAAGTTATTTAACAAGCGTATCAAAAGTGATTAAAACAAAACGGACTTAAATGTTACTACAAGGCATTCGTGTACAAGCACCTTAGTTTTGCACCAGCCGAATTTCCCGCTGCATTTGTCACTGTTTTAAGCATAACTCCGTTATCTCGGTCGCCATTTTCTCTGTGCTCTTCTGTTACCTGATGGGTTTCATTTATATCCGTTGCTTCAGTCAGATCACTGGACGTTAAGGGCTTATCTATGTTGTCGCCTTGAGCAGGTGGTTCCACGAAGGTGTCCGTGCTAGCTGAGTAGTTGCCGTCGTTCTTAGTATTACTGGCTGGTTCCACTGAAACGGCATATACTTCCGAACCACCTTCCCCTCGAAGATAGCCGGATTGTGTTCGCCATCCTTCAGTCTTGATTTTAACGCCAAGACCAGTTTCCGGCGTTTCAGCCGTTCCGCTGGTGAATAGTTCGGTTGAAAAACCTGTTTTTGTGTGTTTGAGATCGGTTTTTTTGGAGAGGATCAACTTGATTCACTACCGGGTATAATTTTTTCACAGTCTTGTTTGACAGTCTGGCGAAAAAGTCGTATTTTTGACGTGCCTTTTTAGTGGCTTCGTGTCAGACTATCTCTTTCAAGTTTTCGTAGTAAACCAACAGTAGTATTGGCTATTCTGTGCGTTTTTCTGCAAGTGATCAAAGTTTTAAGCCTTGTACTGCGACAGAAAGCTTATCTAGTACCCTGTTATACCCCAAAGAGCACGTGCTAAAAGACGAAAGCTTGTGGTCTTCCCACCATCTCTGGGTGCTAGAATCGTGGCTGGATACACAGCAGGTGCCAGCATATGTTCGTTGCCTTCTGTGGCAATGGCTAACTCAAAAATCCCTTTAGTCCAAGAAGAACCTCTTGACCCCTTAATCGACCAAAACTACACCTCTGCTAGTCGTAACAGAACATCAGCCGACGAAATACCCCATCAGTTGATATATGGCGACATAAACAGCACTTCTGAAAACGTCATTGAATAGGCGTTTAAGGTTATTGGAGTAATGTATATTTGTATATTTGCATTTTGCAGGCTGGTGTGTTAGTGGGCTTCCCAACTGTGGTATCTTCTGTTAATTGAGAATTCAGGATAGGAACAGGTATAAAGATCTCCCCGGATTATTACGTAGCTCATTTGATTTTGTCGCTTAGTCAGACTTGAATGGCCTGGTACGGGAACGCGATGGATTCGACCCAGTACTATCAACTAGGACATTATTCTGTGCCACGGAAGTCGACTGCAATTCTAGGGTTAGTCCATCTCTACTCTTAAGATCAAGCGGCCTAGTAAAATTGGGAGCAGCATTTGAGCAATTATCGCTACCTGGTGATGTTTCAAAGTGGCAGGTTTCAAATGAATCAGTGGTAATCTGCTCAGATGAAGAGCTAGATGGAGCTAGGTCCGCCGCAGATACGGGGGAAGTTTGGTTGACGCCAGATGCGGAGCCTACTTCAGAAGCAAGCTGCAGATGAGTAGAATTTTGGGGTAGCTTTAGGTTTGTTATTGAGGGGGAACGCCGCGTTGCATTGGAGTTTCATCCCGACTAATAAAAAATTTACTTTCCCTTAGATGCTAAGCTAAGCGCTCCAAATGGGAGAAAATAAAGTCTACTTCTATCGACGAGGATTATTTGACAAGAATGGATGGATTGTTGCTCCTGGGCGAAAGTCTCTTAGCATCAGCAGCCTTAAAGTTGAAACCACAAGAGTAAAGGAGGTGGAAGGCGACATCGAGTGGCTGTCCACTTCAAGGAACATCTTTTAAAATAAAGTTCAAACTTTCTTTGTGCCTGTCGTCGGTCTCGCTAGCAACAAGGTCGATGAGAGGCACGAGCCTCCCACATCGCTAAGAGGTAATTGTTGATATTTTTTCCTTCAATAAGGAAACCGAGAGCAGAAAAAACCGATCAGCAATGAGACATAGAAATATTAAAATTTTCGAACGCTACAAGGCCTATATTAACGGTGGGTTTAAAATGAGAAGCTTGGAATTTGGTTTCCTTCGAACTCTGGCGAATGGTTGCCAGAGGTTTCACGTTGAAAAAGCAAAACAAGTACTTGGCGCTGATTTGTAGGGACGATAGCTGCCGAGAATTTGAGGACCTAAGGATGAGGCTATGTATGATAAATAATTTCAAAAAGCTATCAATATTCGTAGACTGAACGACAGAATTGTCACTTATGCAACCTTTGTGTAATGGCAAAATGCTCTGATAAAAAAAAAACAGACGACAGACAATTTTTTAGGTGAGAAAGTAAAACCGTGGATAAAATTTGTATTTAACAGAGAGACCATGTAGGATGAAATAGATGACAGTATAGCCCTCATACTATCTGCTCACTCGACAATAAAAACCGCCAATGGAGGAGATTTATCGTTGAAAATATAATGTTTTTCAAATATTTTACGGGGAAAACCTTTTATATATATACATAAAAAGAAGTGAGACTATATTGGTTGAAAAATTATGGCAGTTTATTTCCGCTTAACGATAAGTCGCCAAAAAGCGACGGTATTTGCAGATGACTCATGGCCAAAAATAGAAAGTTTTTTCCAGATTTTGACTAAAAAAAACTATGCAAGAGTTCGACAAATCGAACTTAATATATGAGTTTCACTGATCTTTGAAAACTGTGCTGCGCGTATTGACCTTGACCCATGGAAAAACAACTACGTAGGGCTACGAACTTTCTCAACTAATACTTCATCTGGACGCAATTATCACCTAGTTAATCCACTTTCCCAAACGACCCAAGTGTGATTAAACTCACGTCTCTTGGTAAAACTTCGTACCTCAGATGGCTACGACGTTGACCGTAATAAAGCCTCCCCCTGATGCCGTAAGCACAAAACCCACCGAAGCGCCGAGTTTTTCCCGCTTTGGGTCAGTATGAATTATTCGAAATATGCCAAAACATCTACAAATATATCAGGACAGTAGAAGAACACCAGATACTGAAGCAGGGACATCTTATCTAGCAAGGACCTAGCATTCGGTGTTCGGCTGTCAACGACAATAAGGGATCGGATGCCCCAGTTCGGTCCTCTACAAATTTTGTTGCATCAAAAGAGTCCGATTTGGATAAGCAGGAGTAAGATTTGGGGGAGGAAATGACGGGCAGGGAAACTGATTACCGTCGTTAACTGGCTGGTTTTCTATGAAATGTCCATAGGCTGGATATTTTAACGTATTCCCATCTAGGTGACACTGTGGAACGGGGGAGTTTACTGACCCAGTATGTGTCACGTTCCAGCTGTAACACTTAGCCGGTGTCCAGTTTGTGACTCTCCGCAAGTGAATTCCCAAAAGAGAACTTAACTGTAGGAGTGATGAACACGAGTTTATTGTTGAATTCTTAACAGCAAAATCTGGTTATAATGGAAAGATGCAGAAAGGTTCAAGGACGGCCTGCAATTGGGTCAGTTGGATCCTGTCCTCAAATCGTTAGCATGTGCACTGGTCTTCCGACTCATTTGAGTTGCTATGCGCACTTCCAATCCTGCCGGTGGCTGGTGCGATCTCAGTACATGCACGCCATATGGGCGAATCGCCAGGACGGCGTGTAAGCGTGTCCTTAGAGCAGCGTCAGAATGAGTCGGTTAGGACGGCTCCTCCTAACAGCACGAACAAGTACACAATTATTCCATGGGTTAAACGATTGTGGAGGTTGTATGTTGGAAGATGGGGGACGGACTGCTTCGACTGAGGCTGGTATTCTATTTAAAGACGTGAAAGTCGGCATATTTGGTTTAACCGCTTTGATGTAAGTTTTGGGAGAAAACTGAAAACGCGCTGTGTTGGATGGCGTGGAGTTTGAGGCAGTAGCAGACGGTTATGAGGTGAACGTTTCCCCAGATAAACTGGATTTCTTCAGTGTTCGAGTGGCGGGAACTGCACTAGGGCTCGTCTTTGACTTAGACACTTACTTTGGTTTGCTAGGGGTTACTGGGGGAGTAAGTCTTGGGTGATTATATAAGATCGTGCTGTTGTGTCTAAAGACCTTAACATTAGTGCTAGTCGAATTCCCTACGGAATAAACTATGTCATAACGTGGTATGGCCGCAGATAGCGCTGAATAAGACTTATTTAACATGACATCATGGGTCATCCTGCCGGTGTTGATTGTCGACATTTTCAAGTTGTTCAATCTCCACTGCATTGCTGTGATGTCCGAGGAAACTGAACAATGTCATTTACGGCAGAATTTTCTAATTCGCCCCTCCTTTGACAATCTGAAGTCCGCATTTATCAAGGAGAAGAGAGTAATTTGTATCGAGGCATTACGGCTGATCGAGCCTAATCGTTTAGCTCATGCGACTCTGAAATCCAAGCGACAACTTTGCAGAAACAAACGTGCCCCCTCAGTAGCATATACGTGATTGGGAATGTTGCGCAACATAAAATTATGCTAACGCCTTATCCCCTCCTTAAATTCAGAGCTTATTACCCTGTATCATTGCACGCTTGTTCAATAACTCCCTCGGATGTGCTCTTTATATCGCAATCTATCAACTGATCTAGTGTTATGTCAGATAATATTCAGTTACGCCTATCAGAGGTGTATTTTTCAGTGAGAAAAGGGTCAAGAAGTTCACCATGGACCGATGGGACTTGTCGATTAACCATATCTAAAGGGTACCTCGAAGGCATGCTGGCACCCGCCGTGTCTCCCACCAGAATTGTAGCTCTCAAGTATTGCGAAAAGCCTGTGGGCTTATGTCATTTAGCAGGCCTCATTCTGGGAATTACAAGTAAATGGGCACATGGCCAGTAAAGGGTAAAATCTAAGCGTCGATTACACGAGTTCAAAATAAGTGCACTTACAATAGAAGCGAAGAGACGAGTCACAGGAAGCAGTCTTGAAGAAGAAGAAGAAGACACGATCGCCGGGACAAGAGCTTTATTAGCCTGACGTTTCGGATTCCTGCTCGAATCCATCATCAGAGACATAAGCAGATAAGGGTGGTCCTTGCACATGCGGCTGCAGTATTTTTAGGATGCAGTAGCAATGCTACCGCATACCTATGAATATTCACGGCTCCCTCCCTTTCATCAGGGATCGTTGCACGTGGCGTGATGGCCGATATTCGCGTCGTTAATTGCTGCAATTTCATCACGTGCTTTGGATGTCTGTGTGATGATTGCTCGACCATCTGACGCGCTGACCCGGGTGTTGGGAAGAGTGTTCACCAGTGCGCTCCCCGCGTGGCCAATTACTCCGCCTATACGAAGTCTCAGCACGCTGTATTGAATGGGAAGATCAGTGCACTTGTTAATAGACTGGGGGCCAGTAAGCTGTAAGAGACAAACCCACTAGTTGGGCACAGCGAGTAGGCTATCCAGGATACGAAAATAGCAGTGTCCCAACAGTTACAAACTAGTAAATAAGAACAAAGTCGTCGGCCGGTAAAAGTGCACGTGCGTGTTGTTTGTCTTATTCAAAGTTGTCTTGAAGCGTATTGTAACTGATTAAAACAAAACAGACTTAAATGTCACTACAATACTCCCCCTCCTAGGAGAACGGAGTTCAAAAAAAATATTGTTAATAGAAGGAAAATGTGGGAGTGTTATGCATATTGTACAAGTTGGTAACGGTCGGGAAAACGGACATGACGACCACTGCGCGTAAGGGGAGGAGTCTGTGGGATAAGGGAAGACGCAGGGTTATTGGGCGTAAATGGAGTCTGGGAAATAGCAAGTGGCAATGTGCCAAGTGGAGGTTGTTCGATTGGAGAAGTTGGAAGAGGCTCGGTATATGCCGCCTTCAAGCGATCGATTGAAACCACGTCGGTGCGGCCTCCACGATCAATTGTAAAGTACTTGTCCTTGCGCGATAGTACTCGAAATGGGCCGTCATAGGGCTGTTGTAGTGGGCCAACGAGTAAATCGGTCAATCGCAGTAAGTAAGTAGTTGCAACCACGAGATGTTGGAAAGGGACCTACCAGATCGATATGGACATGTGAAAAACGTGCGTCGGGTGCGAGAAAAGTGCCAATGGGGGCTTTGTTGTG
>CACRXP010000264.1:324414-345798 GCA_902702965.1 Spirometra erinaceieuropaei
CCATAAAAACCACCATCAACTATATTTTTATGCCTTAAGCTCAGGAGTTTTTTTTCACTGCTGGTCGGATTTATGTTTAAACGCTTCCCTTGACTATGCCTGTAAACTGGCATTAAATTAAAATTTATTTATTTATTTATTTAATAAATCTCTTGTCCCGGCGATCGTGTCTTCTTCTTCTTCTTCTTCTTCTTCAATAAATGCACTTAATTTACAGAGAAGTCGCCTAGCCCGTGGTCTCCTGCGGGGTTGCAGGAGGAACCTAACTTTCGAGGCGGCGAGGCGGTGGTCCACCCTGCCGTCGCGGTCGCAGATTGTCTTGGTCAGTAGCAGATCCTGTCGTTCTCGCTTGCGGACGAGAATATAGTCCTGCAGCTGCCAGCGCGACGATTTGGGGGCATCCGGGATGCCTTATTCCGTGCCAAAACGCGGAAGAATTTACTGGTGAGGAGAATGAGGTGTTCTGCGCAAGTCCATGTTAGGAGGATGCTGCTGTCTTTCCACCCACCGAGTTCAGGCGAATACAGCACTCCCTCCCAGGTAGCGCGATTAGCCTCATCACAGGCACAGAATTCACCATGGACAGTCCGTTTGCCCGCCTTCGTCATAGTTGCCAGGAGTGAGTGCAGGTCGCCTTTGATCTTGTTTCTCACCTCGTTAGAGTTGGTTATTGGGGGAACCCAGACGCCGACGACGGTTACGCATTTGGATCCTCGAAGAGACAGGCTTAAGTTCAAGTGGAGGTCGTTGATGTCGTGCTGTAGAGAGGATAACCATTCAAATATGTCTTTCTGGATGACAAGGGGGAAGTTAGCGCGCAGTCGCTCTGCCACTGAGCGGCCGTCTCAGAAGGTGTAGTCGGCACCGATCTCATCCAGTTGGCTTTGTTCGTTGTCCACCTTTTGATGCGCCAGTTATCGAACGATAAGGGCCAACCCATTACTGGCCGGTTGCTCCCTAGATTGCCCAACAGAAAATGGAAACTCCAGACTGACGGAATGTGCATACTCTCAGTAACAGCCTGTGGGGTGGGACAGGGATGCGGGTAGTAGTTGTTGTTCATTTAATTGTTTCCACGGGGCCACGGTTTGTGCGCAGATAACCGTATGCCAACATCTGTTCGGGCCTTCTCCTCTGTGGAGGCGAAAAGTACTGTCCCTAAATAAAACAGCTGAAGCATCCTGACGGCTGCCAATCATCAACAAGGGCTGCGAATTTGATGGGTGTAAAAGCGACCCAAGTTGATCAAGATTGCATACGGGACTGCTGGTCGTCGTCTACGTATAATTTTTGAAGTGGGAGGGAAAGGGAGGGACGGCAAGGGGAGCAAAATGGTCGGTCGTGAAGACACATTTCCGGATAACCTCGCCTGTTTAAACCCGCTAGTCAATGCGGCTGCCGGAGTATGACTACCAGACAGAGCCTAACTTCGGGGATCCAGAGGTGAAAGTTGAAAGTCGGTTAATAGCCGTGAAGAGCGGTCAACATCTGCATGAGGCAAGTGGTACCACCTACCACACCTACAGAGCTTATCTCTATGTAGACACCCTTAAGCCAAATTTTACAGGATAATTCAGGGGTAACAAGCAATCCACTGTTATTGTTCCCCACATTTTCAGTTTTTTTTCTGAACTGTTCCCTCAATCTTTCGTTTGAATTTTTTATATAATATGCTGAATTCGTTCTGCAATCCTATTCCGGTACTGCATGTATGCATGTATGTATGTATATATTGAAGGGTTACAGGCAGTGTCCTTGTAAACTCATATTTAGTATATTAACAAAATAATATGCTTCTACCCGCAATGTAATCAGTTACGTTGTGGGTTTTTTCACGACATGGGGCTTGTACATATGTGACGTAAGTTATGTTGTTCCCGCGAACTAACGAACTACGGCTTACTAACCTCATAAACGGAGAGAGGTAAGGAAGGCCAGTAAGTGAATAAAGTTAATATTCAAAATGTGCAACGACCTGACCAGAGAGCATGCAAGCGGCGCGAAGCTTACAAGCGGCGGAGTCCTCGTCACGTTAAAACAAATGCTACAGTAAAACAAACGTGACAAGATTGTCAAAGTACTTCAGCACATATGCAACGATTACGCCACCTTCCTGATTAGCCAGTGCAAATTAACGTCCCCCCAAATAATCCTCGCCTCGGCGCAAGTAACGCCTGTGGCGGCCAGCCATCATGACCGGTCTGGCGCCATTGTTAAATATCTCGCTGCCTCAAGGTCATTCACCCTTTGCAGGGAGCCTTTGCAGACGCGCTAACCTGAAGTCGCTCGACCGACTTCAGCTCGAACACAATTGCGTCCTCACACTCTCGCGGCTACCCATGAGCCACTTAAACGCGCCACTCCCTGCAACCAGCAAAACAAGCCACTGGGACACCACCCCTCGGCAAATGCAGCACACACTGACTGGCCACCACTTGAGCTTGGCCCACGAGCCTACAAATGCGGCCGCCACCACTATCTCAGGGACTCTCAGGCATGACTGGACGCAGTCAACACTAGCCCTGGCTTCGCCAGTGGCCACTGCTGCCTATGAGGACAACTCCGGATTCTGCATATATTAAACCCCCATTCTGGTGCCATCCGCCTTCTCCTCCCAATCTGGGATTTGACTTGATAATTGTAGCCCACAGACTGCAAACATTCTCACTGCTGTGTCGCTACACACCCGTATCGAGCGTGTTATTTACGCTGAGGCGAGGATTTGTGCAGATCGATAAGGAGCTGCTCGGAAAAACCTACGGGGCATTAGTTCGGTCGCACTTAGAGTATGCAGCCCAGGCCTGGCGTCCGTGATTGAAGAAGGATTATCTTAAGCTGGAAAGAGTGCAAGCAATGGCTACGAAGATGGTTAAAAATCCTGATCATTGCCTTATGAAGTCAGACTGGCCGAAATAAATCTGTTTGCCCTTAATTACATGCAAATGCGCGGCAATCTCATTCAAACCTGCCGGATTGCCAGGGGCCGTGAGTGTGTCCTAAACTTCGACGGTTTCCTTGAATTGGCTGGGACGGACCGTCTGCGTGGTCACCCACTTAAACTGCAGAGGAGACTGGACCATGCAGACGTCCGGCGGAACGCCTTCTCGCAGAGGCTCATTGGGGCATTGAACGGACTTTCTGACGCAGCGGCTCTTTCCGGAACTGTTAAATCCTTTAACTGTAGACTAGACGCTCATATGCTGAGAAACTACTAGACGCATAATCACGATTGTGTCATTGGTGGCAGTTTGCTCCCGGCTCACACATACACATAACTTTTAAATTTTCAGAATTACCAATGTAGCAATTGATTCTATTGCTGTCTATCGATATGAATAGAGTAAAGACCCCATTCCGTCAATAAACTGACTTATGTGACTGTTTTTGAGTAATTTCCCTCCCATATTTGCACCAGTGACCTGATATTTATGTACTTCTTTCAACATCTGGCAAATATCAGTTCCTAGGACATTCTTCTGTCCAGCAGGACAATACTCATGTCGCTTCATAGACGGACAGATGGGGCCTCGTGGCGAAAGTGAGGGTATCCAAGATCTTCATACGTGACCCGCAGTTAGACTTCCGAACATATCTTTCTACGGCGCCAAGTAGTGGGTGCATTTTAAAGTTCAGTCAGCTCAGTCCATGGGATCAGTTTTTAACTTTCCGTTGATTCTTTGCCGCGTTCAGGTGCAGGAATTCTGTCCGTTCTTGACTGGATATTTTTCCTTCGTTCTTATTTTTCTCGAATTTTTTGTTCACGCTGTATCATCCTTTTTGTATGCTACCTTTGTCATACCGATTTTACTGCTGGTAGCTGTTTTCATGCGAACTGACTTTTCTATAGCCACCCGTCCATATTTCCTGCTGCGTACTTGGTAGGCCCATCCTGGCGTAGGGTATTAAAACACTCAAAGTTCTTTGACTTTTCAGGTCAATTCTAAGTTACTCATGAACTCTGCTGACTTTTCGAATCTTATCTCAAGAATACAAGATGCACAAAAGCTTCGAAAATTGCTAGCACCATTTTTCTTTCATTTCTTTCCTCACAATCCTTTCAGCATTTCTCCCTCATCGTTAAGACCTCTTGTCCCGGAGTTCAGTTTCTTTTCAATATCGCCGTTGTCGCTTCACTGCTACGATTTTATGACTCCGTCTCATTCCAACCAACGTCTTCCCCTACGTCCCAAGTAGGGAATTAGGCGGTCGGTTTTGGTTTCAATCAGAGCGGATATTTAGCCGACTTCGTTCAGAATTGTTCAGTTGTTGGAGTAAATGTTTCTGTCGCCCAGTCTTGAGAAGTTTGTCAAATAATCTCCTAACTTGTGACAATTTCGACTCTTGTGACGACTGAATGCCCCGTTTGATCATTATCTCGTACCTCCGACGAGGCATTGGAGTAAAAGTCCAGTGATTCCCAACGGCAAATATGCGCTCGCTCTTGGGTTACCTTTTCTTATGCAGGAATTGGTCGCACAAACTTTTGAGCTTACTGCACGACATTGAAATGGCCACTATTAGCGTGATTTAAATGCGCTAATTCAAGTTTCGTCGGTCCACCATCTTGCTCCTCTGCCGGCTTTCTGGTTTGTCCCTTAATATATTTGCCTTTTTGTCTCAGTTAAATTCTTAATTTTGTTTCTTGTACTCTGCGATGCGTGGTTCTCCATTTAAGTTTATTATTATGCTTGAAACCGGTATTTTCCCTCGCTGTCTATTTTTAGGTAGCTTTACTGGGATCCCTCCACACTGAAAAATGGTGAGTACTCGCTTGTAAAACGCATATAAATATTGCCTTTGCTGCGATTCTTCTGTTTTGCATATTTTTATCCGAGTGCTCGTGTTCTTGGGTGCTGTCTAACTCAAGAAGTAGACTCGTCCTACCAGCATTGCTATATTACTTCTGCCTGTGTTTCTCGCACTTTTCCGCTTATCTTAGTGCTGTTTTATCTTACCTCCCTGGAAGACATCCCTAAATATCATCCCACCGACTCAGTGCTATTTTTACCAGATTTGTTCACGTGATCCATTCACTTCTTTGTTTTGCTGCTTCTGTAACAAGAATCATTTCGAAAAAATCCACGAAATTTTCCTCTACCGATAATTTTTAATGTCTGTATTTTCTCAAACATTAGTAATGGCAGTTGCCCATAGTTGTTGCAGCTTTCCAGTCTCTGTTAGAACCTTGCTTATTTTCTAGGTCCGTATAGACTATCGCAAGCCAACCCTCTAACGCTGAACAAAATTACAAGTTCCTCGTAACGGTTACTTGTGTATGTAGGCATTCTGTTATTTGGTTTCTTATAACAGTTGCTTATAGCGCCTTATCGTGAACCCCTTTCACACAGAAAGATTTCTTAATTTCTGCTGCTTTTACTGGGTAGTCATAACTTCTGATCACCTTGTACTGACTAGTAACCAATCATTACCGATTTTTGACGGTCTTCAGTTACCCCCTGTGGTGGGACCACTGGCAACCCATCCCACCGCCGGTGTTGGCGCCCCGATGTCGTATGCACCACAATGGCCCACCAATGTCACACCGCATGGTATTTCGCCAAATCAAGTGTCTCCTCAGGGCGAAATTTTGCAAAATTCGGCCGGCATAGGTCACAACGGCGTTTTGTACAGCGCCTTCAATCCAAATACCCTGCGTCAGCATGCTTCTCACTTACATATTCCTATGGTTGGCGGGCAGACCGTTAACCAGGCCTCACCATCCCCAAGTGGCACCGGATTTTGTCCCGCCCCATTGCCGTCTGGCTACTCTCTCCTCAATCCGGCTCTCCTTACTGCCTTCGCCGCCCAGCCCAGTGCGACGCCCTCCCGCCCTCCAAATTTCTACATTCAACAGGGTTCTACACAACCTGGCGCAGTTCGCGGCGCCCTTCTTTCCTCTCACGCATTTCAATTGGCTCACCCGGGGTCGCACAACATCTCTCCGGGTCCAGTGTGTATAGGTCAACAGCCTACTCTTCACAACCCTTTCCAGTACATCCCCACACCAAACGGCCTGCAACTGGCGGCATTTTCTGCTGGCATAACTAGTCCGCCCGGCATTACAAATCCGTCAATGTGTTCATTTGCCCATCCATCTCCTATGCAACATGGTTCGCAACAACAACCGAATTCGTTAGGTCCCGTGCAGTTCCGGAGTTATGATTCTCTCAAGCATTTTGGAGCATTACCTCACCCACAGGTCTGCTTTTTCTCCTTTACCCTGAGGCCTTTGCGTGCCTGTCCCGCCTTTTGGCTTTGCTTAGTCACCTCTTCACCATTATTTGTCAAAATATGTTATTCAGCCACTGCAGCTACTTCAAATCACTTGGCCGAGATTGTGGGGAACGTCGCAGTGCACCCCTAAAATGTTGAAATTAGGTCTTACGGTGACCCTTGGGTAAATACCATACCTGAAGTGCCAAATACTTGAAGCTTTATTTCGGTCCGATCATAAGTGCATTCTTATGACGACGGCTTTGTTACCTCAAGGAATTAGATTGCGACATACTGCAGGTAACTCTCACTAGCTTCCCAACGTTTTTGTAAACCACCGGCTGTCTGTTTCTGTGGGTGTTTTTGACATTTCATCCTGCGCCAACGTACACGATCTAGTTAGACTCCTGGCTTCTATCTTTTTAGACATGCTGAGGCTGCGCGTTTGAGTTAACAACTCATCTTGTTCAGACTTCCATAGTATTAATTCCCGGGCTCACGGAACAATTCGCTTTTTCTCAAACTGAGCAGCGTGGAACACGCGTATCGTACCTAAAACCATTGTTCCCTGGTTGACCCTCACCTCCTTTCACCTGTCAGCGACCCTTTACGTTACGGTTCTTTATCCCATCTCCCTCTGCTGTCTGCTGCACTACCGAGCATGTCTTTGAGCTGAGACTTTGTGGTATTTTTAGAACCAGAAGAGAAATAAATCGATGACGACTTCCAAGACCAATTTATACATATCCGGACTCTCCGAATCAGACACGGATGAAACCGTCCGTGCACTTGTTGAAGATGTCGTTTGTCCAAAATCATGCAAGGCGATGCTTCTAAACGGGAGGTGCAAAGGTACTTTGTATTCGTATTCTATGCGGAAAATTAAGTTTATCAATGCAACTTTTCTTCCAGTGTTTAGGCTACGCGTCATCCGCGACCCTTGCCGGTTAGTCAGTACGTTTCAGATGTGATGGTGGTGTACCTAAAATCAATTATTATTCATGTCATCCCGGGATTAGCTAATCAGACATATTATTCCCGCCGTCTTTATCTATGAACTCCCAGCTCTGTTTTCCGAAGTAGGCATCAGTTTGAAAGACTTCAAGTGTCCAACTTTACCATAGTCATCATTAGCACTCAGGCGCAGTTTTCAGTGAAATGGATGCTTTTGATACATCATGAGGAAATACTGTACTTACATCTCTGTAGGTTCAGTGCGCAGGCAGGCCGTTTGTTTAATATGGCTGGACCGTACGTAGAATAAAACATTTTTGTTTTGAATAAAAATGGTACATTCTTCCGCTCACTTTTCCTCCAACATTTTTAATAATGTGTGTTTATCACAGAGATGTAATGCCAAATGCGTACCGGAGTGGGACCACGACGAGGAATTTGAGAGAAACATCTAGTAAATATTGTTATGAATAACGCTAGTCAACCATTTTACAGGCCAATATAGAGGAACGCGTAATACGAATGCTGCTTTATTTATATGCGAAGTACTGAAGGCCGTTTAGAAACCTTTCCATGCACGAACGTGTATTTTCAATTTATACCCTGGCCTAAGTAACCAACCCTATGCTTGACCATTATTTACTCTTCTATGTGGGCTCGTAAGGAACGCATAGCCCTGTCAACAAGCCAGCATTGTGGAAAATCTAATCGTTCTTCCATGCATTTCTGTCATGAATTGTGTTTGCATGGGAGAAGTCATGCCGGTCTTTCGGGCCTATTGAGACTTAAGTGCGGCCTCTGCCACCCTACTCTCCTCTGCTGTAATTGGGCTCATGTGCATTTCCTGATACCGCCTCTTACCGAGAGCACTGATGGTCCTTGTTTAGCATAGCGAGCGAATGGCCGTCTTGAAGGTCAACGTTGCGTAAGCCATACGGGCTTCCAGCCCCCCCCCCTCCCAAAAAAAGTATGCTTCTTTTCGGGAGACGCCAGTTTGAAAGCCAGCGTCGCCGTATATTTCTGCCAAGACACCTGCAATGAGTAGTCTTCATTATTAATTTTCCAGTTTGGCGTTTGACTTCGTTATGTTTTACTCACTCTTCTCGAATGCGTAACCGTCCTTTTTCATTGCGTCAGGTTCCGGCTTTATCGATTGTGTCTCAGAGGAGGATGCCATAAAGGCCTTGAATCACCTTTCTGAATTAGCCAGGAGCGGCGGTCGCAAGCTCAACGTGAAATACGCTCTGGAGAATGAGAAAGACTTGCTCAATGTGTATGTAAAGAACTTGCCGCGCACTGGTTTTACCAAGGAGACCCTAGAAAACCTCTTCCGACCCTACGGTCAGGTGACGTCTGTAAAGCTCTTGGAAACAGACGGCAACTACACTGGTGAGTGCGACTTCAGTTGAAGCCGAGGTGTTTCTTGTCTCGCCTTCTTGTTCTCTGTTACGTTGCATCTGTAGGTAGATCTCACGGGTGAGATAATTTGTTGTGCCAACTTCTTATTTGGTAGGGCTTCTACCTTATCCGTCATAATTAGACTCAATTGAGGAATTCGCCCGCAGCTGTCCTGTCTCTGGTTTGGAGCCAGGAATTAGTTCATCCTACGACTCTGATCTGCAGGAAGGATCGGATTCCCGCACTGAGTATCACGTTCAACTTTCTTGATTCAGGAGCCTGACTCGCAATTGGTTGAAATTCCTCTGTTTAGAAGGGCTCTACCCTGGAAATCAGTACGCCGTCATCTCTTTGTCTCGGATATGAAGTCATTCGCGGAAGCTGTGACTACCACTTATCCCTTCCGTGAGGGGTGTCGATGTAGGGATCTTGTGGTGAGCCTTGAAGTGCGGAGCAATGCATCAGTGCGAATGAGTTGGGTATGAGGTCGCCTTAGCCAGGAGCTTGTTACATACCAGACCTTACTCTACTCATGGCACTTCAACCGTAGGACATCAGCCTGGTGTCCTCATATGCCGGACATCATCTTCCGGACGACTAACAGTAGCCTCAGGTCCCCATGCGGTTCCGCCATCAAATATTTCAATTTTTTCAGTGACTCAGTTTCTCCAAGAGGGTGCTGCTTTGCAACTACCTGGTGCCACACTTAAGTTTCCGAAGTTCGCGCTATCTTCGCCGTTGTTCAGCTTCACGGGTTGCGTTTTATTTCGGGTATCGTCAGTTGAGGTGGTCCTGAGGGTATTGTGTGCGCTCGCAAGACGATGCTTGGTTCGGAATGCTCGTTGAAGCGGGCCACCCGGTACGCCCGTTGCCCATGCCGGTATCCTAGTGCGATCAACATTAGACAAAGGTCTTATTCCACGTCACGCAACGCGGTCACTTTTGTCCAATCTGTTTGACTAGGACTTACCGACTATGTGAAGCGCATTTAACAAACTACACATGAAGCTGACAGTCGTGTTCTGGAAACTTGTCGAATGACGGTATAATTTAGTCCTACTCAGGTGTAGGGGTCAGGCTGCAGCGGCTCCTTATCGTGACTTTTTGACCTATGTGAGATCCGAGATGACATAGTTAAAAACTGGTTTATGTGGAGTTAGAAACGAGGACAATCGGTGCCCATAGTCGGGGTTCGATCTCTTCAGCCACCGCCCCCACGCTCACCTCTAGTCGTCATCTGTCAATGCAGATTAGTGAATGACAATGAGTTCCGTGACGCACAAGTATTTCTCGTCATAAATAAAGGTTGGCTCAGTTCACTACTGTGTCTCTCTGGAACAATGGCAATACTGTTCGCCAACGACGAATTAGCCTACTGTATTATAGCCTATTTTCGTTGGTCTTTGTTTTGCTAACCTCGCACTTCTTCACACCCAGGCATCGGATTTGTCAGGTTTGCTTCCGCAGAGCAAGCCCAGCGTGCTGTGGAGAGCATGAATGAGGCGCGCTGTGTGCTTTCCGATAGTCCTGGTGGCGGCAAGCCAATCTCCTGCAAGCTGGCTGATAAGGTGGATTCTAAGCGTCGAGCTGTCAATGCGGCAGCTGCGATGGCTGCAGCGGCGGCTGCCGCTGCCTCTGTTGCTGGTGGCGGTAGTTCCCACTCCGCCTCCGTCGGTGGGCGGGACGGGAGACAGCAGTCCTTCCCTTCCTCCGCAGTCGTCTCAGGTTGCAACGACGCTCCCCATCAGACAGTTCTTTCGAACGCCACTCACCTCCTTCAGACTCCCCAACAGCAACAACAACCAGGCCTTGCAAATTTGATCTTTCA
The DNA here is from genome assembly GCA_902702965.1 of Spirometra erinaceieuropaei. Lineage (NCBI taxonomy): Eukaryota > Metazoa > Platyhelminthes > Cestoda > Diphyllobothriidea > Diphyllobothriidae > Spirometra > Spirometra erinaceieuropaei. The sequence continues at coordinate 334,808 of CACRXP010000264.1, forward strand.
ACCAGGTAGCTCGTGCCTTTGTCCTGGCATAATGTGATATTCACTTGTGGGCTGGACAGAGTGCAAGCGTGGTCGCTTTTGGGCTCAGTAGAGCAACGCCATCGGTTCGGCTTTAGACGTAGAGATTAATAAGTCGTCTGGAATTCTGACATGACTACCCTGCTCCAATAATGTGCACGCCACGTCATCTCTGACGGCTATGGTCAGAATGCAAAAAAAGAACTGATTTCAAAAAGCATTCTATGTCACTGAAATTTCGAGGGTTTTATAGTGAGGACGAGCGTGTTGAAGTGGTCTTGTGCAAACTTCGAAGCGCTGTTTTATTGTGCTTGGCAGGGCTACGCTTAAGACAGGAATAACTGACTTCAATGACGCCTTGTACCACACTTCTTCACATACACACACATATGTCTGTGACACCGGGTTTGGCAAACTCCGAGCACTCGTCTCCAGCTCGGGAGATCAACTACCGAGGGTTCAAAAAACGTCATGACATCTTGACGAGTAGTGTCGGGTTAGGTTGCAATCTGACAGCTTTTTTCAGTGAAAGGGCGGCGTTGGTTTCGAGGCAGCACAAAACCCACATAATAGCGGACTTCATGAATGACCTCACGTTGTTGCCGTAACGAGCATGGGCAGTAATTTCGGAGGACGCCTCCATGCTTCGCTCATAAGATCGTTTTCTAATAGCTCTGGTTGAGGACTTCCAGTTTTATCGCGTCTGACGAGCGCAAACCAGCCTCCACAGCTGTCGTGGGGTGAGAGGCAGACCAGACGGGTTCCTGATAAATGCCCATGTGTTTAGCAGTTAAACTTGCACTGGACCACTTGACGCCTTTGGAGTGTAACAAACCTCGCAGCAAGCATTGATTCTGTCGACGATGTCCCGTTGGTGTAGCACCCTGTCTCTGGGCTATATTTGATGAAAGTTCCCGCCTCGTGCTGGATAACTGTCTTCTGGTCAGCCTCGATCGCCGAAGCGATTGATTTGATAGTTTAGCCGTAATGGGACTCAACCACGTCGTCTCTAAGCCCCCGTTAGAGTCAACGCTGTTGCTGTGGTTACGGTGGTAGCATCGGACTGGACAGTAGACGGGCATGTCATGGTCAGACTTGGAGGGGATAAGTTCGTAACCGATGACCACAAGGCGTGGACAGCAATGGTCCGTGATGCCATTTATCCTATAGCAGGCTAAACCAGCACTGGTTCTAGTCAATGTCCACAAAAGTGAATAGCCGGTTTACTGATCCCGATCATCCGAGAGGCTGTGTAGGTCTTTGTAACTCGGTGTTAATGTTGCTATCTCAACGTACTTGGGGTCAACTGTAACTCGGGCGTCGTACGAACCACGTATAGTTTTTTTCAGGAATCCAACCATTCAAGTTCAGTCAAATGGGTGCCAGGACGCCTCCTCGTCGGTCTTATCAAAGAATTCGCATAATCTCGCTGGCATAGGTAGAGCAACAATTGACTCTGATGGGAAAGTTTTTTTGCAATTGGAGTATGAGAGAAATCGTGTCGAGTCGTATGGAGAGACTGTATTCCTATTAGATCGGCGTGGAGTGGACGTTTTATCAGTAAGCTACCTTTCCAGTTCTCTCCGCCTGTGCATCATATGGTAGTCTCACAACTTCAGTCATCTCTCAAACCTATGAGTGTCGATATTCTACCGAAAGAGAGTGGTTCATCACCAAGGATTCCGTCTTCACACCCACTCTCTGCATCTCCTAGGCGTCCTCACTGATGGAACCCTCGTCTCGATACCTCCGGTCTGCCCACCTGCCTACCATCAAGTGGTGCCAACACAGGGTTACCGTCAATCGACAGCGACAACAAACACAGTCGCTGCTGCTACCGCCGGTGATGTGACCGCAACGATGGGTAGCGTCGGTTACACCAGTCCCACCACGTCCACCTGCACTGCTTCTTCGCTTTCTAGCCGCGGGGCTCTTCTTGAGGCCCCTCCCGCCGCTTCCCTCGCCCAGTCAGCCGATGTCCAGGGCCTGACTGTGATCCCTCCTGCCTCATCATCCCCCTCCGCCCAAGTTCCGGGTGTCGAATTACGATTTCAACCCACCACCCAGCAGCAACAGGTGAGTCGCAAATGGCCATATTCCTGACCGATGGGAGCTAGGACCTTCGCCGAGCCTCATGGGTAACAGGAAGCATTAAGTCAACGTTCCTAATTACTGAAGGAGCCAGTCGGTAGATAGAAGAACAGGTCTTCCTGTTAACCCTTCACGGACAATAAGTAGTGAAGGCGAGTGAACAGAGTAAAAGCTGAGTGAGTAGGCACTCAAGTCCGTCAGCTAAACAGCGATAGCGTTGTCAAGGTGCGGAGGGCTGATATCTGACACACCGGCTATCTTTTAAAGTACCATAAAGCCAAATAACGTCGATGTGTTGTACCGCTTCCGTTTCAATTCAGTTAAAAGAACGCCGAAAAATATAACCTCGAACAAGAAGTCGGGACGGCTGTTTAGGACTTGCTTGCTCTCATGATTCCCAGAAAACGCCGTACGTATACTATCTGCAATTGCTATTGGAATCCGTGCTACGCCGTCCGCGATAACTGACGCACTCAGCAGCCCTGGTTCAATGGCGCACACAAATACTATGCTAGGCAGGCTACTCAATTAAGACCAGGCACATGAGATTGATCTCCTGCATGCATGAACATTCCTCGACCCCAGTCCACATAGTCTAAAAACGTTTGAGTTGCGAAAATTCCCATCAAAAGATCCAGATAATTAGTTGACGAGCATACATATGCTTTTTTTCCTGAAACGGGCCACGCGGCAGATGTGCTGAACCAACGGGGGGGGGACTACAGAGGTGTCCTGCAGACGTTATCGTGAGTGCGCATCCATAACAAGCTGTGGTCGCACGCCCATGTACAGGCTCGCGTCGCACCAACTGGGATCCGATTCGTCCCCTATTTTTGTTGTATAAAATCCTGATCGGTGTGCGTTGTGGGCCAGGGACTGTGGTGGCATGTCTGGGCGCGGGTTTTCGCCCTGCCAACCGCCTGTTCTCCTGTTTCCGGTCTACTTGATTTTGTCTTGACACCGGGTCCACCCCGGGGGGAGGAGAAAGTGCGGTAGGTGCAACGCTGTACGTTACGCCCACTGACCCAGGAATCTGGGTTCGAATTTCGGGTGATCTACACTCGGTGTGGGGTATTGCCGACTGACGACGGTCAGCAAGCCAGAAATGGTCATCTCGATCACAACCGACCAGACAAGGGGCTTGTGGTTCAATTGTGGAACATTGGACTACTTGACGCTAAATGATCCAAGAACCCGGATTCGAACCCGGTCATAACGATCCCCCTTATCCTTGTCGGCTCTCCTGCCTACTCTACAAACATCTTTGTCGTTTATCCCTGTGCGCGCGCCAATGTCAATCCTGGCTAACACGGTAAAACAACGTACCTACACCCATAGGACTTCGTTGATAAACTTCCTCGCCATGATCTGTCGATCCTTGTCGGGGACTGGAATTGTAGGTCTGGATATGGTGAATCCACACTATTATTGGTTATTCACGTGGCAATGATGAAAGGATGCTGAGTCTAATTAATCGGAACTGGATATTTGTCGCTAGCACGCGCTTTCATCGTCGTTGCAAATATCCAACCTGGTACTCAAATTATGGTTACATGTACAGCCCAAATGACTGCATTCTTGCCAGACCGATATTTCGTAGTGGAATTCATGATAACGGAGCGGTGCATGGTGCCCACACTGGCCACGCCTACCTGTCAGGTCATGTCCTCGTTCTCCCACGCCGAGGAGTTCATCTCATATCCACGCTAAAAAGGTCTCATAAAAGACATCTTGAAGTCCCAAAGCTACAGCAATCAAACAAAACCTAATCCGGTTTCGCTATGCAGCCAGAGCCGAAAGAGCAGGTAGTAGCAAATGATCGCCGTAGAGGTTTTCAGTTCGCGACGCCACCGGAGGGAATTTCCGTACTTTCTCAGTGACGCTGCAATGGCTGGGCCAGCTGGAGTACATTACAGCTGTCAACCCAGACGTCTCCAGCTGGATCTTGCGATGACGATTCCTGTCGTCATCCCCGAAAAATGACGGCAAAGTCGACTAGGGATGACCGCAAAATCCTTAAATTGAAGTGGTAACTTCCATGTAGCTGACTACGGGCGTCGGCGGCACTTGAAATCTCAACCGACTTATTCGCCACTGAGAGTTATTACGCGCAGTTTGGTTGGCGGACAAGATCAAGCGCTGTGTGAGACTAATTCAAACGACTTCCAATCTTTATGACCAACCCATCACAATCCTCTCCGCTGCATTGGCACTTTATCCTTTGCAAATTTATACAATCTCGTGTAATAATCTTTCAGGCAGAGATTGGGTGTCAATTTCAGCTTGGAGCCGACCGAGTAAATCTGGGCGAACGCCTGCACGGACTGGATAAGCACCTGTAAGAGATTCCGGCTGTCAGTCCTGGTCAGAAAATTTGATCCATTTTTCCTATGTCATTTTCTAGTCATTGCCTCAGCTTAGTTTGGGCGAAAGAATCTTATATGGGAGACTCGACCTGGTCATGCTGGTTGCCACGTGATGTCTCCTGAAACAACCTCTGAAGTGATCTGCTCGACAATCTGCGCGTCATTTCGTGTTTGTTGGGCTTCGATTATTTAAGAAAGCATACACGCGATGAAGCGACTCGGGAGGGTTTTTTGTCCTTGAAGTGCCATCTTCGGTTCTGCACTCTTAACCGTTAGGCCTGTCTCGGGAGCCAGCGACAAAACGGAGGAGGCCGGAATGAACATTCATCACTTATTGCCCGTCCTCAGCCGTCCATACTCTGATGTTGAGTTCGAAATCTCAGTGAAAAAACAGTCTGTATGCAGTCTAGGTCACCGTGGACTTGTTACCGCTTTATGACTAACTGCAGCAAATCAGCCAGAAATTTCCGTTTCAATCTGCCCTGTCTTGTCGGCAAATTCCCCGCTGTTCGGCCGCCTGTAAAATTTCTATATTGGAACCATAAAACGAAGTGTACATTCAGTCCGGATGTACACTGGAATCGGAACTTCCTGTGATACAGGTGGCCCCACGCTAGATTCGAGGAAGGGTACTTATTCCCGTGTCCCACCTCTGATGCCGGGGAGAGGGGGATTCCTGCCTTCCCCCCCCCCGTGTCGCACCGCCTTCCGTTCAGCTTGCCTGTGTTGTCTCGCTTGGGTTGACTTTTTAGGTCTATTAAGTGGGTTCCGGTCACACTTATTCTTTTACTCGTATTCAGTTATAGGAAGGGAAACTGCTGCAACTTTCCTGTTGTCCGTATAGGCTTTTATCTCTAGTTAGGTTCTCTGGGGTTCGTGCGGATTATAAACGTGATTTAGCTACTCCTGCCCCCTAACCAGTGTCTTGTATTGTTTTAGTATATGACTGGTTCCCAACCCCAACGATTGGCTGCCGTCACGAACTCTCCGCAGGCTGCCTATGCGTACCCCAGTCAGTACCACCATCTCCAGTATCCAATGACCACACAACAGCTTTCGCCCGCTCAGCCGCTAGTTCCTGCAACCCAGTCGGCGACATCAGCCTATGCAATTCCCCCTGCCACCTCTCCGCGTGAACAGCAGCAGGCGCCGATCAACCTCGTCTCCGACTTCCAGGCTCTGAGTCTTCAAGCTGGTCCGCCAGCTGCTGTGGCTTTCCCTTCTGCAACGGTGACTGGGGACTTTGCCGACTGCTCACGGTCCGGTGATGCGACTCGCTTTTCTGGTGACACCGGCGCCGCCTACCCGGTCGTCTTTAGGGCGGAAGTGCCGCTCGATCCATATACAGTGGAGCCAGTAATGTACGCTGCCGTTGCTCCGCAAGCGCTGTATCAACAGCCATCTCAACAACCGGAACCACTGCAGCCATCGGTGGAAGAGAATTCCACTTCCCTAGCGACTGCGGGGGTTCCTGTCACCGGCGATGGTCTCAGTGAACCGGCGGTGAAGGTTGATACTGCACAGCAGCAGGCTGCGACAACGGAGGGGCAAGAAAAGCCTCCAGAGCCCAAAGACGATGATTCTCCCAAGTCCATGCCTCTAAAGGAAGCGGGGACGACCACCACCCCGCCTAGACGGCATAACCAGACACCGCCCCAACACAGTCAACAACGACCCGCTCCTCGCCGCTCACTTAAGGAGGCTGATCATCAGTCGTCTGTGCATCATAGTCACCAACGTAACATGCCCCCCAAGCCGAATACTACGCCTTCGACAGCTTCGACCTCGGTTACTCCCCCCAGCAATGAAGATTCGGTTTCCGCAGCTGGTGGCACCGCGTCCCAAGAGTCTGGTCATTCTACTTCTATTTGTGCAAATGACGCCTCAACAGTGGCTTTCTCAGCCTGAGGTGTAACAGTGTGCTAAAGGGAGAAAGCGAATCGGTTCTGCTTCTTTCCTTCCTCTTGTCTTCGTCAAGGGAAATCCCAGGACTAAGTGTGTACATATTTTTTTTATGTGGACCCATCCCATCCGACTGATGCTGCTGACTCCCAAACACTTCGGTTGTGGTGTTTCCGTCGCCCCTCACCCCGCCCGCGCCTTGCTCCTTCCACGTCCTTTTTGCACACGCTGGTCTAAGCAACGCTGAGGCGGTGTCCTGTCTCAACAGTTGTAGTTCACCTGCCTTCGGAACGACACTATCGCATCTGCCCGCGGACTCCTAGGGAGCAACCGCATTCACACGCGCGCGATTTCCTCTGTGTTTGGTGAGGTTTTTGTACTTTTTGACGTCGCAGCAGCTTCTCCCACAGCGACAGTCTGTTTTTGCGTTTTGATGACTTTGAGAAATTTCGGTGCTTTATTTTTGTTTCCTTTTTGTACCACTTACTTCAAATTCTTTCCCCCCTCCACGCATTATCCACTTTACAAACAAACGCACAGTACCTCCGACCAGCACCATCTTCAACCATTCTCTTCGTTCGGGCCCTTTTCAGCCACTTCCCACGCATCGTTTCACTTTCCTTTCTCAATCCAAGACGCTGCTGCTCGATACATTTTGTCACGCATCATGGCGAACTGACGATCGCCGGTCTTGTCGTCACGGGGCGCCTTCCCCCCTTCCCCCCCCCCTCCGTGCCACGAACTCGACTTGCACGATGCTCCCTCTGCCCCCCTCCCTGGCGCATTTCGCTCCGTGTAGCCCATATGGGTGCGCGTGTGTGCTGACTCGGTTCGTGCTCACAAATCTGCGCCGTTTAGCACCACGAAGAGCTCTTGAGAAGTCCAGAAGTGCGCGGGCTGTTATCCCGTTCTATCTCAGCTGCGCGTACGCGCGCATGATCTCTCCTCCTCTCCCCCTCGCATTGTCCCTCTTCTCTGGCCTGTCGCGTCCGACCGCGATTATGTAACCTTTTCCTAATGTAAATTTGTGTACCACCCATGCGATCTTTCTGCTGGTCATCGCCCTTCTCGTCCTCACGGCACCATCTTTCAGCAGAGATTGCTCACATCCGGGCGCAGTATGTGACTTGGTCGCAATTGCTGGAACTGAGACCTGCCCGAAAGTTGTGGCTGACAAATCAGACCCTGATATCAGCCAATCTTTGGTAGAGGGGCGCTCACCGATCGTTCTTATGGACCGTTCCGTTGTGCCTCCCGATCCCAACCAGCAGCCGTACAGTGGTGCATGATATAGGCAGAATGACATTACCGACAAAGGCAAGGGAGACTGGAATGGCCATTTCCGGCTTATTGGCCGTCGTCAGCCAGTCATACCCAACCCCGAAGTGTGCAACACCCGAGGCTCGAACTCGCGACCTGTTAGTTAGAAGTCCACACTAACCACGGGGCCGCGAGCCAATCTCTGGAGTTCGACGGAGTAGTTGTCTTGGTCGCGAGCAGGTTCCACTGTCGCTGTTTTGGCGCTTCACCCGTGCAAGAGGTCGTTGGGTCAGTTAATTTGCGCTTTCTCGTTTATGTTCTGACACTGTGCCCTGCGAACACTGCCAAAACCAGGGGAGGGACTCGCTCTCTCGGTTACATGCACGCGGTCTGTATTACCTTCCAAATATTCTGACCTATTTACCCGGGATCCACCCATTGCCTACTCTGAGCGCCTTGAGGAATCGCTCCTTTACGGACTCTGTGGCCCGTTAGAGGTTACAGTTGCCTCTGGGACACGGATCAATGACGGGGGCCGGTGAAAAAGCTGGGGTCTTATTCTAGGTTGAATACAGCACCACAAAACCCAAAAAACTCAGTCTGGGTGTTAGCCGGCTGCGGACTGGCCGGTGTGTTCGCAGGTGGCAAGTGGTGGGGCACCTCTAGCGAAGGCAAGCTGCGGAATAAACATGCTCACAGATCAGAGGTACAAGGATTTGTGGCCCATTCGGCGGTAACCAGTGGTGACTGAGTGCCAATTTGACTAGTCGGTTGTCCGCGTGAGCGTTGCCCACCACTTAAGGCATTCCTTGCGCTTGTCCAATACTATCCTGGAACCGAAGGGGCAGGCAGGGATATTCCCCTTAGAATCCAAGATCTACCGGTAGCTATCTTCACCTCCCCCAGTAGATTGTCGTGTGGTGAGGTACAAGTCAGCCGGGATTTTCGTCTGGTGTAGGGTTGTGATCTTCCCCTGGTTGAACCAGTGGTGACGACATTTGCCCAGGCTTGCCGCCACGCTTATGGATCATTTCCTGCTGAAGAGCCGTAGTGGCCTTTCCGCTGATTGTCCCTACTGCTCCTTGTCTTGACTCACTAGGGGTCTCGTCTATGATGGACGCGTCTGGCGTTAAGCAGCGCCTGTCGCCCCCATCTGGAGGTTATCTATTCCTCCTCGGCTTATGTTGACTACAACGGGTCGGCAAAGTAAATGTATCCGCGGTGACACAGAACCGGTCACGTCACCGTCTCTTCCCGCCCACGCAAGTTACTGCTCGCCTTCTCGTGTCGCTGACTAGAAGAGCGTGATCTGCCCCCACCCTCAGTTACTAAACCGCCTCGTTTCTTGCGTGGAAGTGTGCTCCAGAATTTTAAAGACGAATGTTGACCAAACAGAACCCCCATTGTGAGTTCGTCTCAAGGAGCGATACACGCAAGCGACTGGAAGGGTTCTCGGTGGGAGGGCAGCGCGAAAAAATGCACAAGTTACTTTGGGTTGGGGGGTGGCGGGTCAACCAGTTTTTTTAGGTTCCTCTAGGTCATATTATCCTCAGATGAGGTTCACTGATTACGCAAAACGTGAAGGTGCGGTAGATGTGCCTTCGTCCTGACGCTGCCTGTCTCATCGTACATTAGGGAGGCAAATACCTGAACAAAATCCTTTTTCACCTTCCCGCTTATCAATGTTTTCTCCGACGACTTGTAACCAATAGGGAGTTCAAAGGCGCTCGCCTATATTTCCCTTCATAAACTGGTACCAGAGACTAAGTCAGTCTACTATGGCCTTTCAGCGGTGTAACTCCCTCCTCAACAACGGTCAGTCCTTTATAACCTCATTGGTTGGGTAGGATCGTCAGGCACAATGCGCTGCAGTCTATCAGGTCCTAACTGTAATCAGTAGGAAAATTTTCGTTTGAAAGGGGACCTTGATTCTAGAAAGTGTTCTTGCCTACCTCACGGCCTCATCGAATGCCTCCTTGACTGCGTTTTGTCTATCCAAATCACTGCGGCTCAGATTATACGAGACGCTGGCTCCTACTAACATCCGGGGCGTCAGCGTGCAAAACCAAACTCCTCAATTCCAGGATCGACGTCGAGTCTGAAGATAAAGACCGGACTCAGCGGCCCTCGGGAGATCCCATTTATTCGGTCTGTTGCGGAGTATAGGATACTTCCACAGGCTGCAGCAAATACTACTTAAAAAGGGATGAGGCAGAGTGGTCGGACGATGGAATCGATTATGCATTCGCTTGCTTGGACACCATATGCCTTCCGGTGCTCAGTTTGACATATTAGAGCCCTGCTGTGTGAGGTGCTTCGAAGCAGTCAGAAGACTATGGTATAGGGCTGGGCGCGAGTACACTAAATGACCAAAGAATCCAAGTTGGAGTCTTGGGTCCTGCAAACCTGGGGTTAGGCATGGCTGGCTGACGATGGCTTGTAAACGAAAAATGACCCTCCCGGCCTTTTACCCCCCTTGACAATAAATTGCATATCACCTTTGTTTGTTGCAACATGCTGGGCATCTGTGTCAGCTAACATTACTTGATAGTGAAAGCCATTCGGGAAGGGATGTAGAAGTCTGGCTGGCGAGTGTGCATGTCTGCCTGAATTTGTCTTCAGGCCGGCGCGGGTACAGCTTTGGAAGGAAAGCCAGGGATGTCGGTGGTCTGCATACGCGGAGTTCATGGAAGTCATCGCGGGCTGGCAGTTTTCATGTCATTACCCCACACCGACTCACGTGCGGGAATTCGGTTAAGCAGTTTTGGGCCGCGGTACCTCTAGTATCTACATGAAGTTCGTTTAGGCGTACATAGCCAGAGTTGCATAGCCTTTATTGTGTCGGCCCCGTCGTTCCGTGTTTTTGGGCGGTCGTTTTCCATAAAAATACTGTGTCTCCTTCCAGGTGACGGTAAAGTTCGTTGAGTTTCAAGATGTCCCTGAAATATCGACCAGCTTCTCGGATCTAGGTGTTCTCAATTCCTTAACCGAAAACATAATTGCTGTAGTGAAAGGCTATGTAAGACGCTCAGGGAAGTTATCTTTCCCTGAATGATAGTTTTCTTCATAAAAAAGATACGATCGCTGGAGCAAGAACTATATTGGCCTGACGTTTCGGACTCTATCCTGAGCCCCTCGTCAGAGAGTCGCAGGAAAGGATAGTAGAGGCACAAGGCGCATAGGACACAGTCGCCTGGCACGCACAGGCCTACTTTAGTGAGCAGCACTCGCGTTCATCGTTGGGGGCCGTATCTGGTGCAACGATTGCTTGTCATTCCGTAACCGGGTCGTTAATTGCCATGACTTCATCACCGGTGTTGATTTCTGGCAATTTGGTTCACTGTCACCGGAACT
>CACRXP010000264.1:345927-362941 GCA_902702965.1 Spirometra erinaceieuropaei
GGCAAAATTGCGACACAAAGTACGTAGGCGGTCGGTCCTTGCACTAGTTAGTTGAATGTAAGCAGGGGAACCATGTTTCAAGTGGATCGTGGCTCACGCAGTTGTCACCTCTTGTTAGGATTTCGACCTCGTCAAACTTGATAGTGTGGCCGGGCCCGAGTAGTCGCTACGCCAAGAATCAACAACGGTGGTGAGATCATGTCAACTAACGATTCGGGTACGGACGGACAAAGAACCATCGCATCAAATAAGATCCCCAGCAATGAACGCGAGTACTGCTGGTTATTGTGAAAATGTGGGTGCCCAGCAACGGAGTCCTATAAATACTGCCCGTCCTGTTCCTCTGCCATCCTCTCTGCAATTGTCTCCAATCATGAGTCCAAGAGTGGATCCGAAACGCCAGGCCAGTAAACTTGTTCCACCTATCTCATCTCCTTCTTCTGTATGCCGTAGCTCCAATTCCGTTTTTTCGACTTCCGACTTGGGAAATCGCTTCTGCCCTGCATAGTACACATTAGGTGGTAGAGGGACGCTCACTGATCGTTTCTAAGGGACTCATTCGTCCCGTTGTGTCTTACGGGCTCTCTCGAGCCCAGCCAGCAGCCGCACAGCGACGTATGATATAGGCAGAATGGTATTACCGGCGAAGACAAGAGAGACTGAAATGGCCATTTCTGGCTTATTAGCCGTCGTCAGCCAGTCATACCCAACCCCGAAGTGTGGAACACCTGGGGCTCGATCCCGCGACCTGTCAGTAAGAAGTCCAACACCTCTAACCACTAGGCCACAGGCTAGTTATCCTGTCGGTTGCAGTCGGGAATATACAATGGTAGTGGGACGCTCAGGACACTGTTCCACGTGCAGCGAATACGCATGAGGGTGATTTAAACTGCCTTCTAACCGCAGAAATGAGTTTGCCTAGAGCATTGTCTGCGCTTTAGCGGCCAGGAAAGTGTATCAGCGCCTGAAAAAACGCTTTTTTGGTGATAATCTGGGCTCATCAACTTGGAAGTCAGTTTGAAAAGGATATTCCTTCTTTCTGCGGTGCCTTAAGCGTTTTATGTTTGGTCTTGTGGAGACACCTTTTGACGGTAACCCTTCACGGGTAACCAATTTCAACAACACCATTAAGGCAGAATTATATTGGGTACCGAAACTTCCAGGTACAGGAAAATACAGGAAGACTTGCCTAGGGGGCTGTAAAAGGTGTGGAGAAACATGATTTCCTCTTTCTGAATGCTCATTCCAAGGGTCTTCTCGGCTCAGCTGTTCAGTAGAATGTCTACCAATGAAATCACTTGTGCTGCCGCTATCTCCAGCACTAAGTTGATCGGCGGTCGAGTCTGATTCGCTGGTAAGAAAATTGAAGTCAGGCCAGTAGTAAATTCCAGCAATACCGGCCAGGCGATGTCGGTTTACTAATACATTCATTCATCTAAGATTCATGTGATCTTTCTGCAGGTGCGCTAACTGGAACCTCCAAGAGTACGACCGTCGTTGCCGACGATGTTTACCGTGTGTTCCATAGCAAGATGAAGCAGGCACGGCAATTTGCGCGCGAATTAGTTTGAAATGATAGTAGGCTTTCGCAGCATCTATCTCATTTTCTCGAATGAAGGCGAAATTTCGAGTTATAGGTGTATGCATAAGCGAAGAAGAAGAGTCGAGCACCGGAACACTTCGTTTATTATCCTGAGCTTTCAGACTCGTACAGTAGTCCATCGTCAGAGGTAGTGGCAGAAACAGGATAGGCGACAGATATAAGGCACGTAGGCCCAATCATCGACCGACGTCACACGACTGGAGGTGACTACGAGGGGCTCTGTACGCCGGCGCCAGATCGATAAATCGATTGACCGAGTCCTCATCCGAGGCCCAGGCTTCACAAACGAAGCTGTGAAAACGCTCTTAAAACGGATCCGACCTCATTGCAGTAAACTGGAAGATAGAGCGCGCGAGGCCCGTTATCTGCGCGACCAGTTTGTGCAAAATGGCTATCCGAGGGCATTCATAAGGCGCTGCCTACGCGGTCGCCACCAGAGAACTAACACCAACGCCACCGACGATATGGCATTCTCTGTCATGCATCAAGGGTGTTTCAGAAGCTACCGAGTGCATTGCTGCGGAGCTAGGTGTTGCAATTGCACACCGCCGCAAAGTCACCATGCGCAGCAGGGTCATGAAAATCAGAGACCGGTTAAAACCTGAAGAGCAATCTGGAGTAGTGTACCGCATTCCGTGTCAAAATTGTCCTTGTAACTACACAGGACAGACTGGACGCATGCTCGGATCGCGCATACACGAACATAAGCTGGCTGTGCGGCGAGGCGACGCATTATCACAAGTGGCCGCCCTTACCTACAAACTGGGTCACGAGTTTGACTTCGCAGCCACCCAAATAGTCGCCCACGCCGGAAACAAAACAGGCCGAGAATTGATTGAAGCCTGGGCCTCAGATGAGAACTCGGTCAATCGATTTATCGATCTGGCGCCGGCGTACAGAGCCCTTCGTAGTCACCTCCAGTCGTGCGACGTCGGTCGATGATTGGGCCTACGTGCCTTATAACTGTCGCCTATCCTGTTTCTGCCACTACCTCTGACGATGGACTACTGTACGAGTCTGAAAGCTCAGGATAATAAACGAAGTGTTCCGGTGCTCGACTCTTCTTCTTCACTTATCTCATTTTCTCCTCATCCACGTATGTCTGGTGTCAAGACAGAATCAAGAAGACCGGAGGCGGGAGTGGGTGTACGTGGCTGGTACAGCGTAAACCCGCACCACCACACCCCCTGGTCCACAAGGAACACTTGATCAGCTACATATTCCTTTGCTTCTTAATTTCCAGGCTACAAGTATACTTCCCCGTCCAAGCAGGTTCACGCAACTCTGGCCGGGCCAATCGAGTGTCGTCGTCGCCGAAGAAAAAAGTATCCCTCCACGATACACACGTTACGTTTAGTGCTCTCAGAGATGTCAGCAGCACGCAAGTACGATACTCACTGTTCCGAATCCGGGGATGGGACCGTGGCGGGCTGAGAACTGCAGTTAATTTTCCTGTCTTAATGGGGCTATCTCCGCAGAGGTTGTCGCTTTCCTCTGATCACAATTCATGAGGTCTTCGCCCTAGATTCGCCAGCGTGTCTGGTTGTTGACTCCTCCCGTCTACTTTCTCTTCCATTGCGGAATGCTTTGTGGTAAAGTGCGGTTGAATGGGTTTCCAAAGGCCTCAATCATGATTTCCAGCCTCTGGCGTTTCTTGGAAGTGAAAAGCTGCACACGATAGCCCCAGCGTCCCATCGCTGTGAAAGTGTGCGGAGGTTGTTGAAAGTGCACTTTATGTTGTGTGACTCAAACTTTGGTCTCAATTCCAGGCGCTGTAGCTATTTTAAATCTCTCCTCCAGAATGCATCGTCCCATCTGCGACAGTAAGCTGAGCTCATCGACGCTGGTTCTTGTGTCATGGCTGTCTTTACTAATTCCGTGATGCTTATGTTTTCTGTTGCCGTTATTTTTTTAAATTTATTCGGAAATCATACAACTTGATTCTCCCGAGGAAGGTGAACGACCTTGTGTCACTGGTTCATTGTGAGGCGCGATTCTGCAGCCGCCAGACCTTTAGCACAAAATAATGACACGCAAATGTATTTTGAAAGGGTCTGCGAACACGGATCCGATCGGGTGCGAAGCGCTTCGAGCGGCTCGACGGTGGGAAACCTTTGCCCTCGAGTGAAAATCCGAAACATCAGGCCAATAAATGTCTTGTTTCAGTGATCACATCTTCGTCTTCTGGACACGGATCCCCCACTGAACTAACGGGTCCACGTCCTATCGTCTGAGATCTGAGGGTATCTATTCACACAAGAGTGGCCTGCATAAATCCATCCTGATTTCCGGACGGAAATAAACATTTTCGCTTTGCCTCACCGCTGTGTGTCTACAGCCCACTCAGACGGTCGAACGGTAGCTAACAATAAAAAACTGAAAAGTGTTTACCGACAAAGACAGAAAGACTGGAATGGCCATTTCTGCCTCATTTGTTGTCCTCAGACGGCGATGACCAACTTCCCGGCTGTACACCCCAGTTTCAGTTGCCGAGTCAGTTGAACACACAAGGGCTTGAAGATGGATTACTCATAAGATGATAAAGACACTTCTGGGGAAACCGACACGTAAAATCTGTAGCAAGCTTGAACGAAAATCACAGGAAACCTCTAGTAACAAAAAGGTATGGTGTTCAATCCTTACTGACTCAGTCGCGACAACCCTAGAGTCCTTTTTAACGAGTTGACGCAAAAAACAGTCCGAATGAACCGTTTAGAACCTGGCTAACGAATCCTTGCAAGCATTGGTCCAACTAATGGAAAAGCGAAAACTTGAATAACTCAAAGTGGACAAAGAATTTATCAATAGGTGCTCTTTGGAAGATTTGAAGAAGTCATCCGACGCAATTGGCTCAAAGAAAAGGATTTATTGGGGGACGGGCGTTGACCGATCAGGTTTTGGGACATGTTCGTTCAATTGTGTCTTGGTACACAAGCTGGAGCCCTTGCGAGCAGGCGCTTCGAGACAGGTAATCATACAGAAGGTCAAGTACCGGCAAAGACAATGAGGTTTTTTGTGGCTTATTAGCCGTCGTCTGCCAGCCACACCCGTACTCGGATATGTGTGGTGAGGTACCTGACCAGTTAACCTTTGACAATTTATTCCCATTTTCTTTGATCGGATTGGTTGTTTGAATGTGACGAGAAACAACACACCTGGACAGCCCGCCTTTCTAGCGTGCTCCGCCGTCGTGCTCTCTTGTTAAGTTTTCTTAACGTTCAACATCTCTATATTATTCACTGCTCCGTTTTACTTGCTCACTTTAAGGCTAGGGGCTCGTGAGATATAACTCGTTAGTTCGTGAGAACATTACCATCTACGTCATTGGTGACCCCGACGTGATTTGAACACGCAACCTTCTGACTCCATATGAACCCGGGTTTTTCGTCACTAAGTATAACACTTCACCACTAACCAGGGGCCCGTTGTCCTCTCAGTTGTTGCGCTCACCGGATTGGCTCAGGATTCGTACCTGGGTCTGAGTCAGCGGGTTTAATAATTCACAACTAAGTTGCGGGTTCGTTGTCCTCACGGTTGCAGCGCTAACCGGGTCTACAGGACTTGGGATTCGAACCCGGGTTCTTGCTCAAAGAAAAGACAAGGAATTTGACTCTTAATGTTCTAACAGACCATGGAACGATATTTTAGTTAGGGGCTGTGAAATATGCGCCGATCAATCCTCCAACGAACAGAATTAACCTCTCTGGGTTATTGACGCCAACCAAATGAGAATGGGCAAATTAGCCACAAAGTGGCACCACAAGGTCTTAACACTCTCCAGACATTGAGTCCGCTGCATTTGATACCTGCGCCTAAAGGTGTGTTCTGTATGCGAGAAAAGTAAATTGTTGATGAGACATGACTGAACAGCTTCCACGTTTTACTATAGCAGCTGGTATTCTGTCCGAATCTTCCTCCAGGAGGAATGCAAGCACCTAAAATGCTTCAAATGGACTACAAATTCTTTTACCTGACAGTGATCTCCTCGTCCAGTCTACATACTGCGAAAGGGCTAAAGGTTGGACTTTGCCCGCCGGCTCACAACCTAACACTTCCCTAGAACCAAGACGAAAATACCGGCAATGGGTCAAGGCTCAGCACACTCCGATTGTTCCACAATCTTGACTTCAAGTTTTTAGCATACGGTCACCCTCCTCAGTCCTCTCTCGATCCCACCTCCCTCTGCAGGTTCAGAATGCCAGAATGCTCATATGTGAGAGCTGAGGTGATGTCTGCTGACTCCATGGAAGTGGTTATTCGACGCTGCCGAAATGTCTCGCGGCCCGGGTCAGTGGAATATCTTTGGTCAGAATCTACTGATTGGCTGCTGAAGTACAAGCTAAAAGTAGGTGCGTGTTATCGGCACGCAGCAGGGGGGAGAGGAGAAAGAGAGTTCAGTCCAACGCGGACCCGTCACACAATGACCTCCATTCGAACGGGCTAGCTCGATCCTTCTCCAAGCCGCGAGTCGGGTCGCAATGGCCCTTCACGGCAACTGCCACACAAGTGGAGTACTCCCCCTGCAGGATGGCTTTGTGCATGTGGGTGAACCTACAGTTCGACTCGTCGTGACCGACGATGCCCACCATGCGCCTCACAACAAGGTGAGAGCGGGGACGGTGACTTGCGCGTGCGTTAGTTTATTGTGATAGTAGACTTACGCAGCATCTACCGCATTTTCCTCCTCCATCACCTGGACCCGGTGTCAAGACGGAGTCAAAAAGACCGGGGGCGAGAGAGAACGCAGGTGGCTGGCGCGGTGAAAACCCGCACCTAGGCGTGCATCCACATCTTCTGGTCCACAGCACACACTGATCAGGATTTTACGCCACAACTGAACCGAGGACTGAACCGACAATTGGACGTGCCACCACACCCCCTAGTGTTGTCACTCGTTACGGGTGCGTAGTTCGGATACCGCCTACCGGACTCCAAGCTAGCTCGTGTTTTGATCCAGCTCATCTACCACGTGGCCCCTTTCTAGCGTGCGGATGAACTGGCGGGTGTGGCAAGTGCAAGGCTGCAATAATTCACTGAACTCACACCCAGCTCCAGTTGTCTAAGAGCTGCTGCATAAGTCTTTCTCTCACTGTGAATTATCACAGCCCTCAACACAATGGTGGCTCTCATAGAGATGGATGAACTATGTAACAGTTCATCGCACACGAGTGTGAAGACGGGATGTTTAACCGAAAGAATGAAAGTTTTTTTCTGAGGAGGCATGTGTGGTTTTGGCAGAATTGCATTACCGACAAAGGCAAGGGAGAATGGCTGCTGGCTGGGCTCGAGCGAGAGCCCGTAAGGCACAACGGAACGAGTGAGTTCCGTAAGAATGATCGGTGAGCGCCCCTACCAATGTGTGGTTTTGTCAACATTCTACTTACTCTTATCCTGCGAGCCAACGTAGCAAGAGAGGAGGTGTCCAAATTTTCGTGCCATGTTTCTAATACGACCGACAGACTCGGATAGTCGGCTGAAGTGATAGTGTGGTCGCCACTGGGGAGTCCCATCCTCACAGCATCTACCGCACCCTTTCCTCCTCGCCCATCTGGACCCGGTGTCAAGGCAGTGTGAGGAGGCCGGAGGTAGGGGAGGGCGCAGGTAGATGGCACGATCGGGCCCGCACCTTGGCGCTCCACTCCACATCCCCTGGTCCACACGGCATGGTCCCAGGGTGCGCAACGTCTGCCGGCTGCCGGGTCTGCCACCGTACCCCCAAAATGTGGGCATTTGTTGTGATGCGCATTCCGATAACGCCTACCAGAATCCGTTATGGTCCCCGTGTTGGTCCAGCGCATCTACCGCGTGGCCTGTTTGGGGGGACAAATAATTTCAAACTAGTTCACGCACAACTCACTGTCTTGCGCTTACCAGTCCGTGGGGCGCAGGGTAGACATCGTTGTTGACGACGTTCAAACTGCCACTTGATCGAGACGGTCCATACGGCCGGCGAGTGTACGAGAAATTGCAGACCTGGACAGGCTAACCTGACGGCTGCTCCTAGCATTTGTTATTCAGTTATGTCGCGATGGATTCGCAGATGTTCAATCAGAGCGGTGATGGTGTTATCATTTGCCAGTCAGCCATATCTCAGCAAGGCGTCAGTCTAGGTATAAGTCGAGCGAGTGGCAGTGAGCCAGTAATGATCCGGTTGTGGGTGTTGCAGTGATGTGGTTGGCAGGAGGTTGTGCCAACTGTCTGATCGGTGTCTAGCCTCCTATCACATTTGTGTTAGGGGAAAAACTTTTCAGAGTCCGACTAGCATGTGAATCATGCTGAGCCTAGGGTGGGGTAGAGAGCAACTGGAGTCGTCCTCTGGACTGACAATTATTTCACTATCATTTTGGAGAGGGATTACTCGGTACTGTCATTGCAGAAACTTCTGCAGTGAATAATAATCATCCCCAGGACCTTGCATGCGCTTTCTGGCTTTTGCATGAGTTGCGTGATATGACAGTTCGACCGTCTTTGCGGACGATGTCCACCGTGTGCTCCACAGCAAGTGAAGCAGACACGGGGACTTGCGCGTGAATCAGTTTATAGTGAGAGTAAACTTGAGCTGAATCTGCCACACTCTCTCCTCCTTCCCCACCTGAGCCTAGTTTCAAGACAAAGTCAGGAAGACTGGATGCGGGAAGAGCGCAGGCGGGTGGCACGGCCGAACCCGCACCTTGGCGATCCATTCCACAGCCCCTGGTTCACACCAAACACTTGACCAGTTTCTTGACTAACAACAACAGAAAAGACGTGGATGACTGGACAGCCATGTACACGACCTGTACACTCAACGGGAGCGCAAGCGCATCTACCACCAGAGAACCAGGTACCGGAGAAGGCCATGGTTTGCTGATCATGGCACAGCAGACGTTCACAAAACTCGCGGTCCAGAAGGGTGACACCCATACCATACATGACAAGACGGACTAGCTGAAAACCCAGACACGTGTTTTGCCGACATTCCGCCGCTACGTGGCGCAGCTGCGATGGGTTTGGCTCATCAGTGTGTCTCGTGTACTTTTCCGGCATATTCTCAAGTTCTGCAATTGCAGATTTCTAATTCCCTCAGAATTTGATCGCGAACTTGAAGGAAATCAGTCTCTTTGAGACTTCCGGGCACAGACTTAAATTTGCCAGGAATATTTGAACCGAAGTCCATCAGCCACAGCGGAATTTCAGTCTTAGCCTATGAGTCTCAAATAGACTGACTTGTCCCAAACTAATTTCTTAGGAAAGAAAAGGCCTACAAGTCCTGGCTTCTGCCTGTTAAGCTGACACCGAACATGCAGATGCCCTGTTCTTTTCGGATGGCGGACGTGTTTCGACGGCTCGATCAACAGAGTTGGATCAGATTGTTTGGCTTGGATCGTGGGCCAGACAGACGACAGTCTGGTCGCAATGAACACAGGTAGGACAAATAAGGTGGAGCCCTTTGTCAGAGATGCCGTCTTTACAGTAGGTGGACTAACTCATGAAATGTCTAGCGTAATTCCAAATGCTTTTTTATTTCGGAAAAAAGTTTCTGATTGTGGAACTTTTAAATAACGTGAAATGGCCGTTCATAAATCGTCATGTTTCTGCATTTACCAATGTAGCTTGTAAAGTTAACGATATGGATCAAATCCACTGCTTGATTTTATGAACCCCTTATGGTTCCCCTTTATTACCGTAGAGAAAAGTGTGGTTTTCCGTACGCGGAAAGTCCAAGTGTAACGGTAGAGCGGGTTCAAAATTATTCGGGTATTGGGAAAGATTTTGAAAACAAAATTATACCCTTCTTTGAGTATAAGATTAGAAAAAGACGTAATTTTCTACCGAATGAGTAAAAGGATGAGTATTTTTATGCATGTTTTCCATGAAATATAATTGGACTTTTAGGGGCATCGAAAATCAATGAGAAAAATTCATGCTACATAAGTAATCGTTTTTTACAGAGTGTAGTTTTTTGCATACAGCCGGAAGGAAGTTTTTCGATAGCCGGCATACTGGGGTAACTGAATTATTACAGAATTATGCAGCAGACTGATTAGTTTTACAACCCTACTTCATTAATCTTTTCGAAAAGAAAACGGATTTAGGAATTTCGGTGGACATTTCATGAGTTAACCCACCTACTCCAGCCGGCTCGATATAAAAACGTTGACTTGCTGTTGGCGAATTTGGCGCCGTTTGGAAGTATTTCAACGACAGCAGCTATTCTGGACCAGAAACGCGATAGACAGCCAACCCACAGGCCCCCGAGAACTCGGTTGTGTAGTGAAACGTCCTTCATGACACTCGTCAGCGAGAGTGGGGTCTGTAACCACCCACATTATCTACCTTCTTATCTTATCTGGGTAGGTGTGGTGCGGCTCCAGTGTGTGACGAGTGAATTCCTTAACGCGGTCGGTGAGCGCCCCTTTATCGCGACTGACAGCCCATGACTCAGTGGTTGGGACATTGGGTTTCTAAACAGGTCGCGGGGTCGAACCCCAGGGTTTGCACACCTCGGGATTGGATACGGCTGGCTGACGAAGGCTAATAAACCAGAAGTGGCCATTCCAGTCTCGTCTGTCCTTGTCGGCAATGCTGTTCTGTGGTCCACAACGAACTGTCTAACAAAAGATCACCAAAGCGGTCGTACGATACGCGGATTTTGATTTTCACTAGCGTTATTGACGTTAAAGTTGTCCGTATCGGGCCCAAGGTTAAGGTTATGGATAGGGTTAAAATTAGGGCTAGTACTAGGAGTTGTGTTATTCCTAAGTCTGGATTTCCGATTGACTATAGGGTTGGGGTTTAGAACTAGGGTTGGGAGCTCGAGTTAGGGTTTTAGGGTTTAGATTAAGAATTTGAGGTCTAGGGTTAAGGTCGCAATTGTGTTAGAGTTTTCTTTAAATGCCTAGATGTTAAGGGTTAGGGTTGTCCATTACAGGTTGGCGTTAGGGTCGTAACCATCTACAGTTTCCCCAGGGGGCTACATGTCGTAACCTTGACCACTTGTCAATAACAAGCGTCCATCTACCAACTTAGACCGACAGAGCTGGAAAGTAAACCTTTCTTGCATACGAGCACATAAGTGTTTGATCAGTCATCATGCCCGCGCCCATCTCCGGTCATTTTGATACAGTTTTTCCATCGAAACAGGAGGAAGGAGGAATGATAGAGTACGGCAGGCGCTGTGGCGCTCAGTCCGGGGGGACACGCGGCGCTCGCGACGATCGAACTGTTTTTCGATACTGGGCACTGTTGGGGGCGCATTTGTGGCCAACAGGGGCGAGGTGCCCGAAGGGCGAAAGCCAGTCATTTATTGGCGCGAATCCAGAATGAGGCAGCTGCCTTTGGCTGCCCTCGCAAGTGCTGGCGGCCGATACCTGCAGGAGAGCCGGTGTGTCCTCACGGTGCTCGCGCCTGAATAGCGACGTTGACGACCCAGAGGGGTCGCGCACGCCCAACTGCATCAACTTCCTTGATGATACTGAGGTGTTCTGCATGGCTCCAATTGGGTGATGCGGAGAGTACGGTCATCACAAAATCCACCTCACAAGAGGGGTGCTCAGGGAAACAGATGTAAATCGGAACCTTATAGTACAGCAATTCAGTCAGTCAATCATCGATCGACATAATTAAGTGCCGAGAACACGTCGATCATGTGAGATGGGGTCACCAGCCTCGATGGGGCATGCTCTCCGAGATGTCAGTCGTCCTGAACTCTGCAGATCTAAAGACCTGCTGGAGCGAAAACCGAATTTGTTGACTTCATGAGTATTATGTCGACTATCATCTCCGGTAATTTTCATAACATATTTTTAAAACTAGCAAATAGGACGCATTTCGGTCGACTGCTCTAACTGCTTTTAGGCCTAACCGCTAACCTTCTAGATATGTGACGATCGTTTGAAGTTGAAAAGTGGGCGTAAATTTTATGACCTCATTACTTCTGAATGTGCTGAGTTGGCAAGAAATCGCTTGTAACAGTTATTTCCTTTTTTCACCTGGCGCTATTTCGGACACAAGGAATGACTCACGCGGGCATGAACAATAATCGCTTCGATATTTGAACACTATCCATTACACTTCCTTTCGCGCACCAGCCGAACAACCTACCCGAGACCCTGATAGTCAGGTAAACTTTTTAATCTCTCAAATGGCTGACATTTTACCTGAGGTCCGTAATGAGGGTGCCGTTCTGTTTGTGCCCGGGGATGGTGCATTGGTTTGCGAGGATCAATGAGAAAAAACAAGTCGGTGCTCTGAGGCAAGACCGGGCTGTCATATTCTGCTCGCACATCATGACCTGTAGACTGGATGTTTCCGATTACAGCTGACGCAGCGTCTACTCACGGGATAATGATGGAGCGTTGAATTCAACGGCACAACGGTCCCGAACCAAGACCTCGGATCCTTCCCCGACTGAAGAGAACAAATAAGCCATAAATAACCTCCCGCGATTCATTGCCATTAGAAATCGCTCAAAAGTGTACTGTTGGTCGAAAAATAGTCCCATGTGTGAATCCGCGAAGGTAATATTTAGTGGTCGTTTAATCTACACTCAAATAGTGCGTCAGAAACTGGACTACGTTTTTTCCTCCATGGAAAGCGGACAGACTGTATTCGCTAAAAACACCCTGCCTGAAGTCGGAATGTGAAGATAAACAGGACTAGACAGTGCCTAGGGGGTAAGGCTACACGCTCCTAAAATGTACAGATTTTCCTAAAATCTGTGAGTACAACGCAGGTACATCAAACGCCGCCTGAGATGACTACTCCAGGCTATTAATGGGAGGTCAAGGCAGAAATAAGCTAGACTGACTGGTTTTCCGAATGATTTAAGGGAGGGCGGATCCGCCGTATGCATAGATATCAAAATGGGTCGACGAAACAGGTGCAAGAGTCAACTTCACGTGGAATATTAACACGAAGCACACCAAGCGAGTGACAGAGACCCCGCCGTTCTCGGGATGATTCAGTTTAGGCCTGCGCTAACTGCCTGTCCGATAACTTCAAGTAGGGGCTCGCATTCAATATTATTCTTGGTCCTAACCGTGTACGAATTTCAGTTTTAATGTCCGTCACGGTTGTTATTGGAAGCTCCAACATCGCGATCGCATGTGCGGAGAAAAGTAGGACTGTGCACTTCCGGGGTGTTCTCAACCGCCCGTTCAAAATCCACGGAACACGGAAAATCAACTAGGCGGCGATCGTGTCTTGGAAGTTCATCCGTTGCAAAACGCAGGCTAGATTACATGCGTCTTTTTGTTGACGACAGTGAGTGCAGTTCTCAAGCCCCCTCGCCGACTCACACACATCGGCCACGATTGATGACGCATGTCACGCGGACCTAACTGCAAGCATCACACCGATCGATAATCTGTCCTCAGTTTATAGCTTTAGGTGGCCATCGCTATCGGCAATCTAGGCGCTTCTTTGTTAAGACTTTCCCTCTGATTGCTTCTGTAATAGGTGCCAGTTACCTGCTCGTTCTGACTCGTTACAGTTGTTTATCGCACGCGAAAAGTTTGTCTCACAAACTTTCGCACACGGCTGCTTTGATGCAGCTGGAGTCGACTCAATTCTGAGGTCAGCCAGCCTCGTAACCTATTAAAAGTCAGAGAATCTTTGCCCAAAACACTTGAGCATAGTGGTTTTCGGTTAACCAGTTAGCATCGGGCCCAAGCTCCATGGACTGATTAGACAGTTGGTCCAACCGCCTGGGGTTACGACAAAGTTCCTTGTTTTTCCCCTGTGAGAACCACTGACGTCCTCCGAGAGATGAACACTCCTAGAGCCGTTTGTCCTACTACCGTATCAATCACGTAATAATGGATCATGGCATACCTGTCTACTTCGCGGGTTGGAGCCGACTTGTGTTGGACAATTAAGTCTCCATTAGTGAAAAAAAGACTGGTCGAGCACCGGAACAGTGTTTATTGTTCGGATTTTTCGAACCCGTCCAGGAGTCCATCAAAGACACTAGCAAAAAAACAAGCGGCAATTAAAAAGCGTGCTAGTCGATCATCGATCGATGGCGCAAGATTGGTAATGACTTCGCAGGGCTCTGAACGACGGCGACAGATCGATAAATCAATTGACTGAGTTCCCATCGGAGACCCAGGCTTCAGTCAGTCCTCGGCCTGTTTTGTTTCCGGTCTACGCTATTATCCTGGCGGCCGAGAAGTTAAAATCATGACCCGATTTGTAGTTGTGGGCAGCCACTTGCGATGGCGCTCGTTCTGTCGTTGCGTCCAGTCTAACCTGTGTAGTTGAGGGCAGTCCCACACACGGGGTGTGATCTGCTACTCCAGATTACTCCTCGGAATATAACTGGTCATTAATTTTCCCGGTGTACAATTCTAACAGTTAGTTCCACAGCAATGGGCTCGGTCACTTCTGAAGCGTCCCTAGTGTATGGCAGAGAATGCCACATTGTGGGTGGTGTTGATGTTTGGGTCCTCTGGGGGCGACCGCGCTGGCAGAGATCGACGATTGCTCTATGATTGTGGCCCGTTCTGTTGTTGCTACTATCTCTGACGATGGACTTCTGAAGGAGTTCTAAAGCTCAGAACAATAAACAGACCGTCCCAGTGCTCGATCAGTCTTCTTCACTCACACATACATCTGGGACTCCAGCTTTCGCATTCAGCTGAGTCTCTTACTTGGCCCAGTAGGAAAATTTCGACAGCTAGTATAAAACATCTTGGCGGCCCGACTGTATACGGGCAGCTTGTGTACACGACCTAAACGAGGGACGGCAACTTCGCCCAGTCAAGAGCAAGTTTTTCGATGGGATCTACACCCGTTAGTCTCCACGCCCACAGTCGTGTGACTTGACTTCGTTGCAGCCACGTCGCTAGATGAGACAAACCGCCACTTCCCTGGTGTGCTCGGTTAGCCCCCTGCGCCACAACGACGACCACTTGACTAGACTTCGGACAGCAGCCCGTAGCCTTACCGGTCCCAAATGAGGGCTATACTTCCAACGTTGTCTTCGGGAGTTCTGACTTGACATGAAAACCAGTCGAATCAGATGCCATGGCTTTGCGGTAATGCACACAACCTGTCTCTGTGAATTAACATTCGGCCTGAGTAAAGGGCTGGCACAATTAGCCGGATTCGGCTGTCAACTGCAACAGAATCCATGCGGCTGTCATCTGTTCTGTTTATTTGTCAAGACGGATGATTTGGACTGCCATGCATCCAACAGCAGCTGTCGCGACTGAGGCATGTTATTCGTCCACTGAAAAGGTTGGCGTGGCCGCCAAGTGCGTGAGGAACAAACAGACGGACGAAATACTCACAAGAAGCACCAGCGGCCGACACCCAAGTATTCCGCAATTCAGCTACAGGCGGGGGGCACGTACCGCGGCGTTGGGGTGACTGCACTTGATCGAGGCTCGGCGGACTCGAGTGCCTTCAGTCAGAGCTCAAGGAGAGCACGAGCACTTCTACGAAGCTGGCGTTTCACTCTTCCCAGACACTAACCTACCAGTGTAGGGGTAAACTGAGAAAGGCAGAACAGTCAGCCACCCTAGGTATCTCAGAGGGTTTGAACCTCTCATACCGAATTTGCGAGGAACAGCAGCTGCGGCGACAGTCTACATTAGCGGAGTGCCATGCGTCAGCGGAAGTCGACCCTCAGCTCGTCGGATAGGGACATTTATCTCCTAGGTGGTTAACTTCTCGCGTAGGGGTGACCGAAGCAGTCACGAGGACCACACAAGGAAGTCGAGGGCAATAAATGTCACAACTGAGAGTTACGATGTCACAGTGATTTCACGCACGAAACCGCACGCAGCGCAGGCATTCGCACGATCCCTCCCTCAATCCTGCTCCTACCCGTGCATAATGCGTCAGGCACGGCCAATAGGGTCGTTCGCGGATGACCCGGCTAGTTTACCCTGACTGACGCGGCGGCGGAGAGTGCCTTGGGACGACGGCTGTGCCCCGACGGTCGGGGACCACGACCCGAAGGTTGCATCACTGTTTCGAGAGCTCGTTCTACCTGCCCAATTTTTGGTATTCGACGAAAGCCAGCACAGTCACAAATCACCCGCCAACAAAACCTTACTGCAGCCTGACGGCTCCAACCTTCTTTATCTGAGAACATTCCTAAACACATCTACCCAGATAAAAAAAGGACTCGCGTAACCGCGCCACAGCAGCCAACCTGTGAGCTTGAAGGTTAAAAGCGATCCAGAGGTCCTACAGGGCCTAGATGCAGTCAGTGAGCTTTCGTGGAGTCACTGAAGCCGAACTGTAGAATGGGGAACGACTGAACAGTCGGACGTTATTTTTTCACAAAAAGTAACCAGTTATAACTGTCAGTAATTACATTTGATTTACAGTCGGGAGGCCCTCACCACTCAGAGACATAAAAGGAGACATAAATCTTTATTCTAGTTGTTATATAAAAAATACACGAAAAATGCGTATGTAGGGAGGGACTCTGAGGGAATCATCAAGTGCAGATGCGGGGGCGCCTAGCGTTTTCGGATAGTGTTTCCGGCCCATTCGATCTTATTGGCGTTGCGCAGGACGTTCAGACCGTCCTCAAAGGCCTCCGCCGCGATCATACGCTCCGACTGAGCGCGAAGCTGCTCAAGAACGCGTGCATACGAGAAGGTGATGACGCGTTGTCGCTCCTCCAGAATGGCCCAGATGGCGGCAGCCATTTCCTCGCGCCGTTTACGCATGCTGCTGCTGACACCTAAAAGGAGCGGCAAGAGGAGGACCATCACATCTGGACATACTGTCACGACCATCTGGGCTGACGATCACTGCGAAACATTCGCTAGATGTTCGAGGAAAGGAGAGCATGGGATGTGATGTTTGGTGAAAACAATCTTGCGGAGGACGCGAAACCATCGACGACTGCTAAGGCCGCAGCGTGTTGGACAGAAGGCACCAACCTCCCCCCGTATACGGTGGCGGTTGGTCGGGGATATGTCGCTGGGCGTTCCTCAGGATGACAATCCTTCGCTTCATGGTGTACGTTTCAATGAAAAATTCGAGGCAGATGCTAACAATTAGTCGCTGTTATGGCTCCACTCATCCTCGGAATTTAATTCCCCCAAACCCGTCTGATAATCCTTCGGCTGTAAGCCCAGACGAGCCCCCCCCCCCCGAAAGGCTGTCACAGAAGATGCGGACTGATGTTGCAATTGCTGCGCATGCAGAGCCAGTAGGGAGAGTTGACTTTCTGGCAATAATTGCTCTTGACTTTTTAAGTAATTGCTAATTTCCCGGCCTCGAGGCTTACCAGTCGAAGTTTGCTGCCTTGCTACAACTTAGTGAAAAAATTACTGCACCATGACCTGTTATTACAACCCCGAATGGCGCAAAATAGGGCATAACCAACGGCGAAGGGCCAGTAGAGCCCTATTAGTTACGTAGGGGGACATTTTGTAACGGCGGGGTTGGTGCAAACGCTCCAGG
>CACRXP010000264.1:374417-382758 GCA_902702965.1 Spirometra erinaceieuropaei
AGCATAATGAATTGCTTGGAGGGTTGACTCCCGTCCAAAAATGGTGCAGAAATATTTCATGCGAAGAAAAGGCATTTTTTATAACGTTCTGGGCTACTAAATGCCCAACATTCAGGGTACCTTAGACTGACAATCAGGACCCCGTGTGAGCCCAACTCATAGGGTCGTTCTCAAATAATTGGGATCGAAAGCTGTGCCCCCCAAACGGGCCACGTGGTAGATGCGCTGGACAACCAACATGGGAGCCATATCGGATTCTGGCAGGCATTATCAGATTTGCGCACCATAACAAATTCCGACATTTCGGGGTGCGGTGGCGGACCCGGATGCCGACAGACGTCGCGCACACTGGGACCCTGTTGTCCTCCCCCCATTGTTGTTGCTAGTCAAAAACATGGTCATTTGCTGTGTGAGCCAGGGGGTGTGCAGTGGAGCGCCAAGGTGCGAGCTCGACCGTGCCATCCACCTGCGCCCTCCCCGCCTCCGGTGGTATTTTTGACTCTGCCTTGACACCGGATTCAGGTGGGGGAGGAAGAGGTAGTGAGGCAGATGCTGTGCAAGCATATTATCACTATAAACTAATTCACGCACAAGTCAGCGTCCCTGATTCACCATGTTGCGGAGCACACGGCAGACATACTTACTTGTACTTGTACTTGATACGGCTGCGATCATGCCTGATCTAGCCGGCCTCGATGATGTCCCGAATTGTACCTCTCCACGCGTGACGATCCGCGGCCGCAGATCTAGACAGCTCAACCCATTCCCTTCGCCAACGACGGAGACCGAATACCGAAGGTCCAAGAACCACCTCCATGTCTTGACGGACAGTGTCGAGCCAGGTTTTGAACTGATCCCCTCTTCGACGCCTCCAATTGGGCAACGGTGCCGGATCGAGGGCAGTAACACTGAGCTCCTGAGGTGGACGACGAAGAACATGCCCGAACCACCTCAGTCGTCTTTCTTGGATGGCCTGAGTTATCCTCGCGATGTTGTCGCAGCGAGCGCGGACTATCTCATTTGAGACGGCAGACATCGTCGGAAACGACAGTAGAGCTGTCGAGATCAAAGACCTCTAGCTTCCCTTCTTAAACACGCGCAGAGGCCCCGTGTTTGTTGATAATTTCTACATTCGGCATGTTGCCAGACTGCTGGGTACCCTTAAATAATGCCAGTAGTCCCACTCGGGTGACGATAGTCAGCCTACTTAGGCCATTTTGGCAGCAACCTGAATAAGCCGTCATCTTCAGTTGCCTTATGGACATAAGAACTAACTACTTAAAGCAAGGAAACTGTAAGACAACCAACATGCCTCAGGTAAGAATCGCACCACCGTATTGTTGATGTGAACAGTGTTTCTTCGCAACAAACGCGGTGGAAGCGGTGCAGTGTTTAAGGAATGCCTACCCTGATTATGGACAGGGGTTGATGGAGGGAATGTGCGGACACGCACACAGAGCGTAGGATCGCGGAAAAGGCTTAATTAGGGAACAGTCATGCCGACTACGGCCACTGAGGCTTCCATCGCATTTTGGAAACTAACATGCAGACACTGGCGAGTAGCTCTCCCACATCAGAAACCCGCAGTGGAGCGACACGGACTGTGGGACGAAACATGTGCTTGTCACATGTCCCAGCCTAGGTCTTGGAAAGTGAATTATGCAGCTAGGGAAGAGTCGTAAAACACACGTCGGAGTTTTTTTTGAGTGCAGCAGCTAACGCAGGGCTCAAGAGGTTCCTGCTTGGAATAAAACACATAGACCGTCAGGATTCGGCCTTGTTCCACCGCCAACACGTTTTCAATGGTTGCGCCATAAAAAATGCCGCTGAGTCAGCATGAGAGAGAAGGGAGTCGGCTGTCCAGACCAGTGGCGGACGAGGTCGCCCATGAAAGTACAATGATCCCAAACGTACGAGGATGTTTGTTCTGGCAAGAACGTCTACCAGTTTTGTGCCAGGAAACCCATTTTAGTATGCGAACGTGAAAACAAAAAGCAGCTGATACGACTTTGTGTCAGACTTGCCGAAACTGTCTTGGTGGGCCTCATTTGAATCCCTGACTGCCCGATTTTGAGCGGGGTATTCAATCTTTAAGCTGTTACAGTCTATTTCACAGTTACTGTTTTACCGAAGCGATAAAACGGCGCTGAATGGATGTGACAAAGCTGTAAAAACAGCGGTTCCGAGACTATAGGGTCCATTAGTCGCCTGGGTCGTCCGGCGGTCATCGTCAGCCTAAGATACTAACCGAGCGGATTCTTCGTCTGTAACACAGCAAACAGCGGGATGTGATGATCAAGCGTGTTGATAGCAAGAACCAGGCCTTTGAAGGGTGATGGCCCAGGCTGTCTGTCGCCCCTTGGGGATTGTATGTGCCTGCAATGCCATGATCAGTAAACCATGGCCGATGCAGCCTGGTGTGCGCTAACACCTGGTGCTCTGTTGGTAGATTTGTTGTGACCAAGCGCTGTGAGTGAGTATGTCTGTACTCAGAGCGCTACTATCGTCGGGTCAGATCCCAAGTTGAAGGGAGAGGACATAAGGCACCAGAATGAGGGGTTTATTGTGCACAGAACCCGGAGTTGTCCTCTCAGGCGACAGTGGCCAGTGACGAAGCCAGGGCTAGTGTTGACTGCGTCCGGTAAGGTCTCAGAGTCCCTGAGATGGTGGTGGCAGTCGCTTTTGTAGGCTCGTGGACCAAACTCAAGTGCTGTTCAGTCAGTGTGTGTTGCAACTGCCGAGGGGTGGTGTCCAAGCGGTTTGTTTTGCTGGTTGCAGGGGGTGGCGCATTCAAGTGGCGCATGGGCAGCTGCGGCTGTGCGGACGCAGGTGTGTTCGCGCTGAAGTCGGTCGAGTGGCTTCAGGTCAGCGCATCAGGGACGGCTCGCTGCAAGGGGTGAATGACCTTGAGGAGCGAGGTCTTGAACAATGACACCCGACCAGTCATTATGGCTACCCGCTACAGATTTGCCAGCGCTCTAGCTGGGTATACATGGTTGTGCATGGTTGCCCGGTCATCCTCGTCTTCTGACCCGTCTGTTTTGTTGGTGGTTAACATCCTGGTCAAGTGTTTGTTTGTTGTGGACCAGGGGGCGTGGTTGTAAGGGTCCGGTCGTGCCAGCCATTTACGCTCTCCCCCACATCCGGTCTCGTCGATTCTCTCTTAACACTGGGTCCGGGTGAAGGAGTGAGTGCGGTAGATGATGCGCAAGTCTGCTCTCACTATAAACGAGTTCACGCGTAAGTCGCCGCGCCTGCTTCACCTTCCTTTGGAGCGCGCGGTGGACATCCTCGGACACGATGGTCGAACTGATAAGAGGAGCCGCTTTGAAGTTTAAACTGAAGGTTGCGTATCCCAACATCGGAAGAGCCACTTCTTCAAAGAAGGTATTTGTAGAAACGTGAATGCTTTCATAGGTGGAATAATGTAACTCTTCGTCATCAATGAGGATCACAATCCTCCACTCATCGCCTACATGCAAAGCATTGAGTCGCCCAAGCGCAGATGACACTTCATAAAAGAACTTGCTAGCATGCAGTTCAACTGTCCGCAGGGCGAAGCATGGTCTGCAGCTCGAGTACTGCTATTTGCTAATCGGCAGTGCAATTGTTGCCGACTAACGCGCCTATCATTTATGACCAAGGTTCGTTTAATCGACCCCAGAACTCACTGCTTCACCAAGTGCAACTCTCTTTGGCGTCCTGTCCTTGAGCACCGAGGTCTGGCGTCCTCCGCAGTCCTATCAAAACCACACCAGCCTATCTTTCAGCTAACCGCAATTGCGGTGGCAACAAGTAGGACAGGCTGAGAGGCTTGGTGGCAGACGCCCTCCCCTCCAAATCGGCAAAAGGCATGTTCATATAATGCGAGACGGGGGTTCTTTACTGTGTGGCACAATCAACAGGTGTCCTCAAAAGAAATCCTATACTCGAGGTATGCTTCATCAGACGAAGTATTCGGTGGTCTGGACAGAGGACACGTCTACCCGTGTTCAGCCGTTCAGTAGTGCCTTCGATTTCGAAATGATGGCTTGAGAGAAGAGTTGCGGGAGGAGAGCCTGGCTAACTAAAAGGGCGGGCTGTAATTAACAGAACCTCTCAAACGGAGAAGTCGCTGCTTATCGGCAGCTGAGGAGCGTTCACAAGTTAACTTTGCCTTTACCGGCTGGCGATAAGACAACAATATTCTGGACAACCAGGAGTGGTGAGAGACTGAATAAGAGAGGCGATTATAGGACACTCCGAGGTGACCGACCTTCGAAGCACCTATCGCATGTCATTCAATGCTCGATGTGATGTATGCACTCACTCTTAATCCCTTATTAGCACTCCACAAATTAGCGTTTTAGCTCAAAAGGCAGAGAAAACGAGGCGACTGCACAGCTTTGGCGTCAACACTGAACGTTAGAGAGGAGTAGACTGAACACTCACCTGACCACGACTGGCACCCAACTTTCGCATTTCCACGTACTCGCGAACAAGGTACTCTCCCGCCTCCTCGCTGAGCTTGGGTTGGAACATGGCCTGCAAGGCAGAGAGCAGCAAAAGGCGGTGAGATTAAAAGAAGAGTGCCGAAATGCAGCTTCGCCGGATGCAAACGAAGCGCTGAGATTGGAAAACTAGCATGTGATGACAAACTAGAAGGGATACCCCAAAAAGTAGCTCGAGACGATGTATAATTCAAACAACTTTGGGTTTGAGGCCACTGACCTTGGCGTAGGCAATGTAATCACGCAGCATGCTGGCCGAGTCTCCTGCGTAGGCAGGGTCTTCCGTATCCAAGTCCATCGCTGTCACCATGGTGCCCGCAGCGCGGTTGGCAATTGGCCCGGAGCCGCTGCCGCTACTAGCTGCCTCGCTCGTCTGGGTGCCCTTGTAGTAGAGGCCGACCAGATGGCGCGCCAGTCTCGCATCGTACACCTCATCTTGCGGGTCCAGAATCAGGAAAATCAGATCAAAACGCGAGAGCAGGGTGTGTGGCAACTGCAATGGGACAGAGATGACATACATCAGGGTAAAACCTAGAAGAGGAAGCAGTCTAACGGTAGAACGTTTACGAAATGATAAGGAGTGGGGCTTTATTTCTAAAACCGTAGAAAAAGCAAACGGTCTCAAGAATCTGAGTAAAAGGGATTGCTCACTGGATCGAGGGAATGGTATTGCTGACGCGTTTCGGAGTTCGGCCGGCTCTGCATTACCAAAGCGCTTAGTGCAAAAATCGACAAGAATTCTGAATAAACGGCCGAATCAGTTGGCCTTGGGCCGATCGGCTTTGTTCTTCCTTCGCTGCCTTGGCCCTCTGACCGTCGTTTGTGAATTCTGATGGCCTCCAGTGTTGTGTGTCGTCACCTTAATTGCGGTCGGTTGCGTCTGCGCCCCCCTTTTGGGTGAATTAGTCGGCGGGCCGTGTTTGCTCGGTATCCTTAAGCTCCATGTGACCATCTTGTTCTGGTCATGGCGTGTGTAATGACGTAGGGCTTTATAGGCCGAAGGAGGATCTAGGTGCCTGTTGATGGAGTTGGTATCTGATTCCCGAGACTCAAGTGTGAGACGTCTTGTCCTTAAGGTGTCCCGGCCTAAGACGGTTGCTCCTTGAAAGTCAGAACTGTGGCCAGTTTCTCCAATGTGAGTCGCAAGCTGTGAGTTTGGGTCTGGTCTCCGCGGGCACGGCATCAAGCCCGTCAGATGTTTGAGTGGGGACCCTAAATCCATTTTGTTCCGCGTCCCCAGCGGATTACTAACATGCCAGATGAGCAACTAGCAGACCTCCCATTTCCCCCGCTTCGCAAAGGTCTCAACCTTTTAGATATCGGTTGTCCCAAATACCGGCAGACTCCACTAAATGCCACACGCAGCCTGTTCTTCCACACGCAGCCTGTTCTTCCACAGCAGGCAACAAAGAGCATCACTGCCCCGAGGTGCGTGTGTCACGCATGGGCTGATCCTTAGACGCATAAAAATCAGACTTCAAAGAAAGGGGTGTCGAAGCTGATACGAGAAAGCCGTAAAGGCTGCCGTGGAAGGAAGCCATCGCAACCTGACCCTCAGCGCAGATGAGGACCCAATCACTCTGACAGAAGACAATCCTTAAAGGTAAGACTCTTGCGTGTCTTTAGCAAGTCAGGTCGTTTGAAGTGGAGAAAGTTTAGGTCTGGAGTTAGCTGCATGATATTATAGGATAAGTGGGTAGCACTCAGAAAGGCAACCGTGGTGTTGGACAGCCAGCAACCACTAATCCCAACAAGCACTCAGTGGTCGGTGAGAAGAAAAGTTGGCCGAACACGACAATATTGACACCCCTCTCCCCCAGTACTGCAGGTGGCCTCGAGTTAAATTCCAGAGGATTCGCATTCCTGTGCGCTAACTTTAACCCTAACCACCCTCAAATTCAGGACAAGACCACCCGTGATACGGGAGGACCCACATTCGCGTGTCCAACCTAAAACGTGTACTATGGAGGCGCCCCACCGACTGTTACTTTTTGTCCGCAAACCAAAAATGGAAAACTGTACTCTCTCTCTCTCTCTCTCTCTCTGGCTCTGACTCTGACTGGACGGTATGGTTCTGCCAACAGCAGTGAAGTAAAAGGAGCAGAGAGTGGGCGCCGAGGACGGTTAACGTACCCTGACACCATCAGAAGGAAAGGAAGGAAGGATGCTACGGCGTAGGTGGCTTAGTCAACGGCCTTGGGGGCGCTAGCGTGAGAAAACGCAGATGATGTGGTGGGCGGACTTTTGCCTACTGAATGCACCGTCCTACGAGGTCGCATAGATGAGAGAGAGAGAGAGAGAGAGAGAGAGAGAGAGAGAGCTGAAATGACCCAGTTTGGCGACAAATAGACGCGAAGGAAAAACGACACACAAGTCCCAGAGACCGTAGGAGTTGGTCCTTGAAAGGCAGGCCTAGTGCGAACTGCACACCCATCGCTAGTTAAAGGGTCAAGAGTGCACAGATGGGAGCGCACAAACAAGCACGTACTTAGACACATTGACGGTCAGTGCTACAAGAGCTATGACCTTCAGTGGGGAACGAGTCCGGACTGTCACAGGCTAAATTCCAAGCTCGATGGAAGTTCAGGACAGCTTTCGGGATTACGCTGGTGGTACTACTTGTCAATTGTCACACGCGCCAGTGATGGCTACGCAGGGATCTTGCTAGCAAGAGTTAGTGGGAAAGGGTAAATGTCGACCTTCACACTCTGTGCGTGCTAGTTAAGCACGTGAAATAACTATGGAGGGCTCCCACAATTTAGGAGAGCAAAAGGTCGTCGATCTCCGAAAAAGCGCGGACGCTGACGCCGCCAGGAAGTACGGCACTGCAGGCTCTCCAATGCGATTATCCAGAACTTAACAGCTTTTGCCACGTTCCGTCTATGTTAATGAATAGTGAACTGGGTGTTCTAAATACGGCATATGTGTGGATTAAGCCAACTCATAGAGGAGCTTGTTGCGCATAATCGTCCTCTATTTCCCAGGCCTCAACAAATTCTGGCGGCAAGACCGAGTAAACGAAATTAGAGAGAACAGTGATTTAAAGGAGCTTCTGTCGACGCTTCAGCTGCAAGCTGGCTGTTGGCTTGTTTTCTCTGTGAAAAAAGACTGCCCGTTTAGACAGCCACGCGTGGAGAAACCTGCCGACAGGAGACGAGGCACACCCGTTAATTTTGCCACACCACAAGATGTGTGGTCGTCGCTCGTTGCATAGCTTTGTCCAACTAAAAATGGAAACTGGATTGCAGAGACTGAAAGATGGGTGCTCAACTCTGTTCGATTGGGTGTTTAAGTCGGCCGGAGCGCTGCCAATAGTCCATTTGTCCAGACGCCATCACAAATTTGTCAAATTAGTGTAGGCCTTGCCACCAAAACGAAGAAAATCCCCACGGGTGACATAGGAAGCACCATATCTGTCCAGCAGTCGACGTCGTTGAGAAATAGGCGAGCGAAAATCAGGCAACTAAGCAATCGCGGGAAGCGTGCAGCAGGAATACGGCAAGATTGTGGCTGGGGACAGGACTGGTAAGCCAACTAGGCAAAAAAGAACTACCCCCCAACGGCTTGTCATGGAGGATTGCGCGTTGCAGTCGACGAGGAACACCACGGCTCGGGGGAGAAGGGGGAGGAGTAAGGCGAGAGTTACAGTGAGGGAGACAAGCACAGCATCAGTTACACTTTTTCTTCCCACACACACGCAACGACGATAGTTCGACCGTCGTTGCCGACAATGTTCATCGTGTGCTACACACCAAGGTGAGAACAGATACGGTGGCTTCCACGTTAATTATTTCATAGTGATAGTGGAATTGCGCAGCATCTACCGTACTCCCTCTTCCCCACTCCCCAGC
>CACRXP010000264.1:384585-396836 GCA_902702965.1 Spirometra erinaceieuropaei
CAAATGGAGCAGGCTGTAAAGCTGCTTGAGAGAACGTCGGATAAAATGCGTATCCTTTCGAGATTAAAATGTAGGGTGCTTACTTGGATATTGTCAATAATGGTTTTTGAGGGATCCCACTTCGAGCCAACGGGATTGGCCGCAGCCAGAATGGAGGTACGTGCATTGAGCTGGCAGAGAATGCCCGCCTTAGCGATGCTCAGAGTCTGTTGCTCCATGACCTCGTGAAGGACGGAGCGTGTAGAGTCGGACATCTTGTCAAACTCGTCAATGCAGCAGGTACCGTTGTCCGCCAGAACTAAAGGTGGAAGAGACTACTTAACAACATGAAAGTCAACCCAGCAAGGAAGATGAATCGTGGTTAGATTAGAAACTATCCCTCCATTCTGTGCTGTTTGGGGCGGATAGCACTCTCGTAGTGCGTTCCCCATGCACTCTGTGTGCAGATTCGACAGGGGGAGTTGTGATGTTAGGCGGGCGTGGGTCGCCGTTGCCAAGGTGTCATAACGCAGCCTGCAGGAGAGGGTAGCAGAGCGACTTGTCCCCCTCACGTTTTCTTCAAAGCCTACTTCCCCCACAGCCGCGTCGGGATTGGAGCGGAAACGGAGCTGAGATGGGAGAAGGGAGCGGGGGGGGGCGGGAGGGGCTGGCAACAACAGCACGCACTCGCACGGTCTCCGACCCCAGTGCCGACAACATTCCGCGCACGCAAGTGAGGGTGGCCTAGCAGACGTCGGCTCCGGTTGGGCTTCCGCTGGCGTTGCTGCTGATGCCTCCACCTACTTCCCCCATTTCCGGACGCAACCTATCCAGCTGTGTGACCACAGCGGCAGGGCGGGATGTGAGCAGCATGAATCACAAACCCGCACACGCGAAATTGGGCGCGCACGCGTTGAGGATTGGCAGCGCGCTGGCAGTGGGGCCGACACGAGAGGTGACCTGGGCCGCGGCAGCGCCCTCAGCACACGGACACCGCGGCCACACAGAACAGACACACACACACGCATAAAATGAAGTCCACGTGACCTGACGGACGGTGACCTCACCTGGAGATCTGTGTGCGCCTACGAATGATTACTTAAACGTGTGGGGCGACGGCCCAGCCGAGGGGCACGACCAGTGGGGCTACAGATGTCAGAGTCCCTTCGGTGGCACCAAATACCGAAGGGAATTCGTTTAGAATCAACATAACGCACAGTAACCAAGACTTTTGCTGAGAAATAGACAGGAACAAGCGATCACCCAAAGCTGCGCAGTGCTTTACTCACGCAATCATCGCGGCTACAATGCCCAGGTGTGAAAATTTCGGCGAGGTTTCGTCCCGTAGCCTTACCTAAGTGATGTCATATGGTTAGCTGCCTAAAAAATATTGGTAAAGGCGAATACACCGACTTTACAAATATCATGTATTTGCATCTTCTTCACCACAAATCCAGCGAGTGACTGTGCCACACGCGCTTCCCCCGCGAGGTTCGAGCGCCGCTTGCGCTCCCTTTATTATCCTAATCCGGCGAGTAGCCAAGTAGACTTGCTAATGGAATTGCTCCGGCGGAGTGGAAATCAATCGGTTCCACTACAATGGCCATGCATTGGGAATTACCACGCGGTAACCTTAGTGGCTTTCCAGTTGTGATAACGCCCCCCCCGGCCCATAGCCTCTTAATCCAGCAAGTGGATGTGTCTGGGGCGGCCGTGAGTGCGTACACGCCACCTTCACTCGCTTACCTTCGCGTGCTTCAAACTCTGCTTGCGCTCTCTTTCGTCTTCTTAATCCAGCGAGTTGCTAAATTAGGTATGTTAAGTAAGGTTGTTTTAGTAAGCTAACCATATGGCATCAATCAAGTGGGGCTGCAGAACCAAACCTCGCCAAAATTTCTCTTCAAAAAAACAACCGACCGAAAGGATGGCTAAAGCGAGGCGGGGCAGAAAGACTGCCCGTGATCCAAGTGAAAAAGTGTTTCAGCACTGAAGTGGACACAAGAAACACTTGTCAGGTATCTGAATCGTGTGATGCGTACGTGTGTGATGTGTACGGTAGACGAGAGTTGGTGAACCAGCATGACATACGTCATCAGCAGAGACTCCAACTCTACCTTTTTGATGCCTGAAACTTCACGTCGGTCAGAAAATACACCTATGTCCAAGGCACACTGTTTTCGTCAAAAATGAAATCTTACGGAAAAAACGACGCAGCACGCCGAAGGGCAACGACAAATGGGCCATCTGGTGAAGGTGTGATTTCATGTCAACGAACTATGCGCTTGACCTCATTTCCTGACCAACTTGCGAGATGTGCAGGCAGAGGCCTAAAACGCGGCCCCATCTAGTCATTTCCTAGTCAACTGCCTACGAATTTCGTAGTAATATCGACTCCAGTAGGTGGGCTTCTGTTTAGTGTTAGGGTTTAGAATTACGGTTAGGGTTTAGTGATAGGGTTAGTATTTGGGGGCTAGGGTTTTCAGTTAAGGTTTAGGGCTAGGACTTAGAGTTAAGGTTTAGGGTTATTATTTAGGGTTCTCCGATATACCAGTGCGGCTGCGTTTTAGGTCTCCGCCGGTGTGAATAATTAGTTTAGTTAAAGCTATCAAGACGAGAAAACTACTTTAGCAAGTCTAGCTGTGGATATCCCAGAGTTGTTAACGTTTGACGGTGTAACTGTCCTAGGCGACGTCGACCGGTGGCTCGCGACGTGGGAACAGCAGTGTCGGATTCGCACGAGTTACTTTGCAGTGAGGCAGACTTTCGCAGCGCCTACCACACTCCCTCCCTTGTTACCTACCCTGTTCTGATGGCGAGACAAAATCAAGGCGACCAGAGATGGGCGCTGACGCAGTGACTGACGAAGCCAAGCAGCTCGTCTAAGCATGCCACATGCGACCTGGGATGGGCCAGGCTACACACCAAGTGACAGGATCCCCACTTAAATGGGATGTGCGTTTTCTTCCACGAGACTCTTCGTCCGTCATTGCAGTGTTGACAAAGTGGATCGCACATATGCCGCAGGAGTGAAATATGATGCATTTTTCAGGGGCTAGCAGG
The DNA here is from genome assembly GCA_902702965.1 of Spirometra erinaceieuropaei. NCBI lineage: Eukaryota > Metazoa > Platyhelminthes > Cestoda > Diphyllobothriidea > Diphyllobothriidae > Spirometra > Spirometra erinaceieuropaei. Next base: position 387,625 of record CACRXP010000264.1, read on the forward strand.
TGTATTTGAAAACTTTATGTCACGTCAGTAATTCTGCCCAATCTTGCAGCCAATCGCTTGGAATCACACTCGCCACTGGCGCATTATGGAGGAAAAAAGCGAGGTCAGCGTAATGTTTACTTCACCAGTAAGTCTGACGCGCTTTAAACCACTGCTGAACGTTTAAACTTGTGGCTACAAAGGTTGTCAAATGGCGAGATAATTCGGTCCTCCTGCGTACGGAGGACAAAGCTGCGGTGGTGCCTTCTCTGCGTGGTCTTGATGACATCCCTCACGTGACTCAGTTGCGAGCGATTTAGTGTAGGCAGGGAGTGACACCTGCGTTGGCCGCGTACACGAAGATCCACCACCGACTGCCTTTCAGTCCACAGCAGACTTCTCTTTGTTCTTCCACTGAAGCAAGGTAGATGCGGAAGGGGGGAATATCACGCATCTTCCCTCCTATGAGTATAACTAGCGAACAATTCGTCACCGCCTGGTCCCTAAGGTACTGGTGGTTTTCGTCGGACTGTCGGCGATCACTCGACAGAAGTCAGACACACCTCAAAGTATGGCGGGGCCAAAATCGTCGAAAGCGTTGGCCACAAGCTGCCCACGTCATGATCCTCCGGTCCACGGTGCATCGCGATAAGCGCAGTCGCTCTCCCCGCCCATCCCCATAATCGGGACTGAGACTTCGTGAGCAAGGTAATTGACCAACAAACCGAAGACCGGCCGCATTCTTTGACCAAGGCCGAGGAGAGTTTTCGGGTGCTGTCGGTTGTGGAAGAGAGGTGTACAGACGAGAAGGGCCACTGGTATTGTGTGCTTTTGGGCGATGGTAAGGAGGCCTGGACACCAGAGTTCATGTGTTAGTGCGTGTATGGAGATTGTCTGACCTACATTCTGTTTCGGGAGGGTGTGCCTGTGAAGTATGCCTCGGTTAGTGCAAGGAACCAGCGCGAACATGGAAGAGGACGAAATGCCCGGTCAGCCAAACGCGGTCATGTTCACCTCCGGTCACCTGGGGATGTACAGGAGGTGGGGGAAGGGACGCTGACGATACTGTGAAGGCCTTCTTTGCCAAAATCCAGTTCATGCACACACAGCTCATTGCTGTTTGCTTTTTTTTTCAGGTTAGTGGTCGTCCTTGCCGAGCGAAAATGTCCGCACATGACCCGCCGAGGTGAGGCAGAGAAGGAGCACAAGACAGCGCACGCACGCACGCACGTGCGCTTGTGCGGCAGACGGAAAAAAAGAAGTCGGAGGGCGACGACGAGACGTGCATGAGTCACGCAGCAGGGTTTGCGCAGCTGCGTTGCGTAGCGCCTGGGAAAGCGAGTCAGCAAATGCCGACGGAGCGGGCACGGCGTCGCGGACAGGGGAGCGCTCCCAATAGCGATAGACGCTCGTAAAACAGGCTACACGTGGAAACACTGGGCGAATGCCCCAAGAAAACACTTCAGACGAGTGACAAGTACGAGACATATTCTTGAATTTACCTGTACGGTGACATGCTAGCTGCGGTTGCTGTATGGTTGACTGATGGAAGACTTGCCCGAAAAACGGCTTAGATTTTGCATTTCTTGGTGTTTGCAAAGTTTGCAAAAGGCCAAGTAACCTATCTGACCTGGCGAAATATTCCTATGGTTGTCCTTCCAGAGGAAATGCGCTCTTAAAAGTTAAAGTTAATACTACGGCAACTGATAACAAAGTGTTCACCGGTTAGCACAGGTGTTGATATACCCCTTCCCTCCTTTCACATCTTTTGAGGGCAGCAGGCGACTTAGCAGGACAATGTTAACGTAAGCGACGAGGGGAGCCAAGGCGCACGCGACTCTCAAACGAGACCCAACCAAATCGGGTACAGAGTTCGGTGTGGACGACTTATTCTCTAACTCTGAGATGGCGGTCCGCAGCCGACGGCCGTCTGCTTTGCTGTCCGTCTTTCGGCAAGGGTACGGTTTATGACCGGGGCCACTTACTCTGGGGGGCGTTTGTGTTGAGCAAGAGCTGAATATCTAAAGACTTTGTGGTATCACAAATATTGATCCTCCATATTATCACCAATTAAAAGGGGACACTACTTTTACCATTTAATGATAATAGTAAATGAATTTAATGCCCGTTTGCAGGCATTGTCAAAAAAGTATTGCATTGTCGTATTTTTACTCCAGTGAATGTCTTCAAGCATCTTGATCACCCTCAACAAACAGCCACTGTGAGGTCTTTTTATTTCCTTCTCTGCCACGTACAAATAAATATCGGTAGTTATTTTGACAAAATCACTCCCCGGAAGAACCCCGGTCATAAACCATAAACCGTCTTTAAGTTCTAGCCCACCCATTTTGAGTCCCTGTGATAGATGGCCAAGCTGGACAACCTATCGCCATGATTAAGGCTTGGCAGTGTTGTACCACTGAGCAATTTATGGTCGACAGTCATTTATCCCACCCCTTTACTATTCAGCATGCGGCAATGTTGCATTCTGTTGTCCATCCGGCTTAACTGCATCATTTGTTGGCTCTTTGAAAAAATCCTAAGTGGCTTTGATGATGTCAGATTTGCATCAGAAGGGCGTTGACTGGTCAACGCCAGTGTCAATGTGTCACCCTGCTAGCGCGTCAGGCTATGGTAGCCCGAATACAGGGCATTGAGTGGGCCAAATCGCTAGGCTGGCAGGTTTATCCATTAAAGCTGCTTAAGGTGTGCGTTTTTGACCAGGCGAGTGTTCCTTGGAAGACAGGAAGCCGCTGACAGCGAAACTGGTGCCCAACGGATGGAGCAAGAATCACCTCATCGCCCAAATCGATGCTGCTCTGGAAGGTTTCTATCAGTACGGTACAATACCTTTATTGACACAAGTATTTGTATGCACTGTCCAGTCAGCCCGGCGAGGTAGCGGATGTTAGGTTTTGTGCGATAGGGGAGACTTTAGTCGCACCCATCTAAGTCTCCTTTGCCACATCCCAGGGAAATATTGCTTCAAGCTTCATGTTACAAAGGCAAGACGGTTGATATTGACGTCAGAACAATGACTGAATGCATGTCTGCGCGTACCACTTACGTGTCGGCCCACGAGCACAGAGGCCAGGCTTTAGCACCGTGAGGCTTGCAGGAGTGGCAGTTGTCGCGACGGCCATAATAGTGCTAACTCGTACTTTGTGCAGCTGCGATCATGCCTGACCTAGCCGCGCCTCTTCACGCGTGTCGATCCGCGGTAGGAGACCACGACCCAATTCTCTCCTCCAGCAGCGCATACTGAAAACAAAAGGTTCGAGGACCATTGCCCTGCCTTGGCGAACTGTGTCAAAGCAGGTTTAGGATTGAACTCCTCTTCAGTGGGTTGAGGTGGGCAATGGTGCTGGAGGGCAGCAACACTGAGGCGAACGACGAAGAGCGTGTCGAAACCACCCCAGTCGTCTTTGATGGATGGCAAGACTATGAGCTAATCTGGCCTGCTCTTCAGTCTAGAAGACCGAATTATCATGTTAGTCGGAAACTTTACCAATTATGACTTCTAACGTGCCAAATGGATCAAGAGCGCCTCAGATTTATCCCACTGAGGAAAGCATGCATTAAATTCTTCAGTCGCATATAACCCTGTCCACCCTCTTATAAGTTAGCGATGGCAGTTCTGAATGAATTCGAGCGGAAGTGGTGAGAGCAGACGTTGATGGTGTTGTCCGGATCCCTGCAAAAGGTAATCTATTGCGCAGCTTTGGTTATCGTGTTGTGGTTGTCTTGTCGCATACGCTGATCAAACCGGCTGGTAGGTGAAGATCTGATGCCGAAAGGGCCTGCGAACCCTCGTCGGCCTCGAGGCTTACTCAAGTCGCCGGGGAGTTCAGGTTACTGAGAAATCAACTGAACTTATTAATAAAAAACGGAGGATTGGACAGAGGCAACTACCTAACTTTAAATGGCTAGAAACTCTGACGGATATACAGAACAATTACGGAAATCAGTGGCTGCCTGTTGTTACCAAATATTAGTTACCCACTTCCTACACACTCCCTCAACATCCCCGTGCTGAAAGGACACAGAAAGACAGCGTGTTTCCCTGGTGCAAGTTTTGACTAAAAATTGTGATGCGAGACATCCTGGACTGTCACGAGCACGAAAGAAAGATTTCCAACTTACCCAGAGCACCAGTCTGCAGGGCGATTTGGCCAGTTTCTGGATCCTTGGTGACGTAAGCGGTCAGACCGACAGCAGAGCTTCCCTTGCCCGAGGTAAACTGACCACGAGGCGACACGTGGAAGACGTACTGCAGCAGCTGAGACTTAGAAGTGCCCGGGTCACCACAGAGCAGAATATTGATGTCAGCACGGAAATTTCCTCGACCTTTGCTCTGAAAGTCTTTGCGGGTTCCACCGAAGAGCTAGACGAGTCGGAGTAGGAAAAAAGACGTATTTCGCTGATTACAAGCAGAAGTTAAACCCTCAGTCGGCACACAGTGGCAAGAGTGGCTATTCTTGCGAAAAACGCACGCCTTATCGTCCATGAGGAGGTGGAGCCTGCCACTAGGGCTTGGCGCATTTCATGAACAAGTGGCCTTGAAAGTGAGTAGAGGGAAGTCGGGTTACGAGTTTGTTCATCGCAAGTGATGAGGACAACCGCTAGTTCCGGAGGGGGTTCAGAGATGACTTGTGTATGAAATTGTTTACGATGCAACGCCTACTTCATTCATCCCTTTCACACCTACTGTATTCTAGTGGCAGAACAAAGGCAAGACCGGATGCGGTGCAGGTCCAGTGGCTGACGAGTTAAAGCCGCTTCTACGCGTGCCACGCACACGTTGGTCAAGGTCCACGCACACAAGGCTTTGATGAGGGGGTCTCGGATACTACATAAGCGAGTGTCATAACGGTAACACTAAGGAGCCACTGTAGTCCGGCAGTCAGCCCTAACTGGGAACAGGGTAACCCGTCAGTTCTCAACTGTCCATGCAGCAACCGCTGGCATGTAGACCTAGCTGAAAAGAGCGTTCGGTTATTTAGGGATGTGCGTTGAGTTGGAGGGACAACACCTACAACTATGTCGGTACTAAACCAACGCATTGAGAGGATGCACCTCAGAACCCACTACAAGTACAGTAAGTGGCAGAACTAGTGAAACATCGGCTAAAATTTAAATAATTTTTTTTGCTACCAGAAAGGAAAGTGAAGGTGCAGTATTGATTGTCATGGGTAATAGTCTCAAGCGTGACAGCTGAGGGTGCTTTATTTTGGGTCCGAATCTGTGATCGACTTGCGCGACCGGTCCTCGCCAGAGACTGAAGGGGTCCGCTGCATGGTCAAGAGAGGGGAAGGGCTGACTGCTGAGTGCGTTAAGTTGCGTCCATGAGCGCCCACAAGCCTGTCTGATTTTCTGTCGAGGCCTATTAGGGAGACCCTGAAGCGGCTGCCGGGAAGCGGCCCCCAAGGGAATAGGCGTCGTGCCCGAATCAACGCCTCACTGCCAAGTGGAGAGACCCAAAGATCTACTTTCGAATGGGAGAAGTGGTCAGCCATCTTTCGACTTCAATGTAGTAGTGGAGACTGCAAGGACGTTGGGGTACATACGGGGGTTGGGCCGAAATTAGCAAGTGCCAACGCACACTGTCCAGCCTGGCCATGGGTTTGACGCGGTCGACATGACCTATCGAGGCAAGAACCGCACAGTAGGTCGTGTTTGTGGTCTGACTGCATTAAAGTTTGGGCTCTTTTCAAAACGGCTATGAGGATTGCTCCAGAAGGAGAGGCAATCAAGTTGCCACAATACATACATTTCAGCATACTTTTAGACAGATTTCAAATTTTCAAGAAGTATATGTTGCCCAGCCTACGTTTGAAAGCAAGTCCAACTTGTGCCCCGAAAAGTGGTGTAACTGAGTGAATGGCGGCGGAGATTTGCATGAAGGTATCGGGTGACTGCGGATGAACAACACTGGAGAAAGAGCCTAATATTGACCTGCTTCAAACTGGTGGTCAGGACTTGATAAGTGGGGAGGACGAGCGAAAACAGCCTAGTCAAATCTCCAAACTAGATGTCACGACAGTTTTTAGAAAAACCTAAGCAAGTGTGACTATTGAAGTGTGTCGTTCGGAAACTTGGAAGGCAGAGAAGAGACAGGTGTGCTTACTTGAAGCAGTATACCCTTCTTGACGTCCTCATTTTCATAGATGCTCGGCGCGATTGCGGCGGACAAACGTTCGTAGAGGTCAGGTTTCTTTGAAAGGCTTATGATCTGCGCTTGACGCTCCTCTGTGAGGTGTCGTAATACATCCGGGGGCGCATCTGTAGCCGCCTCCGTGTCATCGTTGTCGTCAGTGAACATGCGATTCGAGAGCTCGCGTCTGAAAAGAAAACCAAAGTCATTTGTACGTGGTAGAAATCAAAACGCAAGTCCTGACATTAGGTGACTCAGTGCGTGCTGGGGTGAAATCAAAGTTCTCACGTTCAGGCAGGAAATCTACAAACCAGAAGATACAAGAGGAGACATGGTAGACAAATCAAGAAATAGACGCGGGATAACTGGGGTCCAAAACTTTCCGCACATGTTTCTTCGTCAGTACTTACAGCCTAACCTTTCATACCATGCCACGAACGATTACATATTACATCTACGGCCTCCCCATACCACCGACGGAACAATAAAATTCCTCTATACGATACAGTGTTCCATCTCTACCCGCTCGATATCGGCAACTCCGGTTGGACGTGGTCAAGTGCTTCTCAGTAAATAGCGCTTTGGCTAGGCACTAAAAACGGACCTATCAAAAGGGAGCATAGACGTAAAATGATCATAAAATAGCAGACTTAAGAATCCTGTATGAAAATAAAAACGGGAATTTGTGGCATAAACGTTTCGCAGATTTTCCAACAGCCGAAAAATCGACGGTGGTTAGCATTCCTGTTTAGATCGGCAACAATTATGCTTATGAGGTAAGTACAAGTGCCCATCCCTTTTGCCATAATCATCTCGGAAGGCCATGAATGCGCTTCAGGTCACGCTACCAGAGACCATAAAATATTCATGGTCAAAAGAGCACATGGCTTTACAAGCTCGCTCCATGTCAGGGTGCTTCGACTACCTGTAACCAATTAACCGTTGTTATAACTTTAGCTTTTGGAGATTACCATTGGCCCGGTTTGTCGATCATTATATTTGAAGTGACTACCGTTGACTGTGATCCCAGTGAGGCCTTTTAGGGGGGAGGGGAGGTCTAAGTTATCTTTTAATCTATTTACTTGTGTTGGTGTCGTCGCAGTGAAAGTTGTCCGAAGACGCAGGCAAGGAACTGGAGAAACTGCCGGGTGGAATATCTGTTGAATTTCAATCACATGAGTTGGATCTACTCATACACTGCCTCAACAGTTTTGAACAATGCGCAAGGTGAGTTGTTCTACAACATAAAGGAGATTTATACCTACGTGATGAACGGATGCATGCGGTTAATCAGTTCTACAGTGTCACTCACCGGAAATGCAGAACATCGATATAAGTTTTGTACACCGCTTTCAACGAACGTTGTCGATTTGAGAGACGTAACGGGACAGCTCTGTAGATACCAGTAACACACACACGGTCGCCAGGTTTCACTTTGTCAACAAGATCCTCGTGAGCATATAGTGCCACCGTGTGGGGAGTTTGGCTTGCCGGCATGTCTTCGGGTGCCTCCTACAAAAACGTATTTATAATGTCTACTCGTATCTGGAAGTAGACGGTATATTCGAGTAAATACGCGAATCCGTTAACTCTAACCAACCTGAAGCTTGATGAGTTGTTTGTCGACAAAGAGACACCGATTGTGCTGCAGCTGAGCCGTATGGGCAGAATTGCATCTGCTGCACGCATCCGGCTCCGCGACGCGACCGCGCTCGCACACCACACTTGACATTGCCCCGCAAACAGCACACTTGAATTCGGCGCGCATCATCTCAGGGATGAGGCCAGAAAGGCGTATAACCAGCCCACTCACAGAGACCAGTTGGTCGAGATCTTCTGGATTAAGGTGACGAAGAGATCTCGTCTTATCACTGTTGAACGGCCGTGTCTAGGTGTAGAAAAGTGAAAACTTGGCAGGCGCAGTCAAAGAAAGTACTCTCGTGAGGACACATTCGATGACAGATGATAAGTTAGAAACAGAGTGCGAAGGACATCTCCCGTACATGGACCTAAAACAATCGAAGTCCTGCTTATGGGAACCGAAATTGGTAGTCTGGGGTTCGAAGGATATTTTTGCCTTAATGTTAAAACGGACAGTCAAAAGGTCAAAGATAGCTACTCAAAGTGCCAAAATATACCTACAAATGCCTGACGGCCAGATGGTGAGCGCGTAGCCCGAGCGGCAATAGAAAGGAGTATTTTGGCTGAGAATAGAGGTGTACGAAATGCTGGTCCCTTGTACATACCTGTAATGGTCGGTCGGGCCGCGCATCTCTGAATCTATCTATGAAGAGAGCGTGGAGAGCAGCGTCGCAGGCGGGAATGACTTCCTTGGGGAAAGTAATCAGCTGGTTACACAATTCGGGTTGAGCTTGACGCAAATGTTCACAGTCAATGTCCAAAGTTGTCCCACCAGACGCAGCCATGTCTTCCATGCGCTGTACGTAGAGAGGACGCGAAGGATCCAGGGGGGTGCCAGTAGTAAGGCCTGGTTGGCCATCCCAGTCAGTCGGGATGAAAGTGAGGAGGAAGCGTTTAAAACGATCCATCACTTGAGCAATATTCACATTTGTACCCCAGATAACAGTCTGTAGGAAATTTAAAAGAGACATTACTAGGAGGCTGACAGGTAGTACGGAGGGTGTAAGGAATCATGCCTTCTGATATTTGCCTGACAAAATTGCGTAGATTGTTATGCCTGCCTTATGATGAGTCGCACATATTTGAGATCTAACAGAAGGCCGCTTGGTTGGCCAGAGAGCACAATTTAGATTGAAGTACGACGCAATGAAGTCCACCTGTCTAGTAAATGCATGGTCAGTGTCTTTTTGAGGGACTATTTTAAGAGCGCGCACGAGCCAGACGTAGCTGTGCTAGGATTCCCATTGCATATAATGCCAAGATAAACAGACGGAAGTAGATAAGTAGGTAACAGATGAAAGGTTACCAGAATCGCCAATAGGTCCTGTGCACAGTGCTATCTGATTTGGTAGTCAATCATTTGAAAGACAGAAATTTTAGGGTCAAAAGGGCATCCTCTATGGGCCATCTATTTGGAGTTGGCTGTTTCACGTCGCTG
>CACRXP010000264.1:403295-443405 GCA_902702965.1 Spirometra erinaceieuropaei
GACTTGGTCCTTATTTTGACCGCACATTCACCTCATGAATCGGCCTGGTCGCCCACTTGCGAATCCATGGCACTGTGAACGGTGCACCAGTGCCAGAGCCCCGACATACACCCATCACGAAAGTCTATAAGGTAATACAAGCGCATGTCACCGTCAATGCTCTCACTCCGCTGTGGAGCACACGGTCGACGTCATCGAAATCGACGATCGAACTGTAATACCCTATAAAAAGAGCCGGAGGAGTAACTGCCTTAAGTGAGAGATAGCGGCACAATAAGCCGGGCTTTGTGTCTGGCGTATATTAAGATGGCGGGCGTCAGCGGCAGTGTTGGCGAGACATGAAAGGTTAGGGCGCCGTGAGCGACTGCGTGCCTTACAAAACATCAGCGCCGGTTTAGTAGTAGGGCGAATAAAGTCATCAAACAAGTTGTAGCGAGTGAGGTCGCGCTACCCGAATATCCATCCAAACGTATATATGAAGGCTGGAAAACGAAGTTCTTTACGAATGCATATACTTCTGACAACAGTCAACTTTGTAAGAGTACTTTTCGTTTGTGCTGCTGATCAACCTGATGGCAGGGAGAAGTTACTTAGTACTGCAATGGCCAATAGAACTTGCAGGAAGAGTTACTGATTGCAGTCGCTTTTATTGGCTCCATGTCTAAGTTTAAAATGTGATATCAAAGTGACAGGGCACTATGCTTGCGGTTTGCCTTGATATCCGGGTCCACTTTCGTCGATTAGAATTCATGCCATTTTTAAACAAAAATTGAGGTAGGACATGATATCTGTAGTATTTGGATATTCTTCCTATGCTTCTAACAAAGCGTAAGCATGCATTGCTGCAGATAGGGATGGTTGATTAGAAGCAGACGCAGATATTCGGAGATGTACTAGCGCCTGTCAAAAACAAAATCTATTTTGCAGCTTTAACAGCGATGTGAGACAGCTTTCATTTCAAGAGAAGGAATACGGCCAGAAGATGGAGACCGAAATGGCCATTTTCAACTTATTTTTTAGCCAGTTAACATGTGCCTCTGCCGTCAGATGAGTATGGGAACACTCACAAGAGGGCATCAGTAGTGTCGTCTGCAGTCGAAAAGGCATGGGCCCACGGTTTAAGTGGCAGTGTTTGATTCAGACATTAAATTACGAAACAGGTTTAGATCCAAAACTCAGATCTCTTTTCACAGGAACTGGAATGTGGCTTACGGACACCAGCAAAAGGAACATTAAAATGAAGTGTCTTTCTGCTTACCTGAGCAGCAGCCTCACTGGAAGCGTCCGTCGTCCCTACATCGCCTGTGAGAGGTGCCATTGGTCCAGAAGTTGGGATATGGGGTCGCATCGTCCCTTCTTCATTTACACCAGGTCGGACTGAACTCAAGACGTCACCAACGTGGCTTCCACTGGCGCTGGTCATGTCACTATAGGAGAGCGGACTTCCTGGCTCGACATCCGAAGTCCTTAGGCCAGAGCGAAGGTCCTTGGCGAAAGTGACAATGGTCAGTGGCGAGTTCAAGAAAAAAGGTTAGCATGCCGTATGAAATCAAGTTATTACCAACATTGATTTTCGTCGAGGAAACATTAGTGCAACTCGTTGTCTGTGTCAATTGCTTCGCACGTCGTCTGATATGTGCCAAATTCGCGGGCCTTACCCTCGCGTTTTCTGTGGTGGACTGATTCTATTTGGCTTTTAAGTGCCTTGACCATCTGTCCGTCTGGTCTAGTTTTTTATTTAATTCTTGAAGTGTACACGCGGCCATGTCGCTGTCGCGACACATCGTCGCTGCTGCCTGTTGATCTAGGGGTCGCAGCTTTCTAAGCCCCATTCTAGAGGGTCAGGTTGGGTTTAATTCTAATACTCGTACAGATACTGACGACAAACACCAACATACCCGGAAATATAGAATTCACGGAAAATCTCAACTATTTTCCATCCCACTTAAATCCTCGCCGAGTACCTTTTACTACCCAGTTGTGACTTCAATTCGTCAAGGCATTCTTGTACCATTGGAGTCGGTCTAGCCAAGCGAGCAGCTGAAGAATGCAGCACCCTTCACCCATGAACAATACCAGGAACGTCAAGTGTGACGAAAGACCACTTTAGGGGCGTGGTAGTTTAAGATACACTTAATGACATTAAGGCCCTTCCCACAAGCAATAAAAAAGGATGGCAAGGGATGAGATATCCGTAAAGGCACAATTATCATCCGTGGTCCTGGCTCCTGTGTTGGTGAAGGCAGTGCTCCGACCTAAAGCCAAAGTAAAGTCCCAGGAGAGAACCACGACTCTTACATTCACTCCCAACCCATCGAGGATCTACCTGCAACACAAACTTTTGGAATTCGACTTGGAAAGAGTCAGCTATGCTTTGTGTTTGGCAAACACCCTTGGCGCCTAGCCCTGGCTGAATATGCAACAACCAAGCCATACGACCTCAGTACATGTTTGGAAGGTTTTGAAGTGAGTTTATGTGGAGGATTAATATCCCAAATCATTATATGATCGACGTACACCACACCAGACTTGCATATGAAAAAGACAGACCATAAACAAGAAAACAATAAAATTCTGTACGTCCGCAGACTTAAAGTTAGAAACTTATACGGCGAGATCGCTGCCATCCGGCATCTAATCTAAGAGGAATATCTTACGGCGTCTGACTGGTCCTCTGTAACAGCTGGTCGACGAGACGATCGTGTCTCACTACTACCGACTTCACTCATCTCGGCATCTCTTTGTGGTGTTGGCTGGGTAAACAAATCTGTCGACGTTGGCTCGGCTTGTGCGGCCGTCGCCCGACGCCTGGTAGAACGACGCGAACTTGTGCTGGACATCGCCCAAAGCCTTTGAGAATGGCGGGTACGCAGCAGACCGGGGTAGGTCAGTGCAAAAAAACAAACCTCATTGCATGTGTCGGGACTTATAGTCCGCAAATTAATAATGTCGCCCGCATTACAAAGGCCTACTGCGTAAAAAGGAGACGTTGTGGAAGGTTTGATGGACTGATTTCCAGACTGAGTGACTTAAGCCATCCTGATAGTTTGACCATCGATTTTGATTATGTCCACCGTGTGCCCCACAGCAGCAGCGGTGGGAGCAGGGACGGTGACTTACGCAGGGGTTTATAGTGCCAGTAGACTTGCGTAGCATCTACCTACACTCTCTCCTCCTCCCCCGCCTGAGTCCGGTGTCAAGACAGAGTCAAGAAGACCGGAGACGAGGGAGGCCGCAGGTGGATGGCTCGGACGGATCCTCACCTTGGCGTTCCACCACACCCCCTGGTCCACACAACAAATAACCAGGATTTCAACCAACACAACAAAGATTTAAAGGCTGGCACGGCCGAAGCTGCACCTAGGCGTGCCGCCGACGCCTGGCTCGGATCCCACACTGTGATGGGAGTGCCATAAAGGCCACATTAAGAAGGAGCCATTGCAGACTGACTCTCAGACCTTCAGTAAAGGAGGTCCAAGGTACCCCGTCAGTTGGCAACCTTCCAAACCACGGCTTTTAGCGCACCGTGATAGCTTCAAGCGCGTCAGATTGTTTATAGTGAGGAGAAAGTGCGCTGAGTCGTCGACCCCACTCACCCTTCACACTCCCACACCCCAGCCACTGTCCGAGCCGGTCAGCAGACTGGAGTGGGAAATGGGTGCGGTGGCTGTCATGGTCGACTGACCATGACTGCGCGCGCCACGTGGACGACCTGCCTCCCCCCCCCCCATACACAAACCAGGATTTCGCAAAAAGGGGGTTGAACGACGTGTACCTCACATGCGTGAGAGGGACGTGGTAGGTGCTGTTTCAGCCCGTCCTCAGCCCACCAGTCCGCCACTCCACACAACACACACACACACCCAACGGGACGAACTGAGTGGACCGAGTGGGGGCGTCAATCAGCAACCTTCCTATCCACGAGGCTTGACGTGCCGGGGTAGTCTCAGACTGAAGTAGCCCTTGCAGCCGAAGCCGCATGGGGACCGACTCGAGAGGCACACTTCCCACTTGCGTGGTAGGTGGCAGTTGGGTGCATCCGGTGGGTGAGTGTTGATACGTGGTGGTGATTGTGGAGGAGGGTAGGGGTTGTGTGGATGTGTGGTGTAACCGGCGGATGTCTACCTCAGGTCATCGTGGATGCGCAATTGGCCGAATAGGCCCATGCGATGCCTGAAGGTGCGAAGGCAGTGTTGGCAGTGGAGGCGAGCTTGGTGGGTATAGGTTGGTGCTCCAGGCACTGGTTCGCCAGTCCCCGTGCGAAGAATTCGCAACTGACCGACCAGGCCAATGCGAGAGGTGAATGTGCGTGGACAGTGTGGGCAGGTGAAGTTGGTGGTGTCGATGTCAGTTGTTAAAACGGCGATAAGCGCAAAGGGTGTTGAAGTGGGGATGGGGTTTGGCGTAGTGGGTGAGTCGGGAGGGCGATCGCGGGCGCTGACGTGTGGACTGACCATCGCCTTGTCATATCGAAGATGCGTATTCGTCTACAGCCTCGCAGGAGACCACAAGGTAAGCGACCCCCAGGTAAGCTGAATATTGCCTTGTCGTCTTTGCCCGCTCACCATCTCCATTTTAGCAATGAGCTAGCTCAACGGCTAGACAACCTTCCTATCGCTGCCGCCGACGACGCCGCCGCCGCCGCAGCCGAGAACGCCTCCGTGGAGAACCGCTGGTGTCAACTGCGAGACACACGGTCCAGTCGACGGCGCACGCCGTCCTCGGTCGCGCTCCCCGCCAACACCAGGACTGGCTCGACGACAACGACGCCGCCATCAGAAATCTACTTGCTGGGAAGAACCGCCTACACAAAGCCTACGTAGATCACCCTACTGATGCCACCAAAACTGCCTTATTCCGCAGATCCAAGGCTACGCGGACCGCGACGAGTGGAAGAACATCTTCTCCGCCATCATAGCTGTCTACGGTCCGCCGAAGAAGGGCACTGCTCCTCTCCTCAGCGCCGACGGCAACATTCTCCTGACTGAGAAGACACAAATTCTACAGCGATGGGCCGAGCATTTCCGAGGCGTCCTCAACCGCTCCTCCGTCATCTCCGACGCCGCCATCGACCGTTTGCCGTAAGTGGAGACCAACGCGGACCTCGACCGCCCGCCATCTCTCCAGGAAACCATCAGGGTCGTGCAGCAGCTCTCCGGTGAGAAAGCACCCGGATCGGACGCAATACTTGCTGAGGTGTACAAGCACGGAAGTCCCCAACTCATGGATCACCTGACTGCGCTCTTCCAGGAGATGTGGCGTCAAGGTGAAGTGCCGCAAGATTTCAAAGACGCAACCATCGTGCATCTCTACAAGCGAAAAGGGAATCCCCAAGTCTGCGACAATCACCGTGGCATCTCCTTGCTGAACATCGCCGGGAAGATCTTTGCTCGCATCCTGCTCAACCGCCTCAACAACCACCTGGAACAGGGCCTTCTGCCGGAAAGCCAATGCGGCTTTCGTCGTCATCGCGGGACCACGGATATGATCTTCGCCGCCCGTCAACTTCAGGAGAAGTGCCAGGAGATGCGGACCCACCTGTACTCTAACTTCGCGGACCTGACGAAGGCCTTCGATACGGTGAATCGTGAAGGACTGTGGGAGATCATGCAGAAATTCGGCTGCCCGGAGCGATTCACTCAAATGGTGCGTCAGCTGCACGACGGTATGATGGAGCGAGTCACGGACAACGGAGCTGTCATGGAGGCATTCACAGTGACCAGCCGAGTGAAGCAGGGATGCGTGCTGGCGCCTACCCTCTTCAGTCTCATGTTCTCTGCCATGCTGATGGACGCCTACCGCTACGAACGCCCCGGGATCCGCATCGCCTACAGGACGGACGGTCACCTGCTGAATCAACGGCGGATGCACTTCCAATCGCGCGTATCCACAACCACCGTTCACGAATTTCTCTTCGCCGATAACTGCGCCCTGAACACCACCTCGGAAGAGGAGATGCAACGGAGCATGGACCTCTTCTCTGCCGTCTGCGAGAACTTCGGTCTGGTCATTAACACGCAAAAGACGATGGTCATGCATCAACCGCCACCCCACTCAGTCACAGCCCCCAACGCGCCGCCGCAAATCAGCGTGAACGGAACCCAACTGTAAGCGGTGGAGAACTTCCCGTACCTGGGCAGCACCCTCTCCCTTAATACCAAAATCGATGACGAAGTCGCTCGCAGGATCTCGAAAGCCAGTCAAGCCTTCGGTCGCCTCCAAAGCACAGTTTGGAATCGTCACGGCCTTCAACTGAGCACGAAGCTGAAGATGTACAAGGCCGTCATCCTGCAGACGCTACTGTACGGAGCGGAGACATGGACAGTGTACACAAAGTAGGCACGCCGACTGAACCACTTCCACCTCAGTTGTCTTCGTCGCATCCTGAGGCTGAACTGGCAGGATCGAATCCTCGACACTGATGTGCTGGAACGGACGGGATTCCTCAGCATCTACATCATGCTGAGACAAATGCAGCTGCGCTGGAGCGGCCATCTGGTGCGCATGGATGACGAGCGACTACCCAAACGACTCTTCTACGGAGACGTCGCCACGGGCTCTCGCCGCCAAGGAGGCCAAATTCGTCGATACAAGGATACTCTGAAGTCCTCCCTGAAGCATCTGCAAATTAACCCGATCAACTGGGAAGAGCTCGCCCTCGAACGACCGACCGACCTGGAGGAGGACAGTGAAGACAAGCGCTGCGATCCATGAGGCCAACCGAATCGCTGCTGCCAAAGTGAAACGGGAAGCACGCAAATCACAGCTACGCCCAGTCCGCAGTGCCGACGCACAACCGCTTCCAACGTGTCCTCGGTGTCAACGGACATTCCGGGCACAAATTGGACTCATTGAACACCTTCGGACCAACTTCACCTTCCGTACCGCACCAACCGCCGTCCCTCCTCCCGCCTCTTTCTCGTCGTCTCCGCCGCCAACTAACTCTGACAATTCTTCTGAACCACCACCTCCTCCGCCCTCCTCCTCCTCTCCCTACTCCTCATTCTCGGCTCCTCCTCCTCTTGCCCCACTGAACCAACCACAGCCGCTCTGGTGGCCATCACTCACACCAACATCCCACACATCCATGACACAACAACAGACACCATCCCTTCAACCTCCGACTCCAGGGGTGATAACCAGGTCTACACCTGCCCTTACTGCGACCGCACCTTCACCTCACACATCGGCCTGGTCGTTCACTTGCGAATCCATCGCACAGAGACTGGCGAACCAGTGCCAGGAGCACCAACCTACACCCACCGCATTCGCCTCCACTGCCCTCGCACCTTCACGCATCGCATGGGCCTATTCGGCCACATGCACATCCACGAGAGCGGAATTGACCGCCCTCCTGACTTAGGCTATTTAAAAGAAAGATGTCTGACAGACTCTCAGATCTGCAAGGTCCAGGAGGGGTTCGTGAGGAAAAAGCCCGTATATCCATCCTTGTCTTCTGAAAGCGCAGTTTCAATTGGTGTTTCTGGTTGGTCGGAATAAACGTGTCTGTATCGGAGATGATATCTCAGACTGAGTGAACGTGACTAGTGATATGCCTCAAGGCTCAGTTCCGGGGCCCTTGCCCTTCATACTTATGTTAATTACAGCCTTCAGGAGCTCGACTGCGGTAAAATAATGTTTGTCGATGACGTTAAGCTCTGGCAAGTCATTAAAACCGGAAAAACCATCAAAACCATCCGCAAAGACTGCAAGCATGGTCCAAGAAATGGCTTCTAGATTTCAATGTGCAGAAGTGTGCCGTCCTTTATCTGCGTCCAGCCAACTGTCATTTAAATGACGGCCCGAGGACATATCACCTGAAAGATATTAGACTCCCTCAGAATCTTCACAGAAGAATCTCGGTGTTTGGATACAGAGCGACATGAAACCAGCACTGCAGTGCAATAAGGCTACAAAAAACGCCTTCGGAGTGCCGTATGACATCAAAAGGACATTCGTAACCTTTGACAAAGATCTTTTAGGGAGAGTTTACAGCACCTTTGTTCGGTCCCATCTAGAATATGGCATTCAAGCGTGGCAGCCATAGCTAGCAGAGGACTAAACATGCCTCGAAAGAGTATAAAGTCGTGCAAAAAAGCTGATAAACGGTATTAAAAGCCAACTGCCTTAATTTCATCCCTATGTGTCACGGGCAGCAAAGAGGTCATCTTATACCCGTTAACAAGATAATATATAGCCTTGAGCATGAACTTAGCCTTGAGGACATGCTTTATTGGCGCATTTCCCCCAGTCTTCGTGGTCACAGGATGCAGCTACGGACAAAAAATATCCAGCCTGAATCTTCGTTCTGAATTCTTCACACAGAGTAGTGGAGAAATGGAAAGGTCTCCCTTAATCAGTCGTGGAGGCGAAGCCCGGCAACTCTTCAAGAAACGCTGGGATGATTATTTGTGTTTCAGAAAAATAATTTCTGGGTGTCCCAGGGTATTTAGTTTGGGCTCAGACTGTCGAGGTAAAACAGAGAACACAAAACTTCCAACTTCCAAATTCCTCCGATATACCCCTCCGGACGACAAATTAGTCTTTATTGATCGATAACTCTATGTTAACCCCTTAAGGATAGATAGCTTTTAGTTCTTTAAAAACCGTTGAGAGTTGCCACTCGGGAACGAACCAAAAAAGGAGCCTAATAAATGCGAAAAAGTATTTGCATTTTACTATTCTGAAATCCGTGCGGAAATCTCGAAAAAGTTACCACATTGCCACTTTGGGGTCTGGTATTTCGGGTTAGTGTCCCTAACAAGAATGTAAAAAGCTCTGGTTTTACTCTGACAGTGGCAGGCGTATCTCTAGGCCCCACACTACCTTAAATTGCAGTTCAACTCCTTATTTTTTTTAGTTTTTCTGCCGATTGAAAGCTGAGACCCGTTCATACCTAGACAGAAATATTTCGCTTCATACAACAAAAACTACAGCCAACGCTTTCGTCTTTACTTAAACGGTTGTATCTTAGATTAGGCAGTTTTTACTCTGTAAGGGTACTTAGCAGCCCGGAAAACGCCAAGTTCGTGAGTCGAATTTTTCCCAGCCTTAATCCCACGCCACTTTCAAGTGGTTAACCATGGTCCTGCAATTCTGATTTGTTCACAGCACATTCCTGCTTAAGCGATGGCTCGAAGCAACCTTCAGGAGACATTACACTTAAGACATGCACGGCGGACGGTCTATCCGTTGCTCACCTGTCTGTCTGTCAGTCAAGGACAATCATCCCCAGAACAGAACCCTCCAACCCACAAGATGCCTTGTTCCCCTTCAAGTACACTCGTTTCGCCCATTCAATGTCCATGTTTAAAGGACCCGGCAGTCCTAAGTTCTATTACGAAACTGCACGACGTCTCTGCGGTTTGTCTGCACATTGCGTGCTCGCGATGGCGCGCGTAGCCGTTGCGTGCGTGCGCCCATACAGCTTTGGATGTCGCATATGCTAGTCATTCTAGAAAGTCCATATGCAGGTCATGCCTTCGAGGCGGTCATAGGAGTCTCCGATAATATAACCAGTAATTTACTGGCAATCAAATGGCAATACGAACTAAAAATTTGCTAGTACGGTGTTTACCTATACTGGTGAACAAAATGGAACTGTGGGACTTAGTGTTCTCTGAGCGCTTTTTGTTGAGCTTATCAATAAGCAACAGGACTCGAGTTTACCAAAATTAACAGCCACCGTCGAAAAGCAG
This sequence comes from Spirometra erinaceieuropaei, assembly GCA_902702965.1. Lineage (NCBI taxonomy): Eukaryota > Metazoa > Platyhelminthes > Cestoda > Diphyllobothriidea > Diphyllobothriidae > Spirometra > Spirometra erinaceieuropaei. The sequence goes on from CACRXP010000264.1 coordinate 412,994, forward strand.
CACCATTCTCTTCGAATAGTCGAAGGTCGACCCCAAAATAATAATGTCAACAGGCATCCACAAAATGCAGAAAGCAGTCCGACAGTCTGCAGAAACTACCAAGTACCCCTCTTATTCCTTCAACACATTTTCACCCGCTACCGATATTTTTACGCCAACTCCATGTAGAACTGTTCACCTGTGACAGGTGCTAGCAGTCCGGTATTTCTGACCCATAAAGACTGGTTCCGTTGCATATTTGCAAATTTATGTTGCCTTAGAGATGAAACTGCGGAATTTGAGCGATTTCTGGCAACTAAAGATTAGCAATAATATATACATCTGCAGATATGCTAGACTCAGGATTAACCGTCGATGCTTATTGCGCTTTCAGGAAAGGCAGGCAAGGTGATCTTCTGGCAGAGGTTGTATCGTCCACGTTAGTTCGAATTTAAATCCCACCCCTGCATTCCTTGGATTCCTCCCAATGCATAAGTATGGCAGGTCTCAAGATTATTGCGGCAAATGGCCCAGTCATGTTTGCACCCGTGTAACTTAAACTGGGCGCACAAGGTGCATTAGAGTATAACCCCTTTACTCGCTGCCATCTCGTGGGCTTTAACGCCGCGCTGGCCAGCTTATCCATTCAAACCATTATTGTAAGTTACAACGCCTGCTAGGGTTTTCTCACAAAAACTGTTTAAATAAGATACCAGACGTTCCTACATGTGGTCGTTCAGGCCAGCCCAAACGTTATGTTCATGCCTGTTGACAGGAAGATAGTTATTGCTGCCGTAGATACTCCTTCAGGTAACTAACCATGTTGCCATAACCTGCACCAATAAGGTCAGTTCTGATAGGCCTTCTTAGCATTCCAAGTCCATGAATTTGTTTCATCACATAAACATTTCAGCTCATAGCAATATGGTATTCCGCTTACACCAACAAGCTTTGGACCCGTAAGAAATGTCGGATATGAAACCTTCGTATATTCCCATCAAGCAGAACATAGCCGTCACGGATTCTCACAAAAGAGTTGAAGGATCTACGTGAATCTCTCCACTAAGTATCTGAAAAATTCAGCGGCCTACTGCTAGGGGAAAAAAGCCCAATCGCCAATGTCGAGGAGGAAAGTCGTCTGGTAACTGAGCCATTCAACAAATTGGTTCAGCCTCTGATCTAAAAATTACTACTCCTGCCGGCCTAGTATCATCGAAACAGGCCACTGTCAAGGCTCAAATGTAGGAGATCACACCGTTTCACAGAGCGAAATCGGATGTCACCTCGTATATTGTAGGGTTTTGGAAAAGGACCGAAACTAGGCTCTTACTGCTCGTGCTGGAGCAGAGGCGGCGGCATGCAGACACTGAAAAAACATATGGCATAGTTAATGAAATTGTCGTTGTTTTCACTACGAAGTCCTTTGGGGTCATCAGGGAAAGCTGTTTAAGTCTCGAGTTAATAAACGAGTTAGCAAATAAGTGTTTCCTAGTTCGTTTTAAAGTCCCAGAATGGCTTTCAGAAGATGTCGCCCTAGCTTCAACGTTTATATTATAATAAAACACCTTGGCGCCCTAGGACGGTCAAGGCAACCCACAGTAGTATAGGCCAGCGTGTTTATGAAATGTGGGTTGTCACCCATCACAACACAAACGCATACTAACTGCCCAATTTCCAAATGTGCTTGATAATCAGTGACAGAAAACCAGGACCTGAGAGTGAGCTTGGTATGACCTGATCCTTCAGCTTGAATTGTAGGTTTAAGCTTGGACTGTAGTCCTTGTGTCATGTATGCAGTTCTCCAACAAACATTGAGCCTCCGTTGTTGAAGCAGACTTTGTACTCGACTTCCTTATTTTCGTTGAATGATCGTGACCAAGTTTTACTACTGCACACGCAGCATAATACTGTTTCTTATTGTGCATGGGCCAAACCCACGAAGAGATATCGTCACCTCCGAGAATGGCTTGCCTGACCTTCATGTCTACTCTAGGTGTCTGTTCTTACTAAAGGGTTTATTGGGATCGGGTCTTTCGACACTTCTCTCTTGTTATTTTACCGTGCTATCACTAACTTGAGCATTTTGGCACAGAACTGTCCTCATAAGGCCGATAATGACTCTGTCTTTCTGAGTACTGGAACTTGCAATTCCTAAGTAGCTCACCGTCTGAGACGGAAAAAGAAAGCGGAGGTAGTGCTCGAGAATATTCTTTATTTGTTTGAGACATCCGTCTGGATTACTCTCATTAATGAGGGTATTACTGTCATAATCTACCCCGGGTCCCGGTCTCTACTTAATAAGCGAGTGCTCTATCACATTAACGCTGACCTGTGCAACCAGGACGGGAAGGGGAGATCCCACCAGGGTGGTGATATATGTCACCACTGTAAGTGAATTGACAGTTCGACCGTCGTGGCCGACGATGTCCACCGGTTTGCTCCACAGCAAGGTGGTATCAGACACGGCGATAGTAGAACTATGCTGCACCAACTGCACTCTCTCCTCCCCTACCTGGGCCTGGTGTGAATACATAGTCAAGGAGGCGGGAGAAGGCGCAGGAGGCTGGCGCAGCCGGTCCCGCGCCAAGGCGTATTACCACACCCCCTCGTTTGCAACAAACACTTAACCAGCATTTTAACCAACAACAATGAGGGGGTAGGGAGGGTGGCAGGGATCCAAATCGGTGCGACATTAGCCGGCAATTGAACCCGCCACCGCACCCCGAATGTTGGCTTTTGTTATCGGTGCACATCCCCGATAACGCCTGTCGGACTCCCATCTAGCGCCCGTGTTAGTCCAGCTTATCCACCGTGTGGCCTCTCGTAGGTTCTTAGACACTGCTGCAACAATTCGGTAGGGTTATCGGCCTTCAGGAGGCCGTATATGCCGGTCGGTTACAAGTCGTTTTTTCCAAAGTCCTCTCCAACTCCGCCCCATGGCACAAGCTTTATGGCCGCACAGATTTCCTTCCTTTCTTTTAGTCTGCATTTAGAAGGTACTTACTACTTATTAGCCTTAGAGACCTCAGCGTGTTTCATTTACGCCTAATGCTGCAAGTCATCTTGCCGTGAAATGTTCTTCTAACTGTCGTTCCCCTCTCAACCCCGATTTGTTTGAACAGACGACTTTCGCGAACTGTGGTGACAGTCACATGGAAGTGGAACAGACCCCAGGAGAGTGCGCAAGTCCAGACTGCTCGCAATCTGCGGAAAGTTCCCCAGAGGATGACCAGGTAGGGGATTTCCATTGTGCTCTACTTAGGTGCAATTCTTCCTTTTTTGTGTCGCCGAGCAGTGAAGGCTGAAGAGTTTATTTTTTTCAATATTGGCAGACTGCCAGTATCGGCTCTTGTCGTAAGAATTTGGCCTTGTCATCAAGTTATGCGCTTAATTGTGGTCAAGTTTGTTGCGTAAACAAAAGTGAGCCTGCCAGATTGAACTTCGTATAAGTCGGTTGGACTCTTTGTCACATTGACTGTTGAGTATTTTGTAGGTTGGCAGAACATTTATCGGGTGTTTAGATGGCAGTGAGCATTGGCTGTCCGCCCGTGCTGTCGCCCAAATCACTGGCCACTCGGTCGCTTCTTCTCTATGTTTACACTGCAGGGTACGACTTCTCTGTTGAGCGTGACCCATTTACTGCGTCCGTTTGTGGAGGTTACATTTGTGTAGAAAACTTGTTGACTACCCTCCATTGTGACTACTGGGCTACCTTTGACCTCCGTGTGGGCTTTTGAGTTTGTGTCTGACCTATTGTAGGTGCCAAACCCCTGGCACTCACTCATGTGAAATGTATGCCGCCAAACCCCCTGTTGTGTGAAATACCGGTGTTTGTGTTTGGGGACCCACGTCGTGCATGTGGCGTGCACAGACAGGCTCATCAGATGTCAGCCACCGCACCTGTCAGCTGACCTTCTCGGACAATTGCTGGGAGCCTGGAAATGGGAAGGGAGAGTAAAGTCGATGACGCAGCGCATCTTCCTCACTATAAACGACCTGACGAACTTGAAGCTATCACGGTCAAGGGAAAACAGAGAACACAAAACTTCCAACTTCCAACTTCCTCCGATATACCCCTCGGGACGACAAATTAGTCTTTATTGATCTCTAACTCTATGTTAGGCCCTTAAGGATAGATAGCTTCTAGTTCTTTAAAAACGGTTGAGAGTTGGCACTCGGGAACGAACCAAAAAAGGAGCCTAATAAATGCGAAAAAGTAGTTGCATTTTACTATTCAGAAATCCGTGCGGAAATCTCAAAAAAGTTACCGCATTGCCACTTAGGGGTCTGGTATTTCGGGTTAGTGTCCCTAACAAGAATCTGAAAAGCTCTGGTTTTACTCTGACAGTGGCAGGCGTCTCTTTAGGCCCCACACTACACAGTTCATCTTTTTATTTTTTGGTTTTTCTGCCGATTGAAAGCTGAGTCCCGTTCATACCTGGACATAAATATTTCGCTTCATACAACATAAACTACGGCCAACGCTTTCGCCCTTCCTCCAACGGTTGTATCTTAGATTAGGCAGTTTTCGCTCTATAAGGGTACTTAGCAGTCCGGAAAACTCCAAGTTCGTGAGTCGAATTCTTCCCAGCCTTAATCCCACGCTTCTTTCAAGTGGTTAGCCATGGTCCTGCAATTCTGATTTGTTCACAGCGCATTCCTGCTTAAGCGATGGCTCGAAGCAACCTTTAGGAGACATTACACTTAAGACATGCATGGCGAACGGTCTGTCTGTTGCTCACCTGTCTGTCTGTCAGTCAAGTGCAATCATCCCCATAACAGGACCCTCCAACCCACAAGAGGCCTTGCTCCCCTTCAAGTACACTCATTTCGCGCATTCTATTTCCATGTTTAAAGGACTCGGCAGCCCTAAGTTCTATTACGAAACCGCGCGACGTCTCTGCGGCTTGTCTGCACATTGTGTGCTTGCGATGGCGCGCGTAGCCGTTGCGTGCGTGCGCCCATACAGCTTTGGATGTCGCATATGCTAGTCATTCTGGAAAGTCCATATGCAGGTCATGCCTTCGAGGCGGTCATAGGGGTCTCCGATAATATAACCAGTAATTTACTGACAATCACATAGCAATACGAACTAAAAATTTGTTAGTACGGTGTTTACCTATACAGGTGAACAAAATGGAACTTTGGGACTTAGTGTTCTCTGAGCGCCTTTAGTTGATCTTATCAATAAGCAGCAGGACTCGAGTTTACCAAAATTAACAGCCACCGTCGAAAAGCAGCATTATTCTCTTCGAATAGTCGAAGGTCGACCACAAATTAATAATGTCAACAGGCATCCACAAAATGCAGAAAGCAATCCGACAGTCTGCAGAAACTACCAAGTACCCCTCTTATTCCTTCAACACATTTTCACCCTCTACCGATATTTTTACGCCAACTCCCGGTAGAACTGTTCACCTGTGACAGGTGCTAGCAGTCCGGTATTTCTAACCCATAAAGACTGGTTCCGTTGCATATTTGCAAATTTATGTTGCCTTAGAGATAAATCTGCGGGATTTGAGCGATTTCTGGCAACTAAAGATTAGCAATAATATATACATCTGCAGATATGCTAGACTCAGGATTAACCGTCGATGCTTATTGCGCTTTCAGGAAAGGCAGGCAGAGGTTGTATCCTCCACGTTAGTTCGAATTTAAATCCCACCCCTGCATTCCTTGGATTCCTCCCAATGCATAAGTATGGAAGGTCTCAAGATTATTGCGGCAAATGGCCCAGTCATGTTTGCACCCGTGTAACTTAAACTGGGCACACAAGGTGCATTAGAGTATAACCCCTTTACTCGCTGCCATCTTGAGGACTTTAACGCCGCGCTGGCCAGCCTATCCACTCAAACCATCATTGTAAGTTACAACGCCTGCTAGGGTTTTCTCACAAAAAAACTGTCTAAATAAGATACCAGACGTTCCCACATATGGTCGTTCAGGCCAGTCCAAACCTTATGTTCATGCCTGTTAACAGGAAGATAGTTATTGCTGCCGTAGATACTCCTTCAGGTAACTAACCATGTTGCCATAACCTGCACCAATAAGGTCAGTTCAGACAGGCCTTCTTAGCATTTCAAGTCCATGAATTTGTTTCATCACATAAACATTTCAGCTCATGGCAATTAGGCCTTCCGCTTACACCAACAAGCTTTGGACCCGTAAGAAATGTCGGATATAAAACCGGCGTATATTCCCATCAAGCAGAACATAGCCGTCACGGAGTCCCACGCACTCACAAAAGAGTTAAAGTATCTACGTGAATCTCTCCACTAAGTATCTGAAAAATTCAGCGGCCTATTGCTAGGGGAAAAAAGCCCAATCGCCAATGTCGAGGAGGAACGTCGTCTGGTAACAAATTGGTTCAGCCTCTGATCTAAAAATTACTACTCCTGCCGGCCTAATATCATCGAAACAGGCCGCTGCCAAGGCTCAAATGTAGGCGATCGCATCGTTTCACAAAGCAAAATCGGATGTCACCTCGTATATTGTAAGGTTTTGGAAAAGGACCGAAACTAGGCTCTTACTGCTCGTGCTGGAGCAGAGGCGGCGGCATGCAGACACTGAAAAAACATATCGCATAGTTAATGAAATTGTCGTTGTTTTCACAACGAAGTCCTTGGGGGTCATCAGGGAAAGCTGTTTAAGCCTCGAGTTAATAAACGAGTTAGCAAATAAGTGTTTCCTAGTTCGTTTTAAAGTCCTAGAATGGCTTTCAGAAGATGTCGCCCTAGCTTCAACGTTCATATTATTAAAAAAACACCTTGGCGCCTTAGGGCGGTCAAGGCAACCCACAGTAGTATAGGCCACCGTGTTTATGAAATGTGGGTTGTCACCCATCACAGCACTAACGCATATTAACTGCCCAATTTCCAAATGTGCTTGCTAATCAGTGACAGAAAACCAGGCCCTGAGAGTGAGCTTGGTATGACCGGACCCTTCAGGTTGAACTGTAGGTTTGAAATTGGACTATAGTCCTTGTGTTATGTATGCAATTCTCCAACAAACATTGAGCCTCCGTTGTTGAAGCAGACTTTGTACTCGACTTCCCTATTTTCGGCGAGTGATCGTGACTAAGTTGTACTGCTGCACACGCGGCATAATACTGTTTCTTATGGCGCATGGCCCAAATCCACGTCCGAGAATGGCTTACCTGGCCTTCATGTCTACTCTAAGTGTCTGTTCGCTCTAAAGGGTTTATTGGGATCGGGTCTTTCGACCCTTCTCTCCTGTTATTTTACCGTGTTATCACTAATTTGAGCATTTTGGCACAGAACTGTCCTCATAAGGCCGATACTGACTCTGTCTTTCTAAGTACTGGGACTTGCAATTTCTAAGTAGCTCACCGCCAGAGACGGAAAAAGAAAGCGGAGTTAGTGCTCGAGAATACTCTTTATTTGTTTGAGACATCCCTCTGGATTAGTCTCATTAATGAGGGTATTACTGTCATAATCTACCCCGGGTCCCGGTCTCTACTTAATAAGCGAGTGCTCTATCACATTAACGCTGACCTGTGCAATCAGGACGGGAAGGGGAGATCCCACCAGGGTGGTGATATATGTCACCACTATAAGTGAATTGACAGTTCGACCGTCGTGACCGACGATGTCCGCCGGTTTGCTCCACAGCAAGGTGGTATCAGACACGGCGATAGTAGAACTATGCTGCACCAACTGCACTCTCTCCTCCCCTACCTGGGCCCGGTGTGAATACATAGTCAAGGAGACCGGAGGCGGGAGAAGGCACAGGTGGCTGGCGCAGCCTGTCCCGCGCCAAGGCGTATTATAACACCCCCTCGTTTGCAACAAACACTTAACCAGGATTTTAACCAACAACAATGAGGGGGTAGGGAGGGTGGCATGGATCTAAATCGGTGCGACATTAGCCGGCAATTGAACCCGCCACCGCACCCCGAATGTTGGCATTTGTTATCGATGCACATTCCCGATAACGCCTGTCGGACTCCCATCTAGCGCCCGTGTTAGTCCAGCTTATCGACCGTGTGGCCTCTCGTAGGTTCTTAGACACTGCTGCAACAATTCGGTAGGGTTATCGGCCTTCAGGAGGCCGTATATGCCGGTCGGTTACAAGTCGTTTTTTCCAAAGTCCTCTCCAACTCCGCCGCATGTCACAAGCTTTATGGCCGCACAGATTTCCCCCCTTTCTTTTAGTCTGCATTTAGAATGTACTTACTACTTATTAGCGTTAGAGACCTCAGCATGTTTCATTTACGCCTAATGCTGCAAGTCATCTTGCCGTGAAATGTTCTTCTAACTGTCGTTCCCCTCTCAACCCCGATTTGTTTGAACAGACGACTTTCGCGAACTGTGGTGACAGTCACATGGAAGCGGAACAGACCCCAGGAGAGTGCGCAAGTCCAGACTGCTCGCAATCTGCGGAAAGTTCCCCAGAGGATGATCAGGTAGGGGATTTGCATTGTGCTCTGCTTAGGTGCAATTTTTCCTTTTTTGTGTCGCCGAGCAGTGAAGGCTGAAGAGTTTATTTTCCAATATTGGCAGACTGCCAGTATCGGCTCTTGTCGTAAGAATTTGGCCTTGTCATCAAGTTGTGCGCTTAATTGTGGTCAAGTTTGTTGCGTAAACAAAAGTGAGCCTGCCAGATTGAACTTCGTAGGAGTCGGTTGAACTCTTTGTCACATTGACTGTGGGGTATTTTGTACGTTGGCAGAACATTTATCGGGTGTTTAGATGGCAGTGAGCATTGGCTGTCCGCCCGTGCTGTCGCCCAAATCACTGGCCACTTGGTCGCTTCTTCTCTATGTTTATGCTGCAGGGTACTACTTCTCTATTGAGCGTGACCCATTTACTGCGTCCGTTTGTGGAGGTTACATTGGTGTAGAAAACTTGTTGACTACCCTCCATTGTGACTACTGGGCTGCCTTTGACCTCCGTGTGGGCTTTTGAGTTTGTGTCTGACCTATTGTAGGTGCCAAACCCCTGGCACTCACTCATGTGAAATGTATGCCGCCAAACCCCCTGTTGTGTGAAATACCGGTGCTTGTGTTTGGGGGCCTACGTTGTGCATGTGGCGCACGCAGACAGGGTCATCAGATGTCAGCCACCGCATCCATTCCCCGCACCTGTCAACTGACCTTCTCGAACAATTGCTGGGGACCTGGAACTGGGAGGGGAGAGTAAAGTCGATGACGCAGCGCATCTTCCTCAATATAAACGACCTGACGAACTTGAAGCTATCACGGTGCACTAGAAGCCGTGGCTTGGAAGGTTTCCAAATGACAGGATAACCGGACCTCGTAGTCGGCCCAGCGTGTTTGTGTGGAGCAGCCGACTGGTGGTCTGAGAGTCAGACTGCAATGACTCCTCTTCAATGTGGCCTTTATGGCACCCCCACTCAGTGGGATCCGAGCCGGGTGTAATGCACGCCTAGGAGCTGCCCCGGCCGCGCCAGCCACCTGCTCCCTGCCCCGCCCCTGTCTTCTTGACTATGTCTTGACACCGGACCCATGTGGGGAGTGGGGAAGAGGGAGTGCGGTAGATGCTACGCAAGTCTACACTCACTATGAACTAATTCGCGCGAAAGTCACCGTGCCTGCTGCACCTTGATGTACAGCGCACGGTGGACATCGTCGATTGGACTGTCAGGCGGCACTAATGTCGGGTTATCTAACGACCAGAGTCATCATTTGAACGCCTTAGAAATCATCCTACTTGCAGACCCTCTAGATCCGAAACATGCACTTCCTGCAAGGGTGGTAGTTAGAAGAAACATGAATTCCGTTAAAATAAGTGTAGAAAACAATTACTTGTGCACCATCTTTAGAAAATGCCGTTGTGTTTGTGTAAGTATGAATAATTTGTCGAAAAACGCACACTGCTTACGTTGAGGCTTTTGCGAGCGTGGGTTACACAGGTGATTGTAAAGAGATTCGGTCAAATACCAGCGTGTCACCTTATATATATTGAATTGACATCTGGTACAATACCACATACTGTGCTGCAACCTCACTCAAGCTATCTGTTCTGATTGGACGCATGTCTAAAGATCCCGGACACTGTGTCGTGAGTTGTGGCACGTACTGTAGTCCGCCAGTTCGGTGTAGTAACGTAAATCGTAGTAGGCTGGAGTGGGAGGGTGTAGATGGGTCATTTGATTGGTTATAATCCTAGGAATCAGGCTGTAATGGCTCATTTTTGATGTTGTCTTTTGCAACAGCCGAGCACGTCAAGGATGGCACACACCGAGGTAGCGAGACACTGGGAAGAGGTCCTGGCCAAGACCAATCTAAAGAGAGCCTCTAACACGTCGCAATACTCATCCATACGCAAGGGAAGAAGAAACGTTAGGTAGGCAATAAGGTATAATGGGAGGAGATGGAACCTGGAATACATATAATAGCAGTTAATTGTACAAACGGGACTAGTTACAACGAGGGAATAACCTGTCTGGACGCCAGTTAAGCAACCGGTGGGGAACGCAGCGCTATGGGCAACTGCAGGGAGGGCCGAGGGGGATGCCGACGTAGAGAGAGAGATGCGAGCGTTACGGCGAGTCGTGGGGGGGGGGGGTCGGCGGTAGTGAGAGGAAAGGACACCGGCCATTTTCACCGACACACAGTTACGCCATCACCATCCATGGTCTGCGCGCCAAAAGTGTCTCTTCATTCAAACAACCCCATACAGGTCATGGGGCGTTACACTTCGTCCCAGTAACAGAACAGAAGTTGTTTGTGGCACACTAAGACGAGCTGCCTAGTTTTGTTAGCCACTGGGACCGTGCCCGACTGTGGCTGCCTTGACATCGTCTTGCCATCGCAGCAAAGTGAGCGAGGGAAGAGAGGGAGTGCGGTGGATGCTTCGCAAGTCCACCCCATTGCAAACTAGTTCACGCGCAAGTCGCCTCAGCCGGGCTCACCTCGTGAGGCGTCGGTGGGCGCTGTCACTTGAGACGTTTGAGCTGTCGATGCCTAGAGCCGAACTTTAAGGACCCATCTGTTCGGTTCTCCCATCGTCACAGCGTGAAAATCAGGCGTATCTGTCTGGATGTTTGGGTGTCCCCATTCTGCCGCTAGCTCGTGAAGTCAGCGAAACTAGCGTCTGCCGACCGACGCATCGGTCGTTTTACTTTGCATTCCGACCACCATGTACACTTAAAGACATTTGGGGGAGGCGCCGTAGCAGGGACTGCCGATCTAAGTTACCTCCTAACGGGGGGTTATCTTGTGTTCGCAGCTTTCCGCGCTTTTACTGTCACCAGATTCGTTATGGAAATTGCTAAGTGTCTAATGTCTTTTTTTCATTCGCTTGTCTTTTCCTCTGGCGCAAGAAGCCGCCTTGGCGCTCATTGTGGTTTCGTGATCTTTGCAGCACGAAAAGTCCATTATGGCTTTAATAGGTGGGCGGCGGACCTCGGCGAATCGTGATGAGGCCGTGCTTGACTGCTGGGAGACGACCGGTATAATGCCCCCCCCCGTTTGTGTCTCCAATGTGGACTAAGTAATTCTGTTAAGTATCGAGCAACGCCCTCGCCACTGCACTCACCACTTCCTGTCATGTCGGCCGAGATGAAGGGTTATTTAGTCACTAGAGTGGCGTTCGTCGATCTACCCTGATTTCAGGACGAAAAGGGGTCTGCGACCGGACAGGTGGACGGTGGCGTAACAACTAGCAGTAGGTAATCATGGTGTCTTTGTCGACATGAGTGAGTGGTGGATTCATCATTTCTGACTTGTTTGGTGTCACCAATCAGTGATGCTTCAATCCTGCACTACATACCCGAAAATCTCGAGCAAGAACTCCCGAAGAGAGTACAATGTCATTGCCGACAAAGACAAGGGCGACTGGAACGGCTAATTTGCAGTCTACGTGGTAGGCAGCGAGGACTTTAGATCAACACCGACGCACAATTTCCCTCAAATGAACCGCCAAAATACTAACTGCAGGCTGTAAGCCAAACTGCTCTAAGTTTGTTTTCGTGGGTTTACTGAAGTCCAGGTCGCACGCTAACTGCGTGGGAAGAAAAATAACAGGCATTTGCAGATCTCGCGAAATATATCGGCGACAAAGTTTACTTATGGTACGGCACGGCTAAGAAGATTGTAAACTGCGCGCTCGCTTCCCGCATAAACTTTGCTCTGAGTATAAGTAGAAAACATCTGAAGATCGGAGAGGATTCGGCCTGGACTTTTACGCTTGCCACAACATGCACAGGAGCGAACCACACCAATGCACAGAAAGCTTCGCTGGGCCAGCGTGATCAACGATGGCCTTGTTAATGCTCTGAATTTCAGAATGGTATTACCGACAAAGAGAAGGGACACTGAAATGGTCACTTATGACATATCGGCCGTCGTCAGCCAGCCATACCCGACTCCGAAGTGTGGAACACATGGGGCTCGATCCCGCGACCTGTTAGAAGTCCAACGCCTCTAATCACTGGGCCACGGACTCGTTGTCCTGTCGGTTGCGATCGGGTGTATACAATGGTAGGAGGGCGCTCACGATCGTTGGAACAAGCGCCTTACGTTTCTGATCCTCACTCGAATCCGTCATGAAAGACATAGTCAGATAGGGGCAGTGGATTGCTCAGGTTTTGCTGTATTTATAAGATGTAGTTTCTAGACTGCTACACGCTTATCACAGATGGCAGCTTCCAGGATGCATCACGGTTCGACTGGCTGAAGTAGGTTGTTGTTACGCCCCTGTGTGCTGGTCAAGATTACGGGCTCCCACGTTCATCGTGATCAGTCGAGTTTCTGACTGCCGGATTTCGTTATTTGTGTGGATTCGTAAGCAATTTGGCTCGTCACCACTGAGACGCTCTCCGCGTGGCTAACTATTTTGCTTAGGCAAGGTCTTAGCACTGGATATGGAGTGGGGAGGCCGTTGGGCTTGTTGGTAGATTGAGGACCTCATAGCCGAAGTGGCGCTACAGTAACTGGAGTCGCTGGTTTCCCGATGCCATAGACCGGAAGTCTGGGCTCGATATGTGGATGATACCTTTGTCGTTATTGAACGGGATCAGATGCTGAAATTCAACGGCACGAGTGAGTTCGGTAACATGATCGGTAAGCGTTCCTCTCCACTAGAGGACAATGTATGCGTCTTCTACTTCTTATTTTTCCGAGTTGCGAAAATCCCCATAGCAGTATTCAGAAGACTAGTTAGTAGGCACACGTTTGCTTTCGATAAATTCTCTTCATGCCAATGCATATATATGGAAACGCGGTCAAGTAAAACATGCCAGTAGTTGGGAAAATCGAATAAAATTCGTCTGAAAACACAGGCGGTGTGAGGGAATATAGGGGGAGGAGGGGAGCGGGTAATAAGAGTCATTGCCAGCGCCGGGGTGAGAGTGGAAGAGTGCGGAGAATTTTCTGTCAGTCGACCTTTAACCACAGTAAGCGCTGAGCCCGGACGATATTCTTCTGCTCGTACAAGACCTCCCGTCGCCGATGATCCTCCGTCTTTATTCATCTCTGGTAGGGAACGGGTATGTGTATCTCACCGAACTATCTTCCCACCTAGTATATTTTTAATACATTCACACGAACTTCCAGCGCAAATATGAGTTCTCCCTTCTATGTGTTTAAGAACACCACGTTTCCTCCCTCCCCCCTCCCCCCCAGAAGGTTCCTATTACCATAATTCCTGTATTATAGGTGATTTCGCGCCACGGAGTACGCGTATCCATGTCAGACCTCTTCTCTTTTTTGCCTTCTTCTCTTCCATCTTCATTTTATCCCTCCATCTACTTTCCTTCTTGCACATATTCCCATTCATGTTATTATTATTATTCTCAGGCCTCAGACGCCGTGGACCTCAAGCAAAGCCCGCTCGTCGAGGACAGGTCCTCAGAGGCGGATGAGTATGACCACTCGTCTTCCTATTCGGGCCGAGAGTTGGGCCTCAAACCCAGCCCCCAACAATTCGTCCCCCCTTCCTCCTCTCTGGCTGACCAAAGCCGGACCCAAACCCGCAAAAAAGGCACCGAGCGGGGCGGTTTCCGTCTGAGTGAGCCATTCACCGTACGTTTACCCGACTCTGCCGACGCACGAAACTGGGTCAACTACCTGTCACAGCCCTCTGAGTTGCTCTCCTATCTTGTCTTCAGGACGTATATACCATTTCCTAAACAGCAAAATATCGCCTTCAGGGTTTTTAAATTGATCTATTGTTACCATCCATGTCTGAGAGGGGGAGCACTAATTTCTTAATCTGTGCGACGTCTGTTTGCACTCTGCCGTTTTGATAAAATCGAATGCTCATCTGGTCAGGAAAGCGGTGTTTATCCGTCTTTGCTCGTTTGCGTAGTTCTGGAATTTAGTAGTTGTTCAAGGTTTGGTCCTGATTTTTTAATTGCTTTTGCCCACATATCCCGTGAGCATCCCTGCAGCTGTAGTGAAACGGCTGTCTCCAGCAAAAGGAACGGATAGGCCTCCAAATCACTACTTAGTAGGTGTGAGCTATGAAAATTTGACCGAAAACCAAGGTATTAGTCCTTGTCTTCCACCAGCCCTTTCTGGAGAGGATCAAGATGTCTTCGACAGAACTCGAGTTTGAGCTATTTTCAGAAATACAATTTGTTCCGAGGTCATTAACAGGGAAATCAATCATTGTCTAAACAGCATCAGACCTTAGTGGCGGGCTTTGCCAAGCTCATATTGCCGTTGTACGGTAAACAGTTCGGTATATTTAAGACTAATGGGCATTGCCTTTGAAGGCTCAATTAAAAACAGCAATACAGTATTCAAATCAAAATACACATGTTACACTAATGTTTTCTGTAATATGCACTTTGTAATATATTATTATAACAGTGGGGGACTGAAACACGATCACCCTCAGGTGTCGAGAATAAGGTCAAATAATTGCTATCCGAGTTAGCGACAGGTATGAGGAAGGCGTTGGCTTGGCGTAAATGGAGTGTCAACCTACAGCATTTTTTCACTAGATCATCAGATCAGATCAGATTTATTAGGGGAAAGGTAGGCGATCGCCTTTGAACTCCCTTTTGATTACAATAACGTCATAAAAAAACAATGTGTAAGGCAAGTGTCAAAGAAAATTAGGTAGGTAATTACATACAACAAGCATTGGTTACTGGTATAAGCTTGTCTGTGAATACCTTCTATGTCAAAATTGTACAATAACCAGTACGCGGTACTGAATGGACCAAGTAATATCGAAGCAAGCGCATATACTTCGGCCAGAAGATAGCGAAAAGTCAACAAGTAATACTACTTAAATATAGGGAGTAGCATGATATGTAACGTAAAACTGTGGGGCGGGTGGTACAGGGGGAGAGTTGTTAGTTTCTGATGCCGTGTAGGTACATATCCCTGTACAGGTCAAGCTTCCTTTTAAATGTGTACACGGATGAGGACATGACGACGTCCACAGGCAGAGCATTCCATGCGTTTACCACTCTGTGGCTGAATAAGGACCTCCTTGCGTCCAGTCTCGCCCCATTAATTCGGCCTTGGAAACAAAGGCATCACGGTGTCAACAAACATCCTGATGTTGATGATATCCCTTTTTGGATTTCCAGGTGATCCGCTCTACGAATGTTATTGCCGTTCAGGCCATCAAGCATAGAACGTTACTGAGAGTCCTCATTTGCAGGATGTTGTCTCGTGAGGACTTCTTCTCGTAACTGACTGCCCAGGTCCCTTTCATAAACTTATCCAAAAATAAGACCTAATCACAGGTTCCGATGCTCTGTTAGACTAGCAGACATCCTGACAAACAAGGAGCGTTCTATAACCAGATTCCCGCTTAAAAATGCTTTCGTCGCCTTCAACCCCACAATCACACCTGCAGTCAGTCAGTTAGTCAGTATCAGTCAGTATATTTGGAGTAAATGACAGAAGCTCTGAAAACCCCATTTAGACGGTACAGATGTAAGGGAAAATAGTTAAACTGCAGAAATTTTGATTGCAGTTTTAGTAAGGAGAATTCATAAATCTAATAATGGAACATAAATGCGAAAGGGGTATGATATTCGCGAAATAATTGCGAAAAACTTTGTTAAACGCATTCGGACTGTGAAAATTTCCATATGGTTCAAGTTTGACGCACAAAAAAGACCTGTTGAAATCATGTTAGTAGTTTATTTATAGCCGTTTCAGTATTCAGCTAGATCAGGCTTCGGCAGTTCGGGTTGCCTTTCAGCAGGCGAGTATCCAGTTGTCTCTTGAACGCACTCACGGTAGGGGAATTAACAGCATACTCCGGCAAAGAGTTCCATTGACTAATGACCCTCTGTGAGAAAAAGGAGGAACGTTGATTTGTGTGGCACAGTCCCCTTTTAAGCTGGTAATCATGTTGTCTGAGATTAGACTTGGGTGCCATTTCAAAAAACGTTTCCCAGTTGACATCTAGATTAAGTCCTTTTACCAACTGGAACGTTGCTATGAGGTCACCTCTGTCCTGCCTGTAGTGGAGGGCATGGAGGTTCAAGGTTTCTTGAATCTGGAATCAGTAATTGAATGTCGCCCCCCCGTCCTTCCTCTGTTTAGCTCGTTATGCGCATGCAGGCGGACGCGCTTGTGAAGACAGTATCCCAGGCTGATGCCGACGCATTTCGTACGCAGGTGTGGAACTTGTGGACAAACTACCTTGCAATCACCGGGGAATTCGGTCCTAAAGCCTGGGCGCGGGCCTTTCAAAGGGTTGCCAAGTCCCTCGGCAAGGAGCACACCCGTTATCTGCTCACCCCGACCGGCGGCCGTCATAAACCTGCGGAGCGAACGCTTGTCTGTGGCACACGAAGAGCCCATGAATTGATCCTGGCAGCTCTCCCCCTCGCGGGCTGGGGCCAGTTCTGCGACTTCCTTGGGGAGATATCCAGCGGCAGCGAGGTGTCTGGTTCGCACCCCTTCCGGTGAGCTCCCCACCCGCCTTCACGCGCTTTTGGCAGACTTGTTAGGACGCGTCCTTGTTATTTGGCTGAAGACCACCTCTAGGCGAACGTTGCTCTTGTTGGTGAACACGGACTTGACCCTCTCAGCGACATTGACCCTCGCCGTGACGCGCCAACCATAACCCCCCTATCATCCGTGAACCCCCCCCCCCTGTACTGTAATTCCGAGAAGCAGTTCTGTGGGGCGGCTTGGTGGTAGTGGAGAGGGATTGTTTTCTCCAGTGCGTATGTTCGAAGATGAGCGTCTCTGCCATCCCTGACACTCCAATTTATGGTTACGCGCTTGAGCCTTATTGGATGACGGGTCACATTTGCCATGCCGTACTACCCCTGTGGTTTGTGATATTTTTACGAGTAATCGGTCAGTGCCCAGTCAAGCCTGAAAGTGTAGCCGCTTTGTGATCGGGACTGCTTATTTGTCAGACCCAAGGGTCCACTTATTGCACAGATGTCTACCCCTGAAGGCCACTCCACTCTGTACTAATCGTGGTCCTGTCGGTTAGGGTATAAAACGGATACGTGTACTCATCCCCCCTGTTTCCCACTTTTCGTCTCCTAAGAATCCCCTATTACCACCGTTCCCGTGGTCTTGCCTCATAGTACAGGGGTGGGGTGGGATGGGGGTGGTACAAATATCCGTTTCCGATCTCAACTAACGCGCTGCTGAACTGACAAGTCAGCTCATATTCCCCGGGGTAACTGCCATCTGGGAGAGAGGGGTCTTGCGCCAACTGCGTTCCATATAAGCTTTAATACGTAGGCTGCTTGCTAAGAGTGCAACAGGCCAGACACAGACAGCTGTTTCACGGTCGTTATTTATCATCAGTACGTCGTAAGCCCTATGAAGTTAGGTACATACGTACTGATGATCGGTAACGACCGTGAAACAGCTGTCTGTGTCTGGCCTTTTGCAATCTTGGCGAGTTGCCCTCGTATTATATGTGTCCTATGACACAGCGTTCGTTGTCGCCAGTAGTAAGCTGGCGGGCGGACAGATTGGGATCGATTGAGGTCCTAACCACAACGGTGAGGGTCACACGCTTGCTTGACATGCATATGAACTTAAAATCCAGCTTAACACTTATGTGACATGTTTAGTGTTAGAATGTACCATCCTAACAGCGCAGGTATACTGCGTCTATAGACCCTGGTATGAACTGATCTACTCCAAGTTAGCAGTTAATTTCTGAGGAAATTGAAAAGCAACGGTTTCTCAGCTGAAGCACACGGGGAATGCTGGGGGACCCACTGATGAGCCAAACCCCTCGTAGCTCTGCCATGCAGCGCAGAATATCGGCGAAACACGCGTGTCTGGGCTTTTAGGGAGTACCTGTGCTGATAGGATGGTATCTTTTGACTCTAAAATCTGCTACTAACTGCCTGTCGGCAGTTAATGAATATTACGCTGACATCCCGCTACGACTGATGGACTTCGGTCCAAATATTCATGCATCAAATTTCGGTCTGCGCCTTTAGACCCTAGTATAAACTGATATGCTTCGAGTTAGCAGTTAATTTGTGAAGAAATTAAAAGACAAAAATGTGTGACAATTCATACTTCATCTCGCCGCCAAACTATCGGGGGAGACCGCCGACATTGGTGGACTTGTTCTTTAAAATAGGATCGTCGGCAGTTAATCGATGGTTGTCATAGTGTTCGCTACCGCCTCCACGCTAACACTACCCCAATAATGATAATAATAATATGCTGTAGCAGTGTTATTGCCATCATCAGAAGGATCAAAACCGCCAGGAGTTTTAAAACCTCTGCCGTCATCCTGATTACCAAGAGTACGAGACATAAGACTCGCGACTACTTTATCTAGGTGACTCCCCCTAGATCTCACACTGCACCATGACGTGAAGAGGAGTTTTTACTTATCTTAGGTATATTTTTCTCAGTTCCAGGGTTTACGACGTGCATTTTTGACTACAGACGAGAGGTACGACAAGAGTACCAGTAGCAGGACTTGCATCGAGATGTTTTCGGGTTGCATTTTTAACGTCCTTCCGGGCTGTCCTGTCGAGCTTCAGGATAATGACCTCAGAACCAGTGGGTATCTTGCCTTCCACCTAAACGGCGCACGAGAGACGACCGCTTTGCGTCATGCGAGCCATCGCGCCCGGTCTTGTCTCTACCTGACCCTCCTTCAGTCTTGTCACATGTGGTCAGCGCAAGGGGAAAGAGAGAGGGTGGGTGGGTGAGCCCGATCCTACTACACGAGCTTTCCACAATTTAAAGCACCCGACGTCCAGAGGAGATTTCCAACTGGCGGAGTAACGTGGCTCTCTGAACTGGAGGGGCCAGGTTGCAATGGCTCGCCCTGGCAACTAGCGCTGTCGTGGGATTCATGGGGGATCCAGCTCGTGTGTGTGTGTGTGTGTGACAGTTATGGGCGGTAAATATGATGGACTAGCACGGGGCAGGGGTTAGATCGAAGTCCGGCGGGCCTTATCGGGGATGCGCACCCATAAGAAATGCCGACACCGGGGGTGTGTCGACAGGCCATTCCGCAGACTCACGCCGCGCCAGTTGGGATCCGATCCGCACTCCCTCCTTGGTTTTTGTGGTTCAAAATACTGGTCACTGTGCGTTACGAATCAGGGGGGTGTGGTGGTGCGTCCAGGTGCGGGTTTACGCCGTGTTATCCGCCTGCGCATTCTCCTGCCTCCGGTCTTCTCGACTTGGTCTTGGTACTGGGTCCTGGTGGGGGAGGAGAGAGTGTGGTAGGTGCAGCGCAAGTCACCGTCCCTGCTCTCACCCTGCTGTGAAGCATATGGTGGACATCGTCGTCATCGACGCCCGAACTGTCGGGCTAGAGAGGACGGGGTGGGCGCATACCTGCTCGGTCACTGCGTCCCCTGCCATCCAGATTGCGGTTGATTTCTCACATCGCAATGGGATTCGATTACAAGTCATTAGACAAGTCATTAGAAACTAGTTTGGGGCAAGTCAGTCTATTTGAGACTCATAGGCTCAGACTGAAATTCCGCTGCGGCTGATGGACTTCGGTTGAAATATTCCTGACAAATTTAAGTTGTGTCCGGAAGTCTCAAAGAGACTGATTTCCTTCAAGTTCGCGATCAAATTCTGAAGAAATTAGAAATCTGCAATTGCAGAACTTGGGAATTTGCCGGAAAAGTACACGAGACCCACTGATGAGCCAAACCTATCGCAGCTGTGCCAAGCAGCGAATGTCGGCAAAACACGTGTCTGGGCTTTCAGCTAGTCCGTCTTCTCATGTATGGTATGGGTGTCACCCTTCTGGGCCCCGAGTTTTGTGAACGCCTGCTGTACCGTGATCAGCGAACCATCGCCCTCTCAGCCGGGTGTGTTCTGGCAGTTCTCCGGTACCTGGTTTTCCGGTGGTAGATGCGCTTGCGCTCCCGTTGGGTGTACAGGTCATGTGCATGGCTGCCCAGTCATCCACGTCTTTTCTGTTGTTGTTAGTCAAAATACTGGTCAAGTGTTTGCTGTGGACCCGAACTGTCGGGCTGGAGAGGAGGGCGCGGGCGAGTACCTGCTCGGTCACTGCGTCCCTTCCCATCCATTAAGAATAGATTGCGGTTCATTCCGCGCATCACAATGGGATTCGGTTGCAAGTCATTAGGCAATGGTGGCGAACGAACTGTCATCACCAGTGGCGTGTGGCGACGTATTGCACTCCATGACACTGTTTTAACCATCTACTTCCCCTTCCCCTTTGTAATTTTCCCTGCAAGATTCCAGTCCACCGTTGAGCAAGACGACGAGGAGACGGTCTTGGTAGCCCGAGACAAGGTCACGGGGGAAGAGGTGTCAGTGGTAGAAGGGACGGAGGCGGAGGAGGAGGAAGACGAGGAGGAGGACCTGGATGAGGAAGGGACAAGAGAAAAGCGGAAAGAAGGACAAAGCACCGAAGAGGACGTCGAGTCGACTGGATACATCGAGTCTTCTCAACTTGAAACGAACCCCGAGGAGAAGTACTGGTCGAGACTGAGTCAAAAGCAAAAGGAGTTCGTCGAGTATTTCGAGAACACAGCCTCGCTAGGTGACGTGGAAGATCTATGGATGGACTTCCTTCTTGATCTCATGTGAGTAACACGCATACTATCCCCTATCACTTTCATGCTGTTTA
Organism: Spirometra erinaceieuropaei; assembly: GCA_902702965.1. Lineage (NCBI taxonomy): Eukaryota > Metazoa > Platyhelminthes > Cestoda > Diphyllobothriidea > Diphyllobothriidae > Spirometra > Spirometra erinaceieuropaei. Next base: position 433,996 of record CACRXP010000264.1, read on the forward strand.
ATCTGACCGCGAAACGGGCCACGCAGTAGATGCACTGGACCATTGGATTCTGGCAGGCGTTATCGGAATGCGTACCATAATAAATGCCGAAATTCGGGGTGTAGCGGCAGCCCAGTTGCCGGCCGACGTCGCGCACATTGGGATCCCTGCCTCTACCCCCATTTTCCGTTGTTGGTAAAAATCTTAGTCAAGTGTTTTTGTTGTTGACCAGGAGGTGTGGAGTGGAGCACCAAGGTGCGGGCTCGGCCGCGCCATCCACCTGCGCCCATTCCAGTTTCCGGTTTTCTTGATTTTGTCTTGACACCGGGCTCAGGTTGGGGAGGAGGAGAGAGTGCGGCAGATGCTATGCTAGTCAGCACTCACTATAAGCCAACGCACAAGTCACCATGTCTGCTCTCACCTCGCTGTGGAGCACACGGTAGACATTGTCGGACACAACGGTCGAACTGTCGTTATGTTGTAAAATAGTGTTTGGGTGAACAGAACTTTTCAGAATTCCCAAATCATTGCATTCGGGCTGGAGACTTGTGTAATCGCTTTCCCAACGAACTGGTCCGTCTTAATTTTTCATCAGAGGGGAGTTGGGTCAGGATCCCGCAATCTTCCAAATGGGTGACCTCAGATCACCAAGATGCTGTTTTGTTTATCTCTATCGATCTAGTTAGGTCAGTTACCTCCCGCCTCTAAGAAGTATTTTTACGCTTCTGTCCTTCTTGCTTACAGCCATGCCAGGCTTCTGTGATTTTGAAAAGCCGTCACAGATAGACGCATCAGGTTCAGTTTTCGTATTCTCCCAAAATCCATCTCAGAGAACTTATTTCTAGGCGCAGCGTGACACGGAAGGTTGCCTACTTGCCACGGACGCATGGTTACAACCTGAGTAAGGTTATTCGCAGTCACTTGTCTGTTGTGCTAAATAGGACTGACGAGGGCATTGTGCGTCTCAACACCGAATTCAAATGACTGTTTCAGGGGAAGTCTGCTCTTCTGAAGCTGTGATGGTAAGAACTACTCATGGCCTCTTCCCCTTACAATCGGGTTGGGGTAGAAGGTGGTTATGAGTGCTTCTGATCGGGTATTGTCGAGAAGCACGCTATTTATCGATCGCTCACAAGCGCCCGACCTGGAGACCAATATCCTGGAAATGAATGCATATATTGCTAATTTCAGGAGTAGAAGAGAACCAGCCATATTGCCAGTTGGGCTAGATCGCAGCTGGTAGCCAGGAATGGGGAAGCGGACGGCGACCTTAACCCTAACCTTAGCCTTAAACGTTAACCCTTAACCCAAACGGCAACCTTAACTCTAACCCTAACCGAAATCCTAAACGTAACAGTAGCCCTTAGGCATAGCCCTAACTGTAACCAAACCGTAATACTTAAAACTAATTGTTAACTTAAACCTTAACCGCAACCCGAAAACCTAAGCCTAAAGGGCATAACCCTAACCCGAAAATCGGACACAATTAACCGGTACCCTTATCCTTACCTCAAACGTAAGACGGATGCCAAATGGATCAGATGTGATTATGTAGCCCCACAAAAAAGCCCCAGTAAAAAAATCCCTAGCCACCTGTAGTACGGGACCTGGCTACGAACTGCGATCTAGCCGCCAGTTGTAACCTGTAACGAAGGAGGGTTCTTATACGACAACTAGAAACTGTCTGGACAATGAATGTGTACTGACAGCGAACCGTAGCATGTATCGGAACCATCATCCTGCCCAATCCAAGTCTTATTTTCTGTGTACTGGTTTGCAAATGCAGTCATGCATTCACCTTTGCAGCCAGGCAATCGATTACGGCGGATTTTAGTACCCCAAGAGGTGACCAGTCTGTCGACGGCGCTGGGACACGGTGGTCGTGAGCCGCCACTAAATTGTTTTTATTGTCATCGCCGCGTTGTGTTTAGGTGTTTGAATCGAAACCCCATGAAAAAATGCCTGATCCAGACGTCGTTTTATGGAAGTGGGTTCAGCTATTCGGATCCGCCGCCGCAGCCCCTCACGCATGGAGAGGAGCAATGCTAACCTTATCAAGACCGGCGGCTGCACTAGACATAATCACAGCCATACCAGGTACAAGTGAGTAAAAACTAGACGTTGAGCACCTGAACAATTGCAGGAGTTGTGGGTAATGGGAAACAGCTGCAAGCGGCTAGAGATAGCATTCAGTGACCACGGCTTTACAAGTGCTACTTTGAACTCCCCATCCATTGTGCACTACAGCTGCTCCATGAGTATATTAGCCGGTGCGATCTGTTGATTGAAGTCACATAGCTTCTGAGGTAAGGCGCTTCTCAGGAATGGCGGTGGAAGAGTCTTGCTTGTGCGGGGGGGGTGTGGGTAAATAAGTCTGGGCAATCGGGGGGAGGGAGGACGTAGGACGTGCATTCACATCGCATTTGGGTTGGAGGGTGTTCGATGCCACCACCCGTAAAGTTGCGGGCTCCAGTCTTGTCTTATTGTTTCTCCATCTTGGCCCCATATATTAGATTGGCTTCGTGGATTGCATGTGTACTTCGCAGCCGCTCACCAGACCCGCTGAGCCTGAACGAGGGTTCTCCAAGAGACCCGATTAATCTCCAAACATTCGAGTCGATTGTGACTTAACAGTACAGTTCTGATTCGAAACGCGATCTTGCCCTCGAATACAACGCCTGACGTCATCGGACATGCACAGACGGACAAGTTAGCTTTTCCATGCACTCTAATACAGCACTTCACCCCGTGCCAGTTAAATGAATGTCTACCACTTTGCCGAGAGATTGAATTCAGCCACTCGAAAAGTGCACTTCCCGCCTCCTCACTGTTGCCTAACAGGTCCTCCGAGGAATCACCCTCTGCCAAGGTGTTTTGGCGCGGTCGCACGCAGGCAAACGCTCGCAGATGTCAGCTCATGGAGTTCAATCTCGCCATCCTCTTTCTCTCAGCGATGCTCTCATTCGCTACAGAAAGGCGGAAAGACCGCTCCACCTGCAACCGTGGCTATCTCACCATCTCCGCTCTTCATCGTCTCTGCCAGGACAAGGATTTTCCCTACCTCACCGTGAGACCGTTTTCACGTCATGTCTCCTCCTCCTCCTCCTCCTCCTCCTCCTCCTCCTCCTCCTCCCCCCTCTCCCTCCTCATCCATAGCTTCGTACCTCTTCCGATTATCATCCTTCGATCACCTTTTTAGTAGAAATCGTCAACCCCTTGACCGCAACATCAGCGGAATCATTGTCTACAACACATCGGGGGAAATTTTCGATATTGTTTTCAAATATAAGACTGAAATGGCCATTTCTGGTTATATCATGCGCCGCTGTGCGGCTGCTCGTTGGGCTCGAAAGAGAGAGTCCGTAAGGCACAACGGGACGAGTGAGTTCCGTAGAAACGATCAGTGAGCACCCCTCTCTACCATTGTATATTTTCGATCGCAACCGACAGGACAACGAGCCCGTGGCTCAGTGGTTAGAGGCGTTGGACCTCGAACGGACCTCACGGAAATTACCTTAAGTTGATGAATTATGAAAACTCGGACAGAAGTCGTGGTTGGGTGTCAGCTCACTATTCTTCTAGTTCGTTTTCTGTTTTTTTTTTCTGTCTGCTCCAAGATGATGGAGAGAACTCTCAAGCGAGAAATTGCATCGTCTGTTGGGTGGATACATTATTTGCTGTGCTGATGCACAGGACAGTTTTCTCAAACCCCGACCCTGAGTCAAAAATCTTTCTGTACCCGAGAAGTGGACGAGAGCATTGGATGTCTGATAAGTTAAAGTCGTTGTTGCCTATTGTGCAAGACGTTCCATTTCAGCGACTCCTCCAAGAGTTGCGTGGCTGATGACTCCGAGATAACCTACTGTAATGGCCAGGGGATTTTGTTAGTGAAGGACGACATGCATTGATGTGGGCCCTTCTAAGAGCGACGTCCGAAAAGACCCGCTATCGGACCGCTTCGATTCACTGTGTTGAACAAGGTCGGGTCAGACGTGACGAAGATAGCGCCATCACTCTGTAGAGGTAGGCCTGGTAACGAATTTAACTCCTAAAGGCGAGCGCAAAGAAGAACCTTTTGACGATACACAGCCAACGGCCTCTATTTAACAGCCATCAGTGTTCAAGCGGACCTTGGTATTGTCGTACAAGATGGCTTTTGCGGTCCCAAAGTGGCGACACCTGAAGTTAGGTCAGTCGGAACGGTACGACGTGCATTCGTAAACCTGGACGTCAATATATTTGGAAAAATTGTCAAATCCCTTCATCGGCCTCACCTGCACTACGTGGTTCAGACTGAAGAACACGTCAGTAAAAAGCACTTGCAAATTCTAGAAGTCTGGGATCGCGTCCCCCAGCGGTTCCTAAAGTGGGATTTTTCGAATACTCCCAACGGCTGTCTGTCTTAAACCCCGTTCTTTTTCCCTCGCTTACCGGAATGACAAACATGAGTCTGCTTCTATTTTTTACTTTCTGTCGGGCAAGAGTAACCCTGCGTTTTGCCGAATGCTGATCATCAATGAAATCTCATTTAAGTAATATTTCTCATTTGAAAGCATTTCTTCTCCAAATTGTGGTCCATATTTTGTACGTTTCGATGTGTGTTGTCTATGTACGAGGGAGAGCCGAAGGCGATTTCTGTGTCCCGCTGTCTAATTTTCAGACGTTTCCAACTGTAAGATAAGTCACACTCCGTGATCTACCTGGTCACTTTCACCGGTGAAATCATGACACATGACTCTGTAGGCGGCCGCATCCCTTCTGTTCCACACATACACACACACACACATGGCTTTCTACCCTCCCACCCAGACTTCCTTCTCATCCAGTGATATTGGCCGACTTGCCCATACTAGCGTTGCTTCTCCCCAAAGCACGGCTTTATTCCGCCACCTTCCCCAGATGCTCTAGACCGACGACACAAATTTGTCTCACAGCTGTTATTACTCTTCTCTTTCCGTCTTGTAGGCAGCAACTGCCCTGAATTCCTCTCCCTTTGCATTCCTGGACTTCAGCCTCTTTCAATTGTTCCGACGCAGTCGTCCTCCGAAGCCCAGTCTCATGGCTAGTATCACCCTTAGGCTAGCGGACATGTTAGCTATCAGTCATCGGCCGCTGTGAGTCGGATTTGTCCTTTTCCCCTGCGTTCTCTTCTCCCTCTCCCTCTCCCTTCCTGCCTCCGGCCTCGTCTTTGCCATTATCCCTCCTCCCCCCTACTTTTCTTCGTATTCTCCCACGCTTACGCCTGCTATGCGTCACCTGCTTCATATCCTTCCTTGTTTTAAACCCTCCTTTCTTCGTTCCTGTTTAATGATATCATCTGTTCCTGGCATGATGAACACTCTTGGGCGTATGCCCTAACTACTGGTACGGTCAGTTATCTGTTATCCCACAGCCCTATGGAGGGTTTTAATCTCGCCACATTGAGGTTGGCTGGGAAATAGGTTCTCTTAGTGCCATTGATCCTTGACAATTTCGACCTGATTGCAAATCTGGCTGCCAAAACACCGCTGAAATGTGGCTCACTGGATCAGTGGTTGTGTGCAGTCGAGGCGCGGTGTCCCCTAGTCACTGGCTTTGCGAAGGTGGACCAATAGGAGGTTATAGGTGTATGCTAGACAGCGGTGAAGTGTTATTTTATGATTGGCAGTGTTCGCAGTGTAATAAAACAGCTAGGGTGTGTGATCCGTTTATAGATTTTTTGTTCGCCCTATCGCGCCTAGAGGCTTTACCACTTCGCGGCTCTCGAGGGCTTGCTTCTTTCATGATCAGTCTGAACTGAAGATCTTTTAACTATCCACCAACTGCGAATGCGACGAGTATTCCCCAGCTAAGTCCCCGTCGCACCGGAATCTGGTAAGAACCGCCAGGTAGAATCTGGAAAGTAATTGCTGGGAAGACTGTCTCCACATCTTTCGTTGTCACGTCCTTGACGTCCACCCCGAAAGGGTGTTGTTGCTCATCTTGTCTCGCCCGCATGTTTAACAGTCAGATTCCGACGCGTTTTCTTACCTTTCCTTTTACGCCTCACTTCACCGCGAAGGTTGCCCCTCTCCTGGCTTGTGCACCAATGGCTCCTGACACTGGGTCTTCCTCGCGAGGCACACCGGATTGCGACCCGTCTAATTAGTCGTCTTGGTGCCGTGGTTAGGCGGGCTGCTCCAGCCAGGGACGACAAGGATCTTCTGCTCTTCCTGCCTAATCTGCGTTACCTCCGCGGCGAGGTCTTTGCAGCTGCCGTTGCGGTCGTAGTCGCACGGTTGCTCTTCAAACTGGACGACTCCTTTGAGGTGAGTTATCATCCACCCTCCTGCCCTGACCCCCTGCGAGCTGCTGTTTGTGGTTAGTTTGAAGGAGCTCTCTTTCGCCAGACGTAAAGGACGATTAATGTGCGGTCTATCGGGATGGGTGTCCCCCAGAACTTCCTGAGTGGGTGGATGTCAACAACGCGAGTTCTATCCCATTGATTTTGTAGACATGTTAACGGCGAAGCTGGACCTCTGGCGGTTGCATCCTGAAGCAACAGAAACATCGGCAAAACATGTGCTTGAATTTTAAGCCAGTCACCACCTTGAAAGTATGACCACACTGCTAACGGTACTACTCGTTTGTGGGAGGTCTATTACGCGATTATTCTACTGAAGTTTATTGTCTTCGACCCTAATCTTACCTTAGAAAGTGGTGTACCGGATGCTTAGGTCGTAGTCATATTGCGAATAATCTAAGAAATTATTAGGGCAAAGGCCGGTTGTGCTGCTCATCGGCAAATCTGGAAAAGGTAAGCAACTGCTAAAAGATATAAATGTTAACCTCCTACTGAAATCAATAATAGTACGAAGGTAATAGGACGTCAACAAACCCGGACAGCGCAACCGATCCTTACATGGGGCACGTGGCACATCGTGTCCTGATGTTTTCAAAGCAGACAAGATTTCATCATTGGAAGGGACTTTGGTACTGCGCCTTGCAGTTTCTAAAGGATGTTGCTCATGCTGACATCTCACTGTCGCCAGTCCAGGCTGTACTGTTGGAGGCGGTTCATGTTGTCTTCTTTACAGGCGCGGGGGTGGGGTGGAGGGTGTCGACGTCTGAGTCTCAACGCCCATTGCTCTCTGCATTGTCCATATTCATGATCCCCATCTCTCTAGTGTCTCCTCTGTCTCTCCTTTGTTGCCGTCCTCACTTGTATTGCTAGTTGTTGCTACGCCAGTACCAACGCATCCACCCATATCTGGCTAATTAACGCTATCATCTGCGTTCACGCGCTGTCTGTGTATATGTCCCATAGGAGGTCTTCCATCGGGTTCTCTTTCGCCCGTGCTGATGGGCGTTCACTTCCGCCCACGCTCTCGCTGGTTTTGGTTTTTTTCCACGGCTGCGTCCGATCTGACTTTCAGTCCGCGGCTCTGCTGTATGAGTTCTGTGCGTAGGTATGCTGCAAGGGGTTTTGCGCAACAGTTGATAAGAATTTTTCTCATGTGCCACGCCTCGAGCATTCCTCTGGTTTTTCCGTCCTTTTCTCGTCTCAGGGTTTTGGTGTACTCGAAAGCGAATGCTTGTACAGGGACCCTACTGTGTTGCGCCACCAGCGGCAGCCGGTCAATCTTTCTCATTCTCCTTGCGTGTTCATTCACGTGATTCTGCAATCTCTTGCCGGTTTCTGCAATGTATTTTTCATCACAGTAGCTGCACTAGACACGATAAACAATGTTGACTGTCTCACCTCGTATCAAGGGGCTTTCGGTCTCATGACCAGACGCCTAATTGGTGTCGCCTCTGAGTCGTGGGCGACACCGATCTCCAGGGGTTGTAAGAAACGAGCAACCGCTTTGGCCATGTCCCTCGTCTACGGTAGTGTCCGCCAGACTTTCGATCATTCCACTGTTGGTTGCCTGCTATATTCTATAGTTGCAGGATTACCTGTTGGTTGTTGATACCCGCCGTAGTTCTGTAGCGGCACAGCAGTAAGAATAAGTGCTCTGAGCGCCACAACCACCAGGTCGAATCCCATGTTGGAAGGAGAAGACAAAAGGCACCAGAATGAGGGGTTTATTTTGCACAGAACCCGGAGTTGTCCTCTCAGGCGACAGTGGCCACCGGCGAAGAAGCCAGGGCTGGTGTTGACTGCGTCCAGTCAGGCCTGAGAGTCCCTGAGATAGTGGTTGCAGCCGCTTTTGTAGGCTCGTGGGCCGAGCTCAAGTGGTGGCCAGTCAGTGTGTGTGTTGCATTTGCCGAGGGGTGGTGTCCCAGTGGCTTAGGTTGTGGTTGCAGGGGGACGGTGCGTTCAAGTGGCCGCATGGGCAGCTGCGGCTGTGCGGACGCAGGTATGCCCGAGCTGTCGGTCATGTGACTGCAGGTCGGCGCGTCTGGAACGGCTCGCTGCAAAAGGATGGATGACTTTGAGGCAGTGAGGTCTTGAACAATGACGTCAGACCGGTCATGAGGGCTGGCCGACACAGTTCTTTGTTGTAGATGGTTCTCACAGGCCTGTATTAGTCATAAGAGGTGGTTATCATATTAACTTAGTCCCTACAACTTGTTGTCGGCCTTCCTGTACACCGTTGTCTCCAGTCTCCTCCAGACCTTTCACTTGAAAAGAACGTGCAGGAATGGTAGCTGATTGTTGTTCCCTGCCTTCATTGTTAGTTGGGTGTCAGGAAAAATGGGATTCAGGATTCCGCGAAGTACTGAGATCCTTTCGAGTTTCAGGACGACAAGGTTTTTGTCCACATACCGCTCCAACAATGTCGGTTTGTGCCATGCGAATACCGTTAATTCCTAGCTTTTTGGGAACGTTCTCAGCGGTTTAAACATACAATGACGATCCCATCAGGGTATCTTTGATCTGTTCATTCACCATTCTTCCAGACTTGAAGTACGTCTTGAAAATCTGAATGCAATGTTTCAACTTTGACGCCCTTTTTATCTTGTCGTGTTCGCCCCCAAGTAGGACACAGAGCGTTTCAGTTGCCAATCTCAGTGAAAGCAGGGTTATTCCAAATGGTATAATGTCCTCGTATGTGCTTATTTGTAATCTCCCTGAATATTTCCGATAAATATACTGCTGAGTAGACCATTGTATTCAATCCTGATGTTAGGAAGTCAAGACGGCGGAATCAGATTGAATGTGGACGTCTCGCGTAAAGGTACAATGTGTCGATGTGGAGCACCGACTGCATGTGCTTTGAAAGATATGTATCATTCAGTTCAGTTTATTTGAGGGAAATATAGGTGTTGGACCTTTGAACTCCCTATTTGTTACAAGGAAGCGAACTATATAAAAAATTGAAAATGGCGAGCATACGTAGCTTTCGATAAATTCTCGTCGGGCCAGTACAGTTATATAGGAACGGGGTAGAAGTAAAACATGCAAGCGATAAGAGAAGTCGATAAAAGTACTCCTTAAAACAAAGGCGGGGTGTGGGACTGTGGGG
>CACRXP010000264.1:447780-473938 GCA_902702965.1 Spirometra erinaceieuropaei
TTAAGGAGTACTTTTATCGACTTCTCTTATCGCTTGCATGTTTTACTTCTACCCCGTTCCTATATAACTGTACTGGCCCGACGAGAATTTATCGAAAGCTACGTATGCTCGCCACCTCGTCTTCTGATTACTGCTATGGGAAAATGGAAACATCAAACAGCTACAGAGTTTCTTCAGACTGGCAATTTTTTCGAAGCCAGACAGATAAACGAATTGTTCCAAGACGAAAAAACATTAAGGTTACTAAGTGTGCTGTACAGTAGTCTGTCTGTGGATAGTTGGTGCTATCTCAGTTTCTGAGGGAGACGAATTAGATGCCAACACACATTCAACAGTTATGGGACAATAATAAAAAACAAACACTACTGAAATACAGACAGTAATATAAAAACATCAACAAACTGTTCGAACGAAATGCTAGACATTGTCGGTCAGGTGGCATTATGACGTTTGGTGGTACACTGGTCCAACTTGCGCTTAAAAGCCTCGACGGAGGTGGACATGACGACATCTGTAGGCAGAGCATTCCGGGCCTCGATCACTCTGTTTGAAAAGAAGAACTTCCGAATGTTCAGCTTGGCGCCAGTTACGCGTAGCTCAAGTGGATGACCTCGGAGGTTCGTTGTGGTCGCTAACTCAAAGAACTCAGCAGGTACGAGACAGCAGTCGTGGCCGCGCAGTATACGGAATGTGAAGGACCCCAAACACACACAGACACACACACACAACCATCCAAAGGTTCCTGTCTTACAGGAAGGGTGGTAATAGGGCTTTTACGGGCGGGACCTATGTATGCATAGAGGAATGGCAGAATAAATATAGACAATCGGTAAATTCGTTTCTCGGGTGGACAATTTTTGATAGACTGACTCACAGCAACCGAAATAAGCAGGACGATTAAAAATGAATACTAAGTGTCTACAACGATTGCTTCTCCAATCTCTGAGCCGAAGTCATTGTAAATAATGCACCAAACCGTCTACAACAGACGACCAAACCTTGTACGACGAGACACCAAATTGAAATAATCGTGTCAGCCTAGAACCCATTAAAATAAGTATAGTAAGTATTCTTTGTATGCCGGAGATGCTTGGGGGCCGTCACTCGATCCTTACCGATAGGAGTTAAACATTAACACAGTTTGTTTAATCTCGTTTACGCCCCTCCCCTCCTCTCCCCTTTCAGTACCGATGGAGCAACGTGGCGACCTTCCTCTCCCACTGTCTTCGTCTAAACAACGCCTTTTTCTCCTCCACTGCGGCAGCCTATCGCCGGGGCAAGAGGGCACCGCGGCATTTTGTGTGGGCTGAGTGGGCCGCCTGGTTGGAAGCTCGCAGCAGCAGTAACCAATCAGGCTCGGCCGTCGCCGCTGCCACATCGTCGCGCACCGATCTTGAGGCGGCGGCGTCGACCTCCACCACGGCTGGCGACCCGCCTCTGCAGACTGCTGTTCAAGTGAATGACCTACTGCCGATCGACTCGGCCACTCAATTCCTTGGCCCTGCTGAATTCGATCCGAGCCAGGATGTGGGCTGGTTCGAGCGCAGTGACTGTGGGCGAGCTGTCAGTCAGGTTGGTCCATCTACTATCTATGCCAGTTCCTCTGAGCCGTCCAGCCGACCACCCCCGCCCCCCTCCCGTTTAATAGGGATCTGTGGTTCCCCTGCTGTCGTCGACCATTCGGCCTGGTGACCCCTCTTACTCTTAGGTTCTACTGTCTGTTGTCGAAAATTCTGTTTCCTCCGGTCATTCGTTGTGTGCTCCGATTCAGCCTTAAACCATCCCATGGGGACTGACTTCGGCCCAGGTATCGTCCCACTACCAGAAACCCATCGCGTCGAAAACATCACAGTACGCCGACATGCACGAAGTAGGAGAAACGATAGCTGGAACAAGAACTTTACTAACCTGACGTTTCGGATTCTCACCCGAATTCATCATCAGAGACACAGTCAGATAAGGGTATTGGATTACCCAGGTGTTGCAGTATTTATAGGATGTAATTGCTAGACTACAACATGCTTATCGCAATTGGCCTAGCAATTGAATCCTATAAATACTGCAACACCTGGGCAATTCACCACCTTTACCTGAGTCCGTCTCTGATGATCGGTTCGAGTGGGAATCCGAAACACCAAGCTAATAAAGCTCTTGTTCTAACGATCGCGTCTCCTTCGCGACCACTTCCTAGGACTCGCCTCCTCGCTTCTATTAACGCCAACACGTCTTGGAAGGTCACTAACTGACGATCCTACTCAAGACTAAGAGTCAGGCTGTTATCGTTCCTTCCTAATATGGCCTTTATGGTACCGTTCATTTGCCTAGGATGCGGGCCCCCCGGCAAATTTGGAGACGGAGTCGTGCGTGGCACGCGTAGACGGACCGTTAAGCTTTCTCTGTCTCCACCTCCGGTCGGCTTGAGTTTGTTTTACCATCGGGACGCGTTAGGTGAAGAAGAGAGACCGGGAAAGATGCAGTGCAGACCTTCCTCCTCCCCCTATAAACAAATTTATGCGCAACTGACGTCATGCGGCAGAATTGAACCTACTCGTGTGTATGTACACATGATCCCATTCGTATATATTGCTAACTTTGAGACTCCGTTTTTTTCTACCCATCTCAGCCAGAAATGAAGTCCAGTCTCTCGCAACCCCTAAGGGATCTGACTGGTTCGCCGCCCTCAGCTACTGCCCGCAAGTCTTTGGCTGCCGTCAACGACTCCCCGGCACCTTCACCGTCGCATATACCGCCCTGCAAGCTGTGTTCACGGTACTCGCGTGATTCAGCAATTGACGCTGACACCTTTAAGCATCCGCCGGCCATCAGTCTATCATCATGCCATCTGCTGCTTGGTGTGAAGCAAGCAACCGCGGAGGAGACTCCTTCAGCCCGCACATTCCTTCATGGTCTCTTCAAGGAGGCAGGTGTTCAGAAGAAGTCAATGTTTCAGGTGAGTTGTCATCTAGTTCTGCTCTCTCTCCATTAGCGTTGACATAATCCAGCCCTCATACCTCCTCTTTTGCACCGAATTGCGTCTCCAAAAGTGCGCACACAATTCTGTCGAACTTCTGTTTTCGTTGAGTCCGTCATGGTTGGTTAGGAGGAAAAAGCACGCACGCAGCACAAATTACGGGCTGAATTTTCAGTAAAAATGGGTTGAAAGTCATCTGTAGTCGCTCTAACTCGGTCCCTCCGCGCGTTGGGAGGAAAGATGGGCGAATAAGTCGGGAATTGCCATTTTATTTACATCTTTGCTGGTTGCGCCCGTCGATTACTGTATGCTGGTCGCTATGCGACTGCCTACGTGAACTGTAGAACATGAATTCAAAGCCATAAAGCAATTGTGATTGATCGGGGAACTCCGCTCTTTTGTGGCATCTCACAGTCCTGATTGCAACACACAGGGCGTGATCTGTTCGGTAGTTCCGCTGGCAAGGATGTTTAGCCTGGATGTTCAATGACCCCCTGGACGGAAGGGTCGGACCTAGGTGCGCCATCGCCTGACGTTGGGGACTGGCAGGCTGATGATGGCTGGCAAGCCTGAAACGGCCGCTTCCTGCCTTCCTGTATTATAATCTGACTTACGCGTAGACCTTCACGGGATCCTAGAATTCCTGTACGACGTCTCGGTCCTTGTGGCGGAAAGCTAGGTTGCCATACCTTCTTAAAGTGACTTGAAGCAACTCCTTTCAGTAGGATATCTGAGTGCATGAACTCTTGACCAGTGCGCATAGCAAGCTGGTACGTGTGGTCCGCTTATAACGGAGACCACGTGCCTCGTCCTTCAATGCGGCCAAATTGTTCTTCTGGCCGGCAGCCGCCGGGGTTCGTCAACCCTTTCAATACAACGGTATACAGCAATTTCAAACAGGGTCTTGGTAAAACACAATGAACACATCGTATGCAATGTAATTAGTATTTTTTTCATGAGTGTGATGGACTCAAGTGACTGGGAATATTCTTCCTCGAAATGTAACATGCAAACTTAACATTCTATTCTTTTAGACCCATATCTCAACTCCCGTTCACCTGCGTTGCATATCTAAGGGTGTATTTAAGTATTCCAGTTTGTTCACCGAGTATCTGTACATTTCGTGTGCTGACCAGCCGAAAAGCATCCTGAGAACTCCCCTTCCTCCACTGATTGGGTACGAAACATAAAGCAGGGCATTGGGACGCCGAGGCGGTGAGGCTATTCATCCCCGACTTGAGGCTGGTAATGGATATCATCATCGGGGCTAAGGAGAAAAACAGCAACTGACGGTATTTACTTGTAGGTTGCTGTCTTCCGGGTGTGGTGACCACTTAGCTGCGAGCTGTGTGTGACACACTAAACACTCATTTCTATTGATGAGTATGAAATTCCACTTCTCTCGCGACGTCTGGAAGACCAGAATCTTGTACTTCTTAAGTCTTTATGCTTTCTGTCTGCTCTAGGACTGGATGTACATAGTGAAACGGAGTTCGAGCTATGACCCTATTTCCGACCTGCATTTTCCGGGGAGACAGAATCGACGGCTTCTCAAGGATGAGCATAGCTTGCCCGTCCAAGTCAAGCGCCTCTTAGCAGAGCATTCAGCCCGAGTGGAACACCTGTTGAGCGTCGAGGAGGAGGAGGAGGAAGAGGATCAATCTGAAGCGGGAATCGAACCAGGACTGGAGGGGGAGGAGGAGGAGGGATACCAATCACCTACCGCCACCGAGCCAAACCAGCAGAAGAGTAAACTGGCCGAACCCTCAGCCAGTCTCTCCTGGTTCCTAGAAACGGTCTGCCTGTTGGCCGGGGTGCGCCTACCCGACCTCCTGCTTGAAGTCTTCCTGGTGGAGGGTATCCTTTTGCGCGAGGAGTTCGGTATACCCTCTCGGCACGCCTCTCATATCACCAACCTGGCTCTCGCGGCCGCCTTCGACTACAGCGTCACCTGACCCACTTCTGATGTCTCCTTTTCCTTCTTTATGACGCATTTATGCCGGTATTTTTTTCTTAACCACAATAAACTATTTTGTATATAGACATCCTTTCATTATATCTCCGTCTTCGAAGGTAGTTGGCAATACCTATTCCTCAGAAAGTGTTATCCGCGAGAAATTAATACGTCCTCATTTTCTCAAACAAACCTTCAAAAATGACTTTCTTACTTACCTATCTTAGTGTTGAGTCGCTAGTTTGTCGGATCAGTTATAATCAACGTCGTGTAGAGTGTGACTACGTAGTGAACAGTGCTGCTATCAAACGAACTCTTCCACGAAATGGTCGTACGTTTTTCGAATCTCGCCATTGATGCGGGATAATGGGGACACAATGAGTTGGCGTTGGAAACAGACATTTTCAGTGGGTTGTCTCCGCACTAGAAATATCACCACTTGCCTGCTTTGTGTAGGATGCTTAACAGTGATTTTGGACAAAAGAAACCTCCTAACGGAGGTCTTCATCATCTCTTGCGTTGACTGAAATGAGGTAGAGTTGGATCCGTCCTCACCCGCCTGCCACTGAAAATCAAGGACGTCACTCGGTCTCTGCCAGTAAACGCCAATATCTGCACACAATACTGAGGGGGCAGTTCTTGACTGAACTCTCCCTTGGTATCGGAATTTACAAATTCCAGACGGTTAATAATATATCGAAGCCTGTCAGAGCCAGTTTTCTTACAACAGAAAGACGAAAGAACCGCTAAAATGCGATGATTTTATGTCCGAGGATGAACTGATGGCTCGTAGACCTACGCCAAGTATAATCTACAGCTCGCGAAACTCTCAAAACTCGGCCTCATTTAACTTATGCCTGATTTGGGAGTTCTACCATATTTAGTGTTCCAACTATATTAGTATTGTCTCCCTTTGGGAGAGAGGATAGCTGCTAAAATTAGGTCGACGCTACGCGATCGAAGAATTAGTGTGGGAAGACGGAAACCTTAAATACGCTGAGCTACTCCAAAATCAAACTTAATTTCTAAGGAAATTAAAAAAAACCACAATTTCTAAATTGGAGTATCAACCAGAAAGCAGACAGGGAATGCTGGGGGACCCACTGACGAGCCGAACCCCTCGCAGCTGTGTTATGCAGCGTCAGAATATTGGCGAAACACGCGTGTATGGGCTTTCAGCCAGTATATGTGCTGTTAATATGGAATCATTTTACCCTAGTGTACACTACTAGCTGACTGTCGACAGTTAATGGACGTTGCGTGGTTACCCGCTGTGGCTGATGGACTTCGGCCCAAATATTCATACATAAAAAACTTCGACCGAGCCCACAGACCTTAAATATACTGATCTTCTCCAAGTTTGCAGTTAATTTCTAAGGAAATTAAAAAGCTACGACGGAGTTGGCCGTTTGTGACTTGTTTGCCACTGCCAGTGATTTATTCCCCCACTCCACTATGAAGGACTCGACGTTTAAATGCGAATTTTTCGGCAGGTCTTTCCGTCGATGGGTCTCAGGCTTACGACTAGGCGCCTTCAAATGGGAACACCTGAAAGTTACGTGAAAATAGCGTCTGCTGACTTGTTCAGACTACAAGATGGACACGGACATTTTTATCGGTGGAATGAGATTGCTGACAAAGACAGCCATAGTACGTGGGTCCGATTCAAAGGTGTCGCTAAAATAACCTGGGGTTGGATGAAGCTGGTTGATTGATGGCGTCCAAGAGGCCAAAAATGGCCATTCCCACCTCTGTCTTTGTCGACAAGTCAATCCCGCCCATGCCACTAACAGTCGTGCGACTGCCTGTTGGCTCTTCATCGAGCTCCAAAACACAAGTGTACGAGCGTGTTCCGTAGCCCGTTTGGAGAACGCACTTCTGACATAGTTTTGATCTGTCTTGTATCTCTGTACTAAGGTCTAGCCACACAGTTTGGTAGCGAGGAGCAAACAGGAATCGGACTTTATCAATACGATGCCTTCACAAGACGAGCACTCAGTGTCGTTGAACGTGAGGACAGTTGGTCGTCACAACGGGCTGTCATGTAAATGCGCCGGACCAGAACAGGGACCAGGCTGGGTCAAGGCACGCGTTTTTCTGGTTGTGCAGGGCCCGCGTATCCAATAGCTACACCAACTCATGGAGTGCTGTGGCATACCTAGGCGTAGGTTTCACGCCGCCCCAGCCACTGCGCCCTACTCAGATGGCTTACAGGCTCGGATAAGCGACCGGAGGAAGGGAGACCGACGCACTGTCCGGCGCTGTGTGACGGAAAAGATAGACTTCTATGCTGTGCAAATGTAAAATCGTCCAGCTGTCTCAAGTTATTTGCAGAGTAATCTTTCGTGTACTACGGCGTGAAGAAGTTCTGGGTCATCTCTGCGTCTACCGTCCTGCCTCCTTGTCTTTAGGCTTTACGCCTAAGACGACGTTGTTTGGACCGCATTGGAAATCTATTTGACCTTAGCAAGCGAAAAAGCTAGTCAAACTGCCCTTAAAAAGATTGTTGTAAATATTTTGCCATGCTTCTTGTTTATACACAGCTTTTCATAGTTATTCTGTGTTAGGTATTTACTAAACTTGCCCTTATCCATCTTTGCTCAAGTTAAGGTTTATTAACCGCCAAGCGACAAACCGCTAAGCTGATGTATGTTTTGTTTCGTTCGCCGACTCTTCTCCTCCTACTACCTTTGTTTTATATCAAGCGTTGGTGACATCGCATTTACTTCTAGCGGGGCAATTTAACTCGGCTAATTTCGACTCATTATCATTGTTGGATCGGCCTGTCGGTCACTCGAAAAGAGTCCTGACGGCTCATTTTGTATGGGAATGGAAGTCTGCGCATGAATTGTGATAATTCCAGCTAGCGTCTTTTCTTAAAACACTAATTTCAAGGCTTCTGTGTGCTCATTTTTGTAAGCTCACATCGTGAAATGAATGGCTGTCACTTGGAGTTTCTTCTCTATAAATTGGATCAACGAAAAACAGCTGCGCAGCATCTGGGACGGATGCTGGATTTCTTTCGATGAGTCAGGCTTCGATGACTTGTTAAAGTCAGGAGATTTAACTCTGATGGTTTAAATGTGCTTCCATCTAGCGCTTATGAAACGAGTTCAGAAAGACACCCGTGTACATTGAACCCTATTGGCTCTCCTTTCATCTGTTTCGTAGTATTTACCAAAGAACTTGCAGTCGTTTTGCGCGAGAGCAGGGTAGTTCTATAATTTGACGCCACTGACTATCAATGGACTCGTTCTGCCAACTCTTGTAATAGTGTCAGAATTGGAAAGTTACCTTCAAATTGGAGAGGGCATTCATCGGGACCGATGTTAGGGACTCACATTCTCTAGAAAAATGAGTGAAGCTTTCAGATGTTGCAGAATAAACTCTAGCACAGGGGTTTGATTGTCTGAAAAACTACTCCCGGTGTCTTGCCCATGTGATCCGACGGCAAGCACCATGATCCTCAATATGACATCTCCTTTATAAACCTTTGGAGGATCATATGGGACTGTGATGTAAGGGTTATGAAGGTAAGGAATTGGACGTCGATGGAGTTTAGAATTTCCTGCCAAACCAACCTTAAACGTTTCTCGAGTCTTGCATTCTTCCTCACTCGAGCCTTCCGAAAGGGGTTGTTGGTTCCTCTGATGCTGACGACTCGGTCCCCTTGATTTACGTCCTAGGCTTTCAGTAGTGTTTTATTGGCAGGTTTGCACAATTCGTCAGACCCCTTTGTGGAAAACCCGGTAGACTCGACAGCGAGAGCAAGGCTTGAGGACGGCCAGTGCCCTAATCACCTGAGCTACGAGACTCCGCCTAACAGCCGTGAGCTTAATCACATCTGGGTCAAGTGGCGCCCCCAACCTACTGTAATGTGTGGAATCAATCAATAGCATTACCGACAAAGACAAGGGTGGCTACAATGGCCGTCTCTGGCTTATTAGCCGTCGTCAGCAAGTCATACCCGACCCCGAAGTGTGGAAAACCTGGGGCTCGATCCCACGACCTGTTGGTTAGAAGTCCAACGCCGCTAAGCATTATATGTATCCGATAGCAACCGATAGGTCAACGAGCCCTTCGCTTAGTGGTTCAAGGCGCTGGACTTCTAACTAACAGGTCGCGGGATCGAGCTCCAGGTGTTCCACACTTCGGGTCTGAGTATGACTGGCTGACGACGGCTAATAAGCCACAAACGACCATTCCAGTCTCCCTTTGTCGGTAATGCTATTCTGCCTGTTATGTATGCAAAACAGAAGGGTAATTGGAAATAGGACGTGTAATGAGTACGATAGACAGCACAAGTGAGGAGGCTTGGGGGAACGGCCGGGTATATGGCAAGGGGGACTGTCATAGGCTAATGGGTGGCCAATCAGCACAAAGAAGGTGTGAACATGGGGCCATGACCTTGATCGTTCGCTTGTCACGCGTTTGTGGCATGATGTCCTGACGGCCCGAGCCAGATACGCTGCATCCCTCCACCCTAAAGTGGAGAGCATGAGGGGGAGGGGAGGGGAACAGTAAAGGTAATAGTGGATAGTCAGACAATGTTCTAATAAGATTCGTCCTGAAAGCGTTGGACAGGTTTGCGGATTCGGGTCGACCTTCTCAGGGCGGTATTTTCTACCTCTGCGCCGCTTTGTGCGGTCACTGGCTCCTCTGCCCCTAAGCTAGTGCTGGACGAGGTAGAAGGAGGTGGAACATACGCCTCGGTCGGTGGCGTAGTGCTCTGTGCAGGCAGTAGGGGTTCAGTCCTCGGGATGTCAGGATCCCTATCAAGGGTTGCTGGCAGTTCGAACTTTCCGAATTCTCTACTTGCTGTGTCCGTTCGGCTTCGAACTTGGTCCAGATGTCGACGCACAATTCTCCCATCTTCTAACTCTAATTCCACTATTTGCCCCTCGCTTGTTCGAACTACCGCGGGACACCAGTTCGTTTCGTGTTCCAGTCGCGTGTAGACACTTTCGTTAGGCGCGACGACTCGTGGTCGGGTGTTCACATCATAACGTTCTTTCATCTTCGTCTGTTTTGCAATGACTATATCCGGCGTTGATGAGTTAAGCAGGTCGAGTCGTGCGCGCAACTGCCGCTTGAACATCAATTCTGCAGGCGAAGCACCGATTGAGTCGTTCGGTGTTATGCGATAGCTGAACAGAAAGCGTGACAACTTGGTGGCCAAGTCCGCTTCTGTCTGTCTGGCTAGTCCGTGCTTTATTGTCTGGACTGCACGCTCTGCGAGGCCATTTGAAGCAGCGTGGTACGGGGCAGTAGTTAAATGTCTAATTCCATTTTTCTCCAGGAAATCTTTAAATTCTGCACTAGTAAAGGCCGGACCATTGTCTGAAACGACCATTTCAGGTATCCCAAAATTAGAAAAGACGGTTCGCAACTTGTTGATTGTAGTCAGTGAAGAACAAGAATTTCCTGTCGGAATCGCATCAGTCCATTTAGTGTGGGCGTCAACTACCACCAAAACCATACGGCCTTGGAATGGCCCAAAATAATCGACGTGTACCCTCTTCCACGGTGAGTCGGGCCAGGCCCAAGGCTTCAGAGGAACCTTCGGTAAGGTCTTCTGTGTTATTTGGCACACGTGACATGCTTTCACCACGTTTTCTATATCTGCGTCAATTTTGGGCCACCAAACATAACTGCGGGCGAGAGCTTTCATTCTAACTGTACCAGGATGAGCATTATGCAGGTCTCTGAGGATGGCCCGTCTGCCTTGTGGTGGCACAACTACACGATTGCCCCATAGTATGCATCCGTCTTGTAGACTTAACTCGTTCTGACGGCTGAAGAATGGTTGAAAATCAGAGGAGGTAGAGGACGGCCAGCCAGATTGCAAGGCTCTTTTTACCCGACTCAGGAGAGGGTCTCTCGATGTCCACTGTCGAATTTGTTGACAGGTTACAGGTGAGTTGACTAGGTTCTGCAAAAGATTCACCGTCTCAAAAACAGGTGCCCCGTTAATGCCATCGTCCACGATAGGCAGCCTACTCAAGGCGTCAGCCACTACGTTTGCACTACCTGTAATGTACTTCATTGCATACGTGTAAGCAGACAAAGTGAGTGCCCAACGTTGCATTCTCGGCGAGGACATCTGTTGTATCCCTCGTTTTTCTCCCAGCAAGCCTAAGAGGGGTTTGTGATCAGTGTGAATCTCAAAGGGTCGGCCAAAAAGATACAGGTGGAAGCGATGTAGGCCAAACATTATTGCTAAGGCCTCTTTGTCTAATTGCGAATAGTTGGTTTCCGCCTGTGACATGGTTCTTGATGCAAAGGCAATCGGCATCTCCGCACCAGAAGGCATTCGGTGCATGAGAACCGCACCTACGCCGTACGGAGACGCATCACATTTCAGTATGGTAGGCTTTTCGGGGTCATAGTGAACTAGGACAGATGAGGAGGTAAGAGCCGCCTTCGCATGTTCAAAAGCACTTTGTTCGACCTCCGACCAGTGCCAGCAACGATTCTTTTCAAGTAGTCGATAAAGAGGCTTTAGAATTGTAGCCGATTGATTCATAAAGCGACAAAAGTGGGTGACCAACCCCAGGAATGAACGCAATTGACTAGTATTGTTGGGGCGCGGCGCCGTCTTCAAGGCTTTGAGCTTATGTTCGAGTGGATGGAGGCCAGTTTTATCCACCCTGAAGCCCAGGTATTCTACCGAGTCGGCAAGGAAAGTGCACTTATCTTTCCTGAGTTTAAAACCTGCGTCCTCTAAACGTCCTAACACGATGTTTAGAGTCTCTAGATGACTAACTTCAGATGGGCCGGTGACTAATATGTCGTCAAGATATGCGCAAACGTGAGGTATATCCTTCACGAGGTTATCAATCAAGCATTGAAATAAACCGGGAGCCGAACTTACTCCAAATGGTAGTCTTTTATATCGAAATAAACCCCGATGCGTATTGATGGTGGTGGCGTCTCGGGATTCAGTATCTAGGACGACTTGGTTGTAGGCATGCTTCAGGTCCAAAGTTGAAAACTGATGACCACCCGAGAGAGATGCGTACAGATCCTCGATGCGCGGGAGAGGATAGGGGTTTAGTTTAGTTGCTGAGTTTATTGTCAGCTTGTAGTCGCCACAGATAGGCACAGAACCATCGGTTTTAAGAACAGGAACTATTGGGGCTGCCCATTCCGAATATTGCACGGGCTCAATAATATCCGCCTTCTGTAGGCGATCCAGCTCTTCTTCGACATTCGGTGCGACTGCATAGGGGACTGTACGAGCTTTGAAGAACCGGGGCCGGAAATCTGACTGAAATTGGAACTTAACAGGTGGACCGCGGTAGTGGGTAGCTGAATCGTCACGAAACAGATACTTATGATTTACCAAAATTGAATCTAAAGCCGGATTTACACCAATCCGATGTACATAGGAAAGCACCGAAGGCACGCATTTAATCCAATTCCGTCCAAGGAGATTTGGTTGCTGGCTTCCTCTCACCACATGAACCGGCAAGTAATGAAGTTCTCCATCATGCTCGACTTCGGCTGTAAAGACCCCTCGAACCTCTACGTTCTGTCCAGTGTAACTACGGAATGTTGAGCTGGCCGGAAGAAGGGAGGGTAATTTCGGAAGGGAGGCCTCATTGATGAGAGTAACAGCTGAGCCAGTGTCGATTTCAAACTTCACGGGATGGTGATCAACCGGAAGTGTGATGGTGTAGGACGATTGGAGCGGCGCGTTGGCCGAAAACATTCGGAGTATCGCCTCGCCATCCCCAGCGGGATTAGGGTAGGTTGCATGCGTGTTAGTATTCGCTCGTCTTTTGGAGAAACACACTCGTTCGATGTGGCCGACTTTCTTGCAAAACTGGCATACCGTCTTCTGGTGTCTACAGTCTGACCACCGGATATGATGCTGACCACAACGGTAGCAGGATGGTAGTTGTTTTGAGGGAGCTGAGGATCGCTGTTTAGGTGAAGACACAGCAGTGTTGACTAGGGAGACAGCCATTTCAGATTCCAAGGATGCTATCATTCCATCATTTGACTGATTCAGCTGCTGAAGGTTTTGTCGCACGCGCTCCCGATGACTGGCGATATCACAGGCTTTCTTTCATGACAAATCCTTCTTCTCTGATAAGAGATTTTCCCGAGCTTTTTCATCGCGCAAACCGACGATCAACTGCTGAACGAGCATTGCGTGCTCGAAGTTGTCTGCCTTGATCTCTTTATACCCATAGTCCTGGATGGCCAGAGTCAGATTAGTAATAAAATCACTGACACATTGATTGGATTCTTGACGCATTTGACAAAACCGATAGCGACTGAGAAAGACGTTGTCTTTTCCTCCCCACGCTGACTCGAGTTTTGAGTAGTCTGTATGGAGATCTATAGCCTTTTGTAGATTGAGGGCATCAAAATATCGTTGTCCCAACTCTCCGAGATTCGTCCGCAGGAGCTTCAACTTAGATGGGACGTCTAGTACAATCGTGGGTGACAAAATCGGGAGCAGTTCAATATAATCCTCAAATGTCTTCCTCCATTGCAACCACAAGTCATTTGAGGGCTTCTGGGTGTTCTTTGGCCAGAAAGGTAACGGTGTAGGCAGCAATGAAGACATATTCGTTAGGCTGCGTCGCCAATGTTATGTATGCACAACAGAAGGGTAATTGGAAATAGGACGTGTACTGAGTGCGATAGACAGCACAAGTGAGGAGGCTTGGGGGAACGGCCGGGTATATGGCAAGGGGGACTGTCATAGGCTAATGGGTGGCCAATCAGCACAAAGAAGGTGTGAACATGGGGCCATGACCTTGATCGTTCGCTTGTCACGCGTTTGTGGCATGATGTCCTGACGGCCCGAGCCAGATACGCTGCACTGCCTATATAACGAGCTACAGTGCGGCTGCTGGCAGAGTTCGAGAGGGAGAGCGCTGAGGTACAAGGGGATGCTTGTGTAAGCTGATTATCCATCGGAACTTCCTGCGCAATCAATTTGGAATTCGACGGATGACTACCAGGCTTACTTAATTGATTAGTGTCTTTTAGTAGATTTGAATAATTTATTAGACCCAATTTTGGAAACACTCAAATTCTATGCTGACAACCTAAGAAAAACTGCCTTTGCAGTTAGCCTACTGTGGCAGAATTGGTGGATCCTCTACGTTGCAGTATATTAGGTATGTAACCTGGCCAAAATCTGATTGATCTCATGGTTCCTAGTCAGAGCATCGTAGCTCAGGTGGGCAGGGCATTGTCTGTACTCTGTCGTGGGTTCGAACACCACTGATACCACCGACTGTTTCATGATAATACTTTTGCGGCTCATGTCGATGGGTACGGCAAAGACTTTGTAGCGTATAATTATGGCAGTTGTTTGGTTGATATTGATTTTTGGTCTGTTTTGTCAGACAATTCAGAGCGCATTTTTGCCGGCCCTTTTGTCAGATAAGGAAATGACTTACGTAGACGCCAAAACAGGATATGGAAACGGCAACCGTCTGCAGCACAAGTGTTTTTGAGCCGACTTCCAGTGAACAAAGGGTAAGGTTTAAGGGAAGGGCTAAAGTTAAGTTGCCGACTAGGTTTGAGGTTAAATTTAAAGATAGGGGTAAGGCAAACCAGTGTCAAGTTTAGAGTTAAGGTCGAGGTAGGGGTTAACTGTAGAGTTAAGGTCTAGATAGGGCTATGATCAGGATAACGGTAACAGCTTGGTTTTATATTAGGGTTGTTATTGGAGTTAGGGCATGGAAATATTCTGCTCTTTCTAAAATCATGCGCAGGTCCATATTTATTACTTGGGCGGGACGTTCCTACTACCATATCCTGTTTAGACGCTTGCCAAAGCCGCGCAGATATGTGTGTTCATATGGCAGAAGTTTTTCATTCCGGAAATGAAGCTAAAACGTTATCAAATGTCTGTTCTTCCTGTCCTTGAATACTGCTGCCCTTTCTTTGGTTTAAAGAACTCCTGTGACCGTAATAAAGGCGAAAATGTCCAGAGGGTTTTTACCCGGAAGCTCTTTTCTATAGCCTTATCCGGCGCTTCTTATACTTAGATATGTGAGCTGGCGAATATTAAATTTTTATGGATTAGGTGACGCGAAGCTGGCCTTTGCTTCCTTTATCGCATTAACTCTAGCTCCAATCTTCCGCTCGTTGACACTTCCGCTCCGAGAGATTGGTTTTATGTCACGTTCAACTCCTCCGCGGTGATTCCGCCGCCTCTTTGCACGACATCTAATCGCTTCCTCTTTTTCGCTTCAAAATCTGCCTTCCTTTGGAATAATCTTCCGTCAGAAACTAGGTCATCATTAAGTCATCGGTATTCAAATCGAAATTACGCAAACACATTACTCAACTTCTTGACTTGCAAAAGGGTCCTCTCGTGATTTACTGGTAGATCAAGCGGGAAGCCTCACTTATAGTTTAACAACCCCTTGTTTTTAATTGGCCACTAAATCCACTAACATCACTCCTCCCGTACCGACTATTTTCGCTGTTCTTGATGTCATCTTCTCATCTTAACCTCAAGCGGTCATTCGACGTTTACGGCGGAACCCTCTGTATTCGCCGTCTACCAGTAGCTTGGCCGTATCACACTTGCCCCCTCCTCCTTGCCTCCTCGGCTGGGCTCGAAGTGAACTGTAACCGATTGCGTCTGGGTTCTTCTGGTCTCGACAATTTGATGCGAATAGCCTCACCCGGTGTTCGAATTCTTCCCTGACGTTCTCCGTTTTTAATCCTTCAAACAATACCACATGCAGACCGGTCATGTCTGACCCGCATACTTACCCCTCAACGATGACATTTATTTCTGCCCTGACGCTGTCCTTTTATAATTTTTTATACACTGCCACATACAAGCCGGTCCTGCCCGCATTTTTGTCCTTTCATGAGCGGCGGTTCTTTTCCTCCTGTAAAGTTTATTCAGTCATTTTTTACATTCTACAATAAAGTCTCTCTTCACCGCTCGCTCGTTATTTGTCTTAACGGACTACTGACTCAGAAACTACGACTTGCATTTTGTACAGATTCTGCCTACCTCGTCTAATTTTTTTTACCTGATATGAATTGACCCCGTTGCGTCTTTAATAAATTTATTTTATTCCTTTATTTTATTTATTTATAAGTCAGTCCTGTCAGGAACGAGGAGCAGGAGCCAAATCGCCTCAATTAAGACTACCAGTTGCGTCGACATTGCTGATAGCAGGGACAAACCTGCGTATTTTCCACTCTTTTTTTCAATCAGACTGCATAAAAGAGGCAGGGTTCCTTCATCAGTCCGCAGTAGAACTGCCGACTCCAAGCAAAAATACTATACTCTTCCCATAACGCAATGTTCGAAGAGAAATAGGAGCACTGAGTGAATCGAATTCGCCAGGACCAGACAGAATTCCGCCGAAGCTTCTCAAAGAACCGGGCAAAGAGCTTTCTGTGCCTTTGTCGGTGCTCTTCCAAACGCCATTTGGCACTAGAACGTTTTCTATCGACTGGAAGCTGGCGCATATTTCTCTGTTATACAAAGGACATAATAGAGCATTGACGACGAATTACAGGCCCATGAGTTTACACGCATTCTCAGAAAAACTTATGGAGAGGATCATAAAGAGTGAATTGATGCATTTCCTGGAAGTTCACGGCCTGCTATCTAAATGCAACATGGGTTCCCGAAAGGGTAGTCCTGCACTGGACCCAAGCTCTCAACAACAAGCACGCGGTCCACATCTCCTAAATCGACTTCCGGAAAGCATTGGACACTGTACCACACGAGAGGCCGTCACATAAACTGAAAAAAGAGATTAGAGGTAACTTCCACAAATGGATCAAAAAGTTCCTTGTGTGTCGGCATCAGGTGGTGTGCATCGGTCAAGAAAAATCAGATCCTGCTATGGTCGAGAGTGGTGTTCCCCAGGGGTCAGTACTGAGACCCATTTTGTTCCTAATATATACGAAGGATTGGACAAGGGTTTTGATCTACAAAGCAGAAATGTTTTCTGATGACATGAAAATATGGAGTGAAGTCCGGGGCTGTGTGGACGAAGACAGACTGTAGAGGAACCTAAATCGACTGGAAGAATGGTCAAATCGTTGGCTCCTGCGGTACAACTTTGGTAAGTGTAGTATATTTCGCCTAGGCAACACAGCCAGATCTGCCAGCACAAGGGACTACTTTTTGAGCGGTGCAACATTACGAGATATCGAAGCCCTAAATGACCTCGGTGTGCTGAGGACGTGCTCCCTAAAACCATCCGCCTATTATTCGAGAGTGGCAAAAAGCGCAATGTCCGTACTGTACGCCATGAAGCGTGAGTTTTTGGATTTTGACGAAAACGCCTTCTAACAAGCTTTCGGAAAATTTAAGCAGTCGCACTTGGGGTACGACATACAATTCTGGAGTTCGTGGGCAGTTCAAGACCAAAATTGCTTCGAAAGATTTCAGAGGAGGGCCACGAAGATGGTTAGGCTTCAAAGCTCCTTTCCCTATATAATCCGTCTAACAGATCTGAAACTCTTCCCTTTGAGTCATAAGCAACAGTGAGGCGATCTCTTACGAGCATTCCGTTTGGCGAAGTGGTTGAACTGCAGCCTGGCCTTTGCGGGCTTTTTGAATTCATGTCTACGATCAACCTCCGAGGTTTCCTGTTAAAACTGCGCACGTAGCAGGCAAGGTTCAATATGCAGACTCTTTCTCTACCAGAGTGGTCAAACAAGGGAACGTCCGCCCTGCACACTTTGTGATATCACCATCGATACAAAGCTTCAAAAAGGACATTAACATACTTATGCTCCAAAATGAGCGAGGGTGATGGCAGACCCAGCTTAACCCCGAGTGTTGCGTCAAATTTGTCATACTACTATTGGATCATTTGAACTATTCCAAACCACATATCTTCTCTGTACACCACACCTAATTTTGCGCCGCTAGTATTTAGCCCAGATAATTTCTCTGTACACCGCACTCATTTTCTCATTGTTAATTGGGTTCTTAAAGGCTCACGCCTATTTCCCTCAATAGACTGAAATCTTGAGTCTTTTTTCATGCAGTTGGGACTGTACCAAACAGAATGCATGCTACACCGTTTGCCTCTTGTAGACTGATGAAATTACCCGCAGTATTGCAAGCGACTGACACACCAATATTTCTCACAAGACAAAAGTTGGCAGGGGGATCAGAGATCACGAACCCCATCATTAAGGAATATTAATTCGTTGTATTTAGCACCCAAAATTGTGAAAGGTTTTTAAGTGTTGAAAATGAGTGACCTTTTTCTTACACAAAGGAT
The DNA here is from genome assembly GCA_902702965.1 of Spirometra erinaceieuropaei. Lineage (NCBI taxonomy): Eukaryota > Metazoa > Platyhelminthes > Cestoda > Diphyllobothriidea > Diphyllobothriidae > Spirometra > Spirometra erinaceieuropaei. The sequence continues at coordinate 465,953 of CACRXP010000264.1, forward strand.
AATTTTGCAGAATTTTCACACTCCTAGGTAACTTGGTCCAGTATTGTATTGTATATGTATATTGAAGGGTTACAGGCAGAGCCATTGATGACCCTATTTATGTACAGTGCTTTCGCAGATTCATACTCAAAAATAAAATAAATTTACAGGCATTTAAAATGTGATTGGGTCACAGTTCAATCGCAATCATAAGGTAGTGCATGGGGTCACTGTAAATTAGTGCGGAAGATTGTATATGACAGATTTTACAAAACTGGCTGTGCATAGTCATGCTGTACAAGCCGATTTCTGTCGAAAACTAGACGAGCAAGTTTTCTTTTAAACACACAAACTGTGTCAGCCGTCACCATCTCGCTTGGAAGCGAGTTCCACGGCCTGACAACCAGCTGGCTGAATGAAAATTTTCGTCGGTCTAAACGTGTGCGCTCATTCCCGACTTTGAATGCATGGCCGCGTAGTTGGTTTGCACGCGCGAACTCAAAGAAATCCTCTGCTCTTCATGAGCAACCCTGGCCGCGAACAATCCGGAACGTCCAGAGTAGACTGCAGTTTATTTGTCTATAAGAGAGAGGGAATAGGCCAAGTAAATTTAGCCTCTCCTGATAAGACAAATGCTTTAGACCGTCGACCATCTTTGTCGCTCTGCGTTGCACCTGTTCGAGTAAGTTGATATCCTTCCTCTTCCATGGTGAGGCTGCTGGCATTCCATACTCTAGATGAGGTCTTACAAAGACACCAAAGAGTCTTTCGAAAAGTTCTGGAGGAAATATTTTAAATGCGCGTCTGATCCACTGTAGAGTACTAGTTGCCTTCTGGACCATCTTTCCACAGTGTTCTGATGGCGATAGATTTGTGGTCGTCCATACACCCAGATCTCTGTGTCTTTCCACAGTTTCTAACCTCGTCCCGTCAATATAGTACTGGTGTTTGGGAGAGGCATTGCGGCCGGTGTTCAGGTGCAAAACCACGCATTTGGACACGTTACACTTCAAAAGCCATCTGTTCGACCAAGCACAAAGTTTGTTGATGTTCGACTGCAACTTCTCTGCGTCATCATTACACTCGTTCCGTATGAACGATCGGTGAGCGCCCCCTACCACGATGAACAATGTAAGTAATATGCGCTAACAACCCCCATTTTCACCATTCGCTTTTTGCAAGTCGTCCAAGGATTTCGCAATAAGTCAATCCATCAAAATGAAACCGCCCCGTGCTTTGGAAGTCTTCTAAAGCACGAATCGTAACGCGTCCAAATTGTCGCAGTAATCAGTATGTTGGTGCTCCTTGAAGATTCATTTCTCAGTCTTGACATAACCCACTCTTCCTCCGACATGAGCAAGCCGTTTTAAAAAAGTGCTGGACAACTGAGGACGAGATTAATCGCAGTGCCTGACAAAATAAGGGAACCCAACTACGCCTGGCGAGCTACAACATGTAACGTAATTCCCATGTATGTGAGGTGTGCGTAAACTTATATGGGAAGTTTCCTCATAAAACCGATACTGACAAAATAGACCTAATGCATGCCAATTGAGTTAAATCTGACTTGCTGCGGAGAGCTATTGTGTATGTGCATTACGTGGGATATGTTCGTGTGTAGAATGGGGTGCGTTTAAAAATTAGGTGAGGCATTGCAGTGTGGACTTGGCCGTGCTGTCTTTTTTAAGATTCCTAAATGAACTTATGCCCTGACAGGTCTAGAAGTTGGTCAAGCGTTCTGGCAGATTGTGGACAAGTGAGACTGGGAAGGGGGGGGGGGCGCTTGTCTATTAGGGAACAGGACATTTATTCGTTGGTAATAGAATGGGGAATTCTCTAGGTACCAGCCCGGTCAATGTGTGTTTTGAGGGTACGGCAGCACTGTGGGCCGACTGGGGCAAAGTTCACATCGTTGGGAATAATGTCGCTGGTCGTGATGCGCAGAATCGCGGGTAGGTGCGTGGATTTACATTCACGATGTGGCCATGCCATAGTTCTGTACAGAGTATGACAGATTGAGCCGTCTATCACGACTGTGAACACGAAGATAGTTGATGAGATTTAGGCGTGCTCCAACTGCCGGTTAAAAGCATGGGCATGATGGAAGTTTTTGTGCTTGCAGTGAAAATTTGTATTATTCGAGATTTCCTTGCCAGTCTTTGACTTTAGTCTCTTCTCTCTGATGGATCTCGCAGGTTGCGTTTCCAGCCCTTAAGTCAATGTATGATGTCTGGCGACCACAGATAAAGTCATCTCAGTTCAAAGAAAAGATCGGCAGGTGTTAAAGTAGAGTCTTCACGACTGTCCTTTAACTGCTCGTTTGTTTATCTTGTCTGCGAGCACCCGCAGATACAACAGTGTGCAACAGTATCTTAAGCTGTCGCCCGTCATCTGCGTTAACGACGTGACCATTCCAGCATGACGTGGAAACTGGACGTCCAAATGTTTTCATCACACTTTTGAGATTGCCTGGATAAGGTAACCTCCCTAGTGTATAAAAATTACTTCAGAAACTTTTTTCACTTTTGGCAGTCAAGGCCGCCAAACAAGTATGGGTGGACACTAAGATGGGCAGGGTTGACTGTGTAGTTCCGTAGGTTGGGGTTAACTGACCAGCAAGTTAGTACCGTATACCATCGCGCTGTTCTTCGAAGTCAAATCTAAATTAGCAAAGCCATTTGCATTACTGGTGTTTCATTGCTCTAAACTTGCCTTCGTTATCTACCTCAAATATCCCTCTGTTAGGATCCGATTTGTAAATTTTTGCTAACTTTAACCATTTTTTTCTCGGTTTCTTTTTTTAAAATTCGCGCCCATCTGTGAGCTCTGAGTCGTCATTTTACTAACCGAACCTTGTCTGTCTGTAAGTTTTTGGCCACTGACTCAGTTTTTGAACAACAATCCTAAATTAAAAAATGTTCTGAAAAATGTGCAGGTACAAAGATAAAGTTACAGTATATTCAGGGCCATTGATTCCAGGGCATTCCTTCAATTTTGGCCTTACACATTCGAGTGCTCTGATCCTGCCGGAAACTTGGTGTTTGGGTTGTCCAACCTAGCCAATAGACTACTCGATCAAATTAGAGGACGAATTCTGAATTTTTATTGGCTATTATTGGTGGTAACATTGTGTTAATTTGGGTTGCTGTCTTCTCGGGACCACGTTGTTTTTTTCAGACGTAGCCTTGATAAATGGCCCGGCCGAAAGCTCCACAAGGCCCAAAGGTAGTTATATTTTCAACTTCTCCCTTATGTCTGCCTGACACCTCTTCCACTCTGGACTAATTAAATAGGAACCACAACCTACGTCTCCGTCAGACTAGTTGATTTACATTAATTATAATAAATAACCGCCCATTGATCAACGTCAGGAGCGTGCTAGTCTATCTTTTTTGAGCTGCACGCCTTTCCTCCAGTTTTATCCTATGAAACCATGCATAAGGAGTTCTTAAGAAGGTCTACTGTGTGTCGGATGTCAGGCACAGTCCAATCCTGGCACTATTGTGCACTCACACGTAGTATGTCAGTTTAAAAAGCGTCCTCACGTTGAGATTTTTGGTCTTTCGACTATTTAAGTAGGCTTTCCTGCCAACATTACGTATCCTTTGGTTGCCCTCCCAGGGTCGAAAATCTCTCTTCCAGGTTTATTTTGAGAACTGTGCCTTTAGCTAGACAGAATTTAAGGCCTTCGAATGAATAAACCGTCTTTATACTAAACCTAACTCAATAGGCTGCGGTGTTGAGGCTGGCAACATTGTCCAGTGTTGTCTGATAATCACGTTTGGTAAGAGTCAGAATCCTGTCTTCCAATCCCTCTTAGCATAAGTTTCCAAGTCCACATTGCTATTTGCTATAATTTTCTTATTATCCTGAATATTTAAAAGGACGAAGTCATGACCTAAACCACTGTATCTGTTGTTGAGATCATTGGCGATGAGGAGTAGCTACTGCTCTGGGTGAATTTAGATTATTTTTCCCTCATCTAGCGAAACCGATGCCTTACAGCGATGTCATCCCTTCCTAAAAACATGTTTTAAGTTACTTTTACTAAGGACTGCTAGGTAAATATCCTCTCCGACCTCAAATATTCTTCATAGGCATCTTCGTCCCCTACAATCATGTTTTCTTTTATCCCCCCAAGGGCATTCTTAAGAATGCTGGCGGAAACACACAGAGCAATTGTAAGTCTTCAGTTCTCTGCCGGTACTTGCACGTTTCTGCGGTTTTTTTTATTTCCGCCCCGTATTGAGTTTTGGCTAGAGAAGTCCAAATCGCTCGTTCTTATCTTGTCACACCTTGCGCCTTGACAAGGGTCGTATCCCAGACGGATTTTCGCACCTCCCACTTATAATAGGGCGCGTCATAATCTCCGGCCGCCTACATGTTTCACTGAACAGCATTTTAAATACTCTCTTTCCATCTAAGTCGGTTATCTTCCAACTCCCGCGCGTCGTTCGTCTCATGCCAACATCAGCCGCGAAACCGCAGGCTGCTCTGCTGCGGGTGAGTACCGGCATATTTTTAGTTGTCTCAGCCACGCTGCCGGTCAGAGCTAGGTTCCAGCGAAAAAGCGTTCTGGAATATTTGCCCTCCAGTTCAGCAAACCACCTGGAGTGTGGAACGTGAGCGTTATTTAACAGTGAGGGGTGGCTGTCCCCCAAGTTCCGTCCCAATTCCTTTTAAAGGGGGAGTCTGAGCGAAAGTTTTCTGGGTTGTAGGTTTGGTATTTTAGCCGACTTAAGGTTAAGGCAACCGTTTTTGAGGAAAGCGAGAGATGCGAATACCCGATCAGGCTTCGGATAACCTCACATTTCAAGTCTCTAACGCTCGTACAGGGCAAGATTCTGGGGATTTTTCGAACGAACAACTCAAACCCCAGATACCCGCGAGGTACATCTTTATTACTTTCACCCAGAGAGGGAGGCGTGGCACACGTTCCCACTGTATGAGTTGACCTGTAATAAGAGTGCAGTTGACGCTTTGGCTTTCTAACCGAAGGCAAATCTGCGTTTGATAGCTGGATTTAAAGAATAGGGCTCACGCAACAGGTGATCGATATCATCCTTGCACAGTGCCACTACCTCAAGTTCGTATAGGTAGCCATGACGGAGGTCTCATGTACTCGATGTTTGATGTTGTGACTGATCTGGCCAATTCCAGAAGTTTTGTTATTGTGGGACAAATACTCCACGGCACGGCTAATTCTGCCTGTCTGACAGAAAGTTCGGTCTAAGGTAGCGAAAACTATGCATTAACCCGACAGTTAACCGTCTTCTCCTAGTTGGGCAGGCATATCCGCCCTCAAAATCTACTCCATGGTGAATTTGGTTCTAAAGACCTACTTCGGCTGACATCTTATCTACCTAGAACACAGCTTGTCACATTTCCGTATGAAATCTGATCACGACTGGGACGTGCTTTGCGTAGTAAAATTCTGTAACGCCCGAATCACGACCTACTAAAACAACGCCTGCCATAGAACTCAATATATCATAAGTTAGGCTCAGAAGGAGAGCTAAGTCCGGACGCACGCTGAAGATGATATGTTAGGCAGCTATTCTCTCCATTCTCACTGACTTTTATTCTTGGTCTTTTCCGGATGTCCTGGATCAGGCAAAGCAGTTTAGGTGGGATGCGATCATACAACACGATCGACCCATCGGGCTCCTGATAGACAGACTGGGAAACACAAAATCAGGAAAACAGGTGGACATCAGCTGTTGATGACTGTGACTTTATTCGGGGGCTCGACGGAGAAGGAAGTGCTAGTCAGCTCCGATGGAAAGCCGCTCTAGCTCTTGTCCACCGGCATTTTGGCGTACATAACGAACGTTTTGGCTTCAGCGCCATCATTATTAGACCTCGTAGACTCGAGCTTTGCCCTATTATACATGCAGACTGCAGCATCATGTCGACCAGAACTGCCAGTATCATACCTACTGCAGAACCAAGAATTATTAACGACAAAATCCGCTCTGAGCGAGCCAGGAATCGTCAATATCGTGTCATGATAACCCCTGTGGCAGTGCGGGCGTACCCATCATCCAATAGTCGGTACTCCGGTTTATCCTTCGAAATGACCAACTTAAATATTTTTGCATCCAACCTGCCGACGATTTCGTCGGTACCCTGATACGTCGTATCATTAACTGAAAATCTTCATTGAGTATCTTGCGTAGCCACAAAGTCCTTCACGTTTCCTAGTTCTTTTCCCGAATTCCCCGATTGGTGGTGGGGAAAACCTATTAAGTGGCTGTTCACGTTCACCATGTTCTGTGTGGTCTGTGACCGGTTCTTTCTCAGATTCGGCGCCTGTGTGTTTTACAGCTGATAGTGAATGGTGGACATTTGGCCATGGTTGGTTTCTGCCCCCGACCTGGTCTCATCGTTGATTAGTCTTCTAGAGTCGGCGTTTGGAACTCGTGTCGCGTATTGTCGCACAACAGATAAGCACTTGAAAAGTCAAATGCAGATTTTTTCGTGAACTTTGTCGCTCTCTTGTGACCAGACCTCCATAGTCCGTTCATACTGCTCTGACAGTCACGTTGATCTTTTCCTCTCTAGCACACTCAAAGCCGATGAAGGCGAAAAAACGAGTAAGTATAGTGGTTTCACAAACCCTGGATGCCCACCCCTCTTTAGCACGGAGCTTCAAAAGGCGCAAAGACATCCGCAGACACGGCATTCACAAAGGTTGGTTTATTTGATTATAATGAGCAATTCTTGTCGTTCTATACCTATTGAAACTTAATTTTGTAAAAAACTTAACGACCTCGATGAGTTTTGAATTTTTGATAGGCAAGACAAGGATTTGTTTCAAAAACTTTCTAGCCACGGAGCTACAATGCTCCGACTAAGTCTTTGTATTTTTTTCACATTTGGATTAAATTATCCACCCAAACGCCACGACGTATGCGATCCACCAATTCCTAAGCAGTCGATCTAGAATCCACTAGATGACTACCCGGATCGTTTCTTAATAGATGCTTTCGCCAGATTTGAATGATTTATGTGACCGAATTTGGAACGCCCAGTAGCCATCTGGTAGACTGTAACTTGATTGGGGGTAGATTGATACAGCACTGCTTCGGGCTTGTTTGCCTTCATTCAGCCAATCATAACCCTGACCACAAGCTGGTACCGGAAACACAAAAATGCGCATTGCTGCTCGAACCCATCATCAGAGACAAAGCGAACCCGTATCTGCTTTGTCTCTGATGATGGGTCCGAGCAGGAATGCGAAACGTCAGGCTAATAAAGCTCTTGTCCCAGCGATCGTGCCTCCTTCTTCAAAACCTATTATTTTGTTGAACCTTATAGTTATCTGGTGGATTCTATATCGGTTGCCTGGGAAATCCTGCATGGGCTGTCAGCTTACTGTATCAGAATTGGTAGATTGCATACGATGGAGGTTGGCCGAGTAACTTGTTTCAGATGTAATTAAGCTGACGGCTCCCATAGGAATCTCGTAGCTTACATACCAAAACGCCTATTGGATTAAAGCCCTGCCCGTTTTGTCGCGAGTCTGAATCCTAACAGGGCCGCCGAATTTTTCAAAACTCAATTGTTTAAATTTCTAATGTCAGAGGACAACACCTAGCTAGTTTTGCATTGAAAGCTCTTCATAATTCGATGAGTGCCTAGGTCCGGGGAAACCCGACTGTCAGTGTCACAGAACAAGCAAGCACATTAGCAATTCGAACGTGCTGTCATCTGCATATGCTGCTATCAGTGTTTAACTTGGTTTGCTGAATATTTCTCTTTTGGTTTTCTGTAGATCGATGATTCCACCCTCCCGGAGACTCATAAACCCGTAAGTCTGTCCCATTTGGTCCCACAAGTTACTCCTCACTTTTCCCATTGTAGAAAGTCTTAAGGAAACCTTTTAAAAAGCATGGACCAGCAGGCAAGGTTGGCTCTTCACTATTTTTCGGTCTCTTTAATGACATTCTTTTTTTGGTGTGTAGAATAAAAAGAAAGTACCTCGTAAGTGAGCGCCGCCTGGTA
>CACRXP010000264.1:480751-508711 GCA_902702965.1 Spirometra erinaceieuropaei
GCCGCCCCCGCTTCGTTTATGTCTAGGTGTTCTTTCAAAACGCGAAAGGAGGCAATCTCGCCTGAAGGCTAAGAAACATGGCGAAATCTGTCCCGAGCTCCTCAAAAACTGGGAACAGCTGAGACGAGATGACACCCCTGTCGACAAGAAGCATGAACTAGTTGAAGCTATGCTTGCCACGGCAAAGGTATGCCTCACGCTTGCCATAATCACATATTTTTTGTGATTTCGAGTTCTAAAATGTATCAGTTCTTATCACCCAATTTGCTGAAATATGTCAAAGGGGGCGGTTTCTGTCCGTTTTCTTAAACAAAACTTTAAACACTTTCCTACAGGGCAAACTAGAAGACCTCTGCATGGCCCACGACACTTCGCGCATCGTGGAGTCACTCATCCAGTTTGGCACCGAGGCCCAACGCTGGCATGTATTCGGCGAGTTGAAGGGCCATCTGCGCCAACTCTCCAAGTCCAACTATGCCAGATTCGTTATTCAGAAGATGATCGTCTACGGCGCCAAGGAGCACCGACTGGAGTTTTTCAAGGCCTTCCAGGGTTACGTAGGAAAGTTGCTGCGTCATAAGTACGCCTCCGAGGTCGTAGATCTGCTCTACAACGACTATGCTACGGCTTCACAAAGGGATGCCCTGCTAAAAGAGGCCTACGGTCCCCAGATGGCCCTCCAGATGACAACAAACAATGCACAGCATCTGGACGAGGCTCTGGCCCTCAATCCGGACAAACGGCAGGCAATCATGGCCTACGTCAATGAACTCCTAGTCACAGCTGTTTCAAAGTGGGTAGTTCGGTTTTTCTTCCTCCGAGCTACATTGCATTACCCGGGGGGGAGGATTTTTAATGCAGCTACTAACTAATTATTCAGTAGAAGTGGTTTACTCAGTAGCAAGTGTCTGACTCTGAATGTCTGCCAAACGTCCCTCTATGACGGACCGAACCATGGCCCGCATCGATGGTCTGATGAATGACATCCCTCCCCCGCCTATCGTCTCACGCTGGTAGCCCTCACAGCCGGCCTGGTGTGTGTGTGTCTGTGGTCGAATGGAGGTCTGTGAATCATGCCCAAAGGCTCCTTCATAATATGGCCTCTTACGCGTGCGAGGTCCGGCCGCCCACCCCTTGTGTGAAAACCTGGCGTGTTGTGCGGAGTGTCAGGTCGTGTGTGGATCGCGCAGACGGACTACTCACCTATCAGACGCTTGTGTCCAATCTTCGCGTCAGATGACTGGCTCGTACAGTGGACTGGTGCCGAGGAGAGGAAAGAGAGAGAGAGAGCGTGAAATCGGCTCTGGGGAATCCGTCTCCACCGCGCTCAGCGCATATTTCTCACTATGAACAATCACAGCGCGTTATAAGGCTGCCAACTGTCGGGATAGGTCTGTCCTCTCAGGACGGAGAGTCGGGCTGCAATGACCCCTTAATGTGGCCTCTATGGCACGCCCATGCAGTCTGGATCCGACCCGGTCATCTTTTGCATCTCTAAGCCCGCAGATGGACTGTTTAGCCGTGTTAGTTACTGCACCCGATCCTGGCCTTGGTCGTCTTGACTCTGCCCTCATACCGGGCCTTGTGGGGGAGGGGTAAGGGAGGCGGGGGTGTGGTAGATGCCGCGCAAGCCCATCATCACTACAAACGAATTAACGCGCAAGTCACCGTCCCTGCGTCCTCAATGCTGTGGGGACACACGGCCGACATCGCCGTTCGCGACGACTGAACTATCAGCTGCACTAAATTGGCTACAACACCTCGTTCATCATTTAGTAATAACAGAACTTCTGTCTCGCACAGCTGAGTAATGCCAGCTATTCTTCCTCTTTGAAGAAGTGCTCTCGGTGGGGTTTGGTTCTGCAGCCCCAACTGAGTGATACCATATGTTTAGTTTTTTTAAAAAAGTTTTAGTAGATGTGAATATGCTGACTTTGCAAATACCACGTGTTTGCATCTTGGCATTTTAATCCAACGAGTGACTGTGCCACGGGGGAGGAGGGTTTATACGCCAGCATCGGTTATTTCAGATGTCAGTTCACACGCGCTTCTCTGTGCGTGCTTCGAGCCCTGCTAGCGCTCTCTTCCCCTTTCTAATCCAGCGAGTAGCTAAGTTAGGTATGTCGACAAACATTGTTTTAGTAAGCTATCTATGTGGTATCAATCCAATGGGGCTGCAGAACCAAACTTCGCCGGGCCCTCTTGCATTCGGAACTCTGCGTGGTCACCGCATTTTAGTCTGTGCGATTATTGCAATGAATAGCCCATCCGCCACAGACCTCATTTTTGCCACATACCCCGGAGAGGACGGGCGTGAGCTGGTATGGTTGATTCGTTTGTGGACGGAGTTCTGCGGGCTAAATTGTTGCTTGTGGCCATGGCCCTACAGAGAGGGGCATGGAGGTGAATTTGGCTTACTAGTCATTTCCCTCTAGCCGACAGTCTGTTTCTCGCCACAGACCCTAACCGCCCATTGAGTGTTCCCGGCTGTACTTCGTCGGACTGTTAGACACTCGCGGCCAGATTCTTCTAACTTCCCCTGCGTCTCTTAAGATTGCAAGTCAGCTCTCACATTTTACTATGTATGTCGGGGATGAGGTGGAAACGTGAGGCATTCAGTAAGCACGTGACCCGCCTTGTCAACTCTGCTTCCATATTGCCCTCAGTTATCTTCGTCAGGGGTCCTATTTTCTCTGGCCGGTCTCGGTGTTCCAGATTGTGGACGTTTGTATGTTATTACCGACAAATGACAAGGGAGACTAGAATGGTCATTTCTGGCTTATGAGCCGTCGTCAGCCAGTCATACCCAACCCCGAAGTGTGGAACACCCGAGGCTTGAACTCGCGACCTGTTAGTTAGAAGTCCACGCCTCTAAGCACTGGGCCACGAGCCCGTTATCCTGTCGGTCTCGATCGGGAATATACAATGGTAGGGGGGGGGGGGGCGCTCACCGATCGTTCTTGCGAACTCATTCGTTCCGTTAGGCCTTACGGGCTCTCCCTCGAGCCCCCTGCCATTGTATATTCTCGATCGAAACCGAGAGGGCAACAGACTTATGGCCCCGTGGTTAAAGGCGTGGACTTCTAACTAATAGGTCGCGAGTTCGAGCCTCGGGTGTTCCACACTTCGGGGTTGGGTATGACCGACTGACGACGGCTAATAAGCCAGAAATGGCCTGTATTTGTCGGTAATAACATACCGCCTATATCATGCGCCGCTGTGCGGCTGCTGGTTTGGCTCGAGAGAGAGCCCGTAAGGCACAACGGAACGAGTGAGTTCCGTAAGAACGATTGGTGAGCGCCCTCCTACCATTGCGGACGTTTGGTCAACCCCTGTTGGGCGTTTTATTCCTCTTCAATGCTTCTCCTTATTTACCGTAAATACATTAAAGTCAATCATGACACCTTCTAATGAGTCGTGTATTCTGCCAAGTCTTCGAATACAAATAAGGAGTCCTGATAGAATGAAGTGTAGTATCCGGCGTCTGACTGGCCGTGTGTTACTTTTCTTGACACACGCCTTCACTTTTTTCCGATGGCTAGTTACTTTGTCACTCCGATTTACATCCCTGGGGCAGATCTCACTGCAGATTCATAATTCCCACCACGCATCATAATGCTACATTCTAGACTCCTTGTCCGGACAGGTGACAACGCTAGGGACAAGGACTCGTTTTTGTCCTACAACACAGTGACTGTATTGATTTCTGACGCTTTGTTACAGAGGTCTCGTCAGACTGACAATCGTGCAGCACCTACTCTTGGAGTATCTAACAGCGGTGCTGAAGTCTCCCGAGTCCCTACAGTCCTATCAAGAGAATCAGCATCGGCAACAACAGGAAAAGACAGAACAGCAACAGCAGCAGCAGCAAGAATCCACCGCTCTCGTGCCCAAGGCGGAAGATGAAGCTAAGGCTGCAAAGGCAGACGGGGAGGAGAAGATGATTCCGCGCGAAGACAGTCTCCAGACCCTCATCGAGACGCTCCTCGAGGCCCAGATAGTGTCAATGTTGCACACACGGGAGGGCGTCCGCGCTGCTCTCGCCGTCCTCTGGCTTTGCCCGCCCAAAGATCGCAAGACCTTGGTTCGATCACTGAAGACCTTTGTGGCCTCTCTAGCATACGATGAACACGGCCACCTCTTCCTCATGGGCCTCCTAGACGCCGTCGATGACACAAAACTCCTCTGCAAATACGTCATCAAGGTAATGCTTGCCATTTTACATGATCCGTAGGTTACTCTTTGGGCGAAACCTAAAGAGCCATCTAGACAGTACATTTTACTCAAAAAACCATATAATCTAGACGCACCCTCCTCGTAGTAAGTGGTAGAGACCCAACCATTCAGATAATTTAATAAATCAAGCTTAATTTCGACGTATGCACTTGTTCCGTAATCTTTGTTGTTGATCACGGGTCGCGAGTTCTCGTTTAAAGTGATACCTCGCCAACACTGCATCCTCCAGTGTTAACTTGCTCGCTTCCAGGCTTCGTTTCTCCTACTGTATCGGGTTGCGTCGTGCCGGGCATCCATATTTCTCGTGTACGTCGCTTGTCTAATACGAAGGGGTTTTGGGGGGGAATAGGGCACTTTTTCACTCATACATAGGCAAGCCAGGATAGTCTGCTCGTTATTGGATGAAGTTCTGCGAGTTGGGCGGCGATAACAAAGATGCTTGGATGTGAATTTCGCTTGTTAACCATTGTTTTGTCGTCAATAGTCCGTGCGTTTGCATAGACGAGATGGACGTCCTAGAAATTGCCGACCGTAGTTTGCTAGGTGGCTGGGTGATATCGTCAAAGCTCTACTATCGTTTCAGCTTATGCGGTACCTCTAAGAGGGGCGAATGTTCGAATTCCAGGGGTAAGGAATAAGGAGGAACACGACTGATTATGCACGAATATAATCTGTTTATTCACCTGAGCGTTGGGACTTGCGCAGGAGTCCATAGTCAGAGAGAAAAACATCAGCAGAACAGGCGACAGTTGTAGGGGGTGTTTGCCAATCAACGATCAGCGGTACAGGCGTGGAGGTGACTGCACAGGGCTATTCACGTCTGGACTTCGGATGAGAACTCAGTCAATTGACGTATTGACTTGGCACCGGCACAACCACATTCACGCCCGCACCACTGATTGCCGATTGGTAATCCTCGTCCTATAATTGTTGCCTGTCCCGTTGCAGCTTTTGTCTTCGAAAGTTCAGACAAAAACAAATTGTTGCGGTGCTCGACCAATCTTGTTCTTCTTTACTCACCCAACGTCCCCTCGTGGTGTACTGGAGCGTTGGATCGAAGCATCAGGGCACTAAAGGAGGCCATCCACAAACCGGGCCGTTCAGTCGAGGGGGCTCAGGGAGTTTTAGCTACACTACCTATAGGGTCACGCTCACAATCTCGCGTATATTAATGCTTGCTCTAGAACAAAGTGGGGCCACGTTTATTCGTGGCATGTTAGTCCCACTAATCTGAGTCCATATGCGTTCCTAACTATGGCTGTACACGCCTGGATCACACGTTAGGCGAGACCATTGTACCTAATTTTTATCAGAATTCAACCGAACAGCCCGAAGAGACCACCAGCGCATGCTTGACAAACGATTGAGGCCTCTGCTAGGGCACCCTTCCCGGCCGTAATTTACCTAATCTCCCACCATAATCAATCAATCGATCGTTCTTGAAACTTGACGCTCTAAAAGCCATGACGTTTGCTTATCGGCTGACGGGCTGATTCTGCCGTCGGGAACATAGATCAGACTGTGATGGCTCCTTACTATAATTCTTATGTGCCTCTCGTGCATGCGAGGTTCATGTGCGGCACTAGTTGGACGGCGGCTTTACGTCCTCATCCTCAACCAGCCTGACTCGGACTTTGCCGCTGACGTGCAGTAGGTTAAGGAGATTAATGCTGGCTCACCTCACATTCGGCGTTTTGTTTCTTTACTACAAGACCTAGAAGGTGCCTCTGACTTGTTACAATGGGCTAATAATCTCGGTTTGGAAGGTTGCCAACTGAGGGGATACTTTGATCCACCGAAACAAGGTCCAGACTCGATAGGTCTTTGATACTGTAACTCCCATGACACTCACGTGAGACCCCAGAGCCTCTTAAGGGGTTCTGTTTCGTGTAGAGTAGGGTCCAGTATGTGCACGATACGATCTCGTCTGTCACTGCGACTTTGTTCATCTGTTTTGGCCTTGGGCTTGAAATATGGTGGGTTTGGAGTAGAAAGTGATGACTGTTGCGAAAGTAAGCATCTCCGTAAACAGATTGGTACGCAAGTTGCTTCCGTGCACTTTGGGATACAAGTAGTTATTTCAAGCCATTGGGCCAATTTTCACCCTGCCTACTGCAATCGTCTTTTAGGAGCTGCTGGATGACCTTGAGGATATCGTGGCGCACCCACATGCACGCAAGGTCCTCCTTTATCTGCTGGCACCGCGCGACCAGCGCCACTTTCCAGCCCAGCTGGTGAAAAACCTGCTGGTGGATGGAGATGACAGTCCATTCACCCGCAAACCCCTGAGCCTCCGGGCTCTTGAGTACCGGTCCTCAGCAGTTGGCATTCTGCCCGCCCTCCTTCGCCTCGCCACAGACCGACTCCTTGCCATCTTCGTTGGTGACCCGAAAGCCGACTTACTGGCGCCTCTGGAGGACCGTTCGCGTCTCATACTGCTGGGCGAGATACTTTCTCGCAGGTTAGTTTGTCAGTGCAGCCCGAAGTCAAAACTTTGGCACGGGTTAGACTTTTGTAGATTTGCATTTCTGGACCGATTTTTGTGCCGTTTTTCGGCGTCTTAATGCACTTTTCCAGAAAATTTGACGACGCGCCTAACCGCGTGCTTGCAAATTTGCAACTAAACATTCGGCATTGTTATCTGGGTAAGGGTTAAGTATATGCACGGGGTGAGGACAAACTATGGAGGACTACCTACTATATTTTTAAAAGTAGGTGCTGTTCTGTAGAGCTTTTGGTCGGCTTTTCGTCAACTGGATGACATTCGCTAACCTGTGCCGCCCTGGGGAGTCGGCGCTGCCGAAATGTCTACCTTGGTTCACTGTTCTGTACAACCACACCTAATTCTCTAGTAAAAGGGAAGTCAGTTTAAAAAAAGAACAGTTCGGCACGGAGAGCAGTCAGATAGTAAAAAAAGAGATACTAGAAATATTGTTAGATGGACTGCATACGTCTGCCAGTATAGCCAGAGTGTTGAAACGGTTAGCATTTTCCTACCCCGCGCATATACTTACTCCTTGCCGTCATCTGTTTATCCAATCGCGCGGCGGTGATGGAGACCAGAGGCATCTATTGTGTGAAAAGTTAACCAAACCCTAGCATCCTTCGTGTATTCCGGCGGTTGAAAGCATGTTTCTGAAGCAGTCGTTTGTTCAAAGGCCTCCGATGCCTAAAAAGTGCCGACTGAGTAGGATATCTGCACATCGCGTGCCAGAATGCGAAAGCATGCCTTGCACCGACACAGTACAGTGTTAGCGCTATCTGCTTCCCCGAGATGCATTAAGGTACTGGTCGTTTGGAATTCTTGCCGTTCTCCCACGGCGGTGTCATTGACGACTAGTCACGGTCTCGCAGTCGCCCAGGCCAAAGCTCCAGTTATGCGCTAGGAGCGGGTGTTAACGAGGACTAATGCACCTTCATGGTGTTCATGCCAAGTCTATGGATGCTGGGCGTGGATGGCACTCAGAAAGAGTCCTTTTATGACGAACTGCAGAGCTCTGTCGGGCGCCTCCATGTGTGAACTTGGTGTTTCGAGGGATCAGGATGCCAGGACGGAACAGGCCAGTCCGTGGGTCACTACCCAACGAAAAAGTGCCGTGCGACAGTTGGTTTTGCTGATTTCTCAGCGTTAAATTTCAGGATCATTTTAAAGAACTGCATCTAATACCCTAAAGTATATGTAGTCATCTGGTAGTCCAGTTATAGGCACGCTTAAAACCAAACCGGCCACACACGTGTCAGAGCGTGCTTGCCATTCACGGTTAACCACTATGGCTCTTACCACAATATTGGCTCAGATTGCGTATTATCTAAGAGACCTAACTTGCGAGGAAATAAGATGTTGGGCTTCCCAAATATCTTGTTACTGCCTCGGGCTTTTGTTGAGGGCTTCACAGTGGTGGCCATTTGCATAGCGAGATCGGATGGCCTCGGCTGTGTCCGACTGTCCTGATTTTGCGACTCCAAGGCATCTTGTAAGGGACACTTGGTCCGCAAATGATGGACGAGTTCTCAGCTCTGTGCGGAAGAAGGCATGGTTTTACCTATACGTGTTGCCCTTCTCGAGACCACTTAACGATCTATTCTCACGAGCCTAATTACGACACCTTGAAATGACCAGAACGCAGTCACTGACTGTGCACATGATCATCGTTGGGATAACAGACCGGCAAATGTTCACGACCATGTTTACGGCACTAGCAGGTGACAAACAGTCGCTTCTGGCCTGTAAAGCTTGCAACCTTCCTCTATTTTCGCATCATGTTCTAAGTTCATGCAATGATTGTAGGGAAATTTGGACAAGGATTAAGTATATGCGTGGGGTAAGGAAATGGTAGCCGGTGGAACGTGTCCTAGGGGGGTGGTGGTAATAGGGGTTATACTGGTGGGGCCTTACAACGGGCAGCGGGGAGGCGGGAGAATGAAATTGAAGAAGTCAAAAACTGTCATGAAGCTTTTTCTGCGGTACAATAGTCAAGGAAAAGCAGCTGCATAGTTCAAGAAAAGAATTACGTGTGGGGGGGGGGAGTGAAAAACGATGAACTAGTGTAGACACTTCAGCGGTACAGGCACCTCGGGGCTGTACAGGCCAGCGGATGTCATCCTGTCGACGAAGGGCCGACAAAAACTCGACCGGGTAACGCCGAATTTGGAAAATATAGTAGCTACTTCTCGATTGGTTTTTCCTTACTCCGCGCACATACTTACTCCTTACCGAAATTCGCTTTTCCTGACGTCAGCAGTACTTAACAGATCCTGGCGAGGGGGTTTTCCGGCCTTGTCTGTTTTTGGTCTGTTGACGGTCGATATGGTCGTTCAGGCGAAAATGACTAATACGCTAGTAAAGTGTCCTTTCAGGCGTCTGCCGCCGACCGAATATCATGGAGGAAGATCATTCGTGGTGTAATGAATCTGCGGCGTTAAGCAAGCTCAATCGGTCATAGTGAACGTCTTTTCCAGTACATGTGAAATTATTAGCTCAGGTCTAAAAGCTGACAGATTTTTAATGGGTCATAGAAGCACTATGGCTGAATACATTACCTTTGTCATCATTACTTTGACCGTCTTGTCTGCCCACTTGTCCGAGGACCAGATTCCTTTCCACCTTATGAGGACGTGATCGCTCAATGAACTGGCCCCACCTTGTTAGCGTGTAGTTGCTATCAGCAGTCCTTGTGCGCTTAAGGGTTTCAAGGTTAAAGCTGCGACACCCTCGAGTGACATTTCTGTGGCTCGTGAACCGCTTCAACAGCGTTTTGACGTCCAACGGACAACCTACTGACTAACCACCAGTAGTGTGAGAAAGTTAACCGTTGTCTATTCTTATCGATTTTTACCTCTTTGGCCTATCGCAAGTCAGTTTGAAACTCCAGTCATGCCTTTCGGCTAGCATTTGTTGTACTCTGGACCGAAGGCTGACCATAGCTTGGGTTTCTTTTTGTGAAACATCGTGTGCTATAATTAGTCTGCTTTGCCGTTTTTCTCCCATCACTTTTGTGTTTCTCTACCGTTGGCATTATCCGACCAACTGGTAGACTGCGTCCGAGTTAGAGTTCATGTACTTTCTTGGCGGCTGAGGTCGTGTGCCGCACCGTTAGTAGCCTCAAAGCGCCTGACTGTCTTCTCTTAAATCCCCCGCCTGTGTGTCAATAGTTCCGCCCACGAATTGCTCCTCGAGACAGCATCGTCCGCCTTCAAACGTACCGGCACTATGGAGGCCGATCGCATCGCCAACTGTCGAACGGCCCTTCCATCCAGTGACTTCAAGGAACTACAGACCCTACGATTGGCTGCTCTGCGCAGTCTTGTGGAGCAGGTGCTGGCTACTCCCTTCCACCCTGTCGGTATCTCCTGCCCCTCGAAGTCAACGATGTCCGTGGAGGCAAGGCGCGAAATACAACAGCAGCGTCGAAAACGAGCCCTCGCGATTGCAGAGTCAGAGAGTCTGAAGAAGCGCAAAGTGGTAGGTTTTTGCCGCCCCTCTAGTTATTGAACTCTTCTCTACTTCGATGGGCGCTGGAATGTGTGCGTCTCTGGTGGCCTTGACGGTGACGGACTAAGTGGGCCAATCTCTGTGTGGAGTTTTGTGATGTGAGATGACCGCATGGACTGTCAGAAAAATCGTTGGTCGACCAAATCAGGTTTTAATCGTAGGAGGAAGCCTACCACCGCGTCGGAGCTGGGGGTTCCAGACATTGCAACATACTGGGCACTGGTTGTAACGAGGTTCAGTTCGGTTCAGTTCAGTTTATTTGAGGGAAATATAGGTGTTGAATCTTTGAACTCCCTATTTGTTACAAGGAAGCGAACTATATAAAAAATTTGAAAATGGAAACATCAAACAGCTACAGAGTTTCTTCTGGTTGGCAAAGTTTTCGAAACCAGACAGATAAACGAATTGTTCCAAGAGTTAAAAACATTAACGTTACTAAATGTGCTGTACAGTAGTCTGTCTATGGATAGTTGGTGCTATCTCAGTTTTTGAGGGAGACGAATTAGATGCCAACACACATTCAACAGACATGGCTAATAATAAAAAACAAACGTCACTGAAATACAGGCAGTAATATAACTACATTAATAAACTGTTCGAACAAATTGCTAGACCGGATGTGACAACGCCATTGTAGTAAAGTCAAATCTGCCATCTCGAATCTGCTTGTGACCCGACCTTGTTCCACTGTGCTGGTGGAAATCCCGTGGAAGCGCAGAGCTTAGGGGAAAAAAGTGACTTGAGAGGACATAGGGCATGTCAGTGATTACGCAATAAGATCGCATATTTCAGCGTTCCTTTTTAACCCACTTGGTTATCTGATCAGATATCCACAGTGGTGGCCAAAGGTGATTGCTCGTTTGTCACGTACACGATTCAGTAACCGTGTGTGCCTAAGTTTCCTTCCGGACTTCCTTTGAAAAGATGTTTCGACCATCGCAAAATGGTTTATTACCATGTAAGCAAGACTCCGTCCAGATCCCCTTGAAATCCCTCCCTAAATTTTTCCAGTCGCTTTACAGTAGACCTCAGTGTTGGAAAGCTCTCGGAGTAATGTATTACATTCGATGATTACCATTTATTCTCAGTAATCAGTCTATACTTTAGGTCTCGCTGATGCACGTTGACCTATTATCTCTTAATGTCGTGGCATTCGTCGTGACTTATTCGTCTGGCTCTATGTCGACGACAACCCTCCCAAAGACCGTAAGGTTAGAGATGCGCGCGAGGTCAGTCCTCTGCGCGTTCAGTCCCGTCTTCACTTGGTCACCTCTCTACGTCGTCAAGTTGGCGCAGCACATGGCCGGGCTACAGCAATTAATAGGTCGAGTCTGGGGCTAATGTACACTGACCTCCTACGGGCCTATCGTGCTCCTAATGAATATATCTTCATGCCTAAACGCATTATTCGTGCCTTTTCGTCCTGCTGACATCCGTCAGTGTAAGTCTTAGCGCGCGGACCATGTTTCGTATCCGTATGGAAACCTCGTGAGCCCTCAATTGCATTTCCAGTCCAAGCTCACTGCACCGCCAGGGTTTGATTAAGTCGGACGAAAACTGAATGTGCTTAGTTAATGCGATGAGTGATTTAATTTTTAGTTGGTTGGCTTGGTAGTTCAGTGGTTTTACTGACTGTCGTGAGCGGACAGTTGTTACTAACCGACAATTCGGCCGTCGTTTCGGTCGATGTCCACCGTGTCCTCCAGAGGAGGGTGAGACCAGAGAAGGTGACTTGCGCTTCAATTCGTTTGTAGTGATAGTAGACTTGCACAGCATCTACCGCACAGCATCCACAGCATCATCCTCCACCACCTTGGTCCGGTGTCCAGACAGAGTCAAGAAGACCGAAGGTTAGAGGGGGCGTAGGTGGCTAACGCGGCGTAAACCCGCACCCAGGCATACCGCCACATCCCCTGGTCCACAACTGTCACTGACCAGGATTTTATAACACAATATAAATACGGAGGACATAGATTCCAACTGGCGTGGCATGATTCCGCACCTGAGCATGCCACCCTACCCCCCCCCCCCCTATGTTGCCACTTGTTATGGGTTCGCATTCCGGAGAACATATGCCGGACTCCGATGTAGTCCTCCATGTTTGGTTCAGCGCATCTACTACGTGGCCCGTTTTAGGGGCACTATTGCTAACTACGGGACCCGGGACGATCATCTTTACCCTTCTATCGGGGAAGACCCCACTACGACGTTCTTTGCATGTCAGCAGTTGATCCCGGTCGATAAAGACGAAGGTATTATCCACATACCGGGCCCAGAACTTCGGTCTGTAGTGTTGGAAGACCAGTGACTCTAACCGTTGCAGGACCGCCTCGGCGATGAATCCCGAAATCGGCGAACCCATTGGTGTGCCCTTCACCTGTCCGTAGATTGTCCTGCCGAACGTGAAGTACGTCCTGAGACAGAACTTCCGGAGCTGAAGGACTTGGGTGTCTCCAAGACGATTCTCCGTTTAATCGTATCTGCTATTTTCTCTGATGATGGATTCGATCAGGAATCCGAAACGTCAGGCGAATAAAGCTCTTGTCCCAGCAATCGTGTATCCTCCTTTTCGACAAAATGCTGGTCAACGCCATCAATCCCTCACCGAAAGCCACATTGATTTTTCTTGTCTGATTATGGCCGTACAGTTGAAGGCAGTTTAGGAGGACGTGTGCAAAGACTAGTGGCAATGCCAGATGAACTTACAGTTCATTCGGTCAGTTTTCTTATTGGTTAGCCAGTTTTGCAGCATTTTCAGTAATTATTTCTTCATCACTAGGTTCATCGGCTTTGTTGTGAACTATAAATGCTAAAGTTCGGCTTTTCCATCCTACCGAATTACTGTAAATTGAACTTGTTGACTCCATTTCCTGTCTGATTTTTCTTTTATCGAAAAATCTAGATGTAAAGACATGAATCGCGGTTTCTTGTGTGTGTCCTTAAGAATTTGAAATTTATGTGTTCATTTCACTTCATTGCAAATGTTAAGTGCCGAGTGCTAGTGAACGCTCTCTCCCACGTGTACTGGAGAGCAGTCTTTTTTTTACGGAGGATTACTTCCGGAATGCGCCGAACATGTCTATTCCCCCCATGTGCAAAAACAATCATTGGTGTGCCGTTCTTTGGCTCACGCACTTCTTGATCGTATTGGGAAACCTGTGCACTCGCATAAGCCCACATAGCTTCTCAGATGCGGATTCTAGCTAGTATGACTTTTTCGATATTTCCAAATCTGGAAATCCGTGTTCTCTGCCGAGTATCCCCTCTCCGCTCTCAATGTCGAGTTTTTCTAGTGGAAAAGTCCTGTTAGTAAGCGCACTCCACCACACTGTAGACGCTATAAACGGAGAGCACTCAAGTGACTCGCCCTGATTGTGCACCTCTTGTTCTTTTTTTCCCAACAGACCGTGAAAGCCTTCACAAACCCTGATGAGACGGAGGAGGCTGGTGACTCCGAATCCGCCATGGACACCTCAACTTCCACCTCCGCCAACATGCCTTTCCTAGAACGTCCGGAGGGACAACTGCTGATCAAACGGCTCTTGAGTGAGGAGAGAGCCAGCAAGTCCTGTAAGCTGCTAAATGCCGATGCTACCTTCTTGCCTTCAAGGGTATCGATGAAGTTTGCCTGGGCATATGTTTGATCCACGTAGGTGTAGTTACTGATCCACCAACGCCCGCTGAGGGCTACGAGATTCGTAACATCTCCCTCGACTGGGCTCCAACATCCAGGGTCATGTGGAGGTGGCATTTCACCGATCTGGCCTTTTCTTGGAAAGGAGTATGAATTGTCAATTTAGTTATGGATTTTCAGGCCTGGGTCCCCGCATTCGAATACAAAGGATAGAATTTCCGTTTTGAGTTGTTTTGAGTCCTCATTGAAATCGGGGACGGAGAGGGCTCTGGGTCTGTATAATTAAGTTTAGGCACCACCACTGAGTCCCGAGCCTATGCACTAACCTGCTGTCAAAGGTATTCTGGCTAGCTCGGAAATGGCTTCCATAGATCTGACCTTGTTGCAAAAATACTTCATCCTAAAGTCCCTGCCTGCCTCCTCTTATCGACGGGTCCAAATCCCCAATCTTCGTGAGTAGGGGTTAGGGTAATACTGGGTGCTGAGGGGCCACCTACTTTTGTCTGTTTCTCGAAAAACCAAGCAAACTGCAGCTTAGACCTTAGGGATCTACTGTCATTTCCACTACCGTCAGCGCTGTTCACCCTCTGAACAATCAGTTCTGTCCAATGTTTTTGTTGCACTCATTTGCCTTTCGCTTGTAAGTTCTCTCAGTTTCGCCATAAAAAATAGCGTCTTCGCACCAGTTGCCTAGATGGTGTTCAATAGCCAGCGTACTGAATAACCTCTACCTGATGTTTTAGTTGACTTGGGCCGATTAATAATCAACTTGGTACCCGCCGAAGTCCTCCGGGCCTGGACTACCTGCAACCGTAGCTGCTTCACCCTTGTGAAGTAAGTTTATGCCAATTGTGTCTATTTTACGTCCAACGGTCTTATTTATTCCTACTTCTGTCTTGAACGAACTCTAGCTATCATTGACGATTGTGGGTCATCTTTTAAGAGACTTTGAACCGGTCTCGTTGCAACTGTCGGAATGTAGGACATGCCATGCGATACAATCACTGAGAACAAAGCAATGGCGAGACAGAGTAAAAACGACCGACGCTGGTCATGGGCGCAGTGGCTAAGCAAGCCAAGTTGCTCGTAGAGACGGGAAGTTTCAGAGGCCATATCAAGGAGGCGGAGCTATTGCGGTTCGAACCTTGTTCCAGAGGAGGTAAACGTTTTCCCGTCCGTTGACAGTTTTCCAAGACACGACTTCTCATTGGCTAGTCGGGGTAGTTTCAGCCGCCTCAGATCTATTATAGCGAGGAATGCGGTGAATTTCCACGAGGAGGCAGACCTTGGTAGCGACCTCAATCTTCCTCCTCCCCACCATGTATCCGCTGCCTCTCCGGTTCGATTGTTTGTCGGAGTGTGGGCCTTCGTCTAATACCTGTGATGTGCGTGTGTGTCAGTAGTTGAGGGGTCACGCAGAACCAGCACGAGCTCAGTAGCGACGCAGCCTGTTTGGAGGGGGGAGTTTCATTTACGTGATTTCATAGAAAGTAACTGTAACAGACGGTCTATTTGTCAATGCTTTCTACAGGTTCTCCTCTTTGCCTTCCATATCGAGAATCGATGAAAATTACTCTACGTAAGTATTTTTATAATCGGGGTCAGTGTCGGTGCCCTGAGCTTAGCTTGAGACTGCTTTCAATAATACCGAATATTGCAGCCCCATGGCAGTCGCATTTTCTATTTCAAGGCAGTTCGAGTAGTGTTTTGCAAGCATGAGCACACACTTTTGGTGCCAAGGTTCTAAAACCTCTAAGTAACTGCGAATTTCATTAGATTCTTCACTTTTTAGCCAAGTGAATCTTTTTGGCCTTGAAAGACCTTCCACTTTTTTCATCTTTTAAGGTGCCTGTCTGCCGTTTTGTTCTGAAACCACCAACGCAAGTCTTGTTTGTTTTCCTTTTTGTTTCTTAGCCTCCTCGAATTGGGCGATACAGAGATTTCTGACCGCCTGAAGGAGATCCTCCAGCCATGTATGGCCGACCTCGGGTCCTCACCTCTAGCCGGCGCTAAGGTCCTCTGTAAACACCTGGCCTCGTGATGAACATGATGGCGACTGCAATCCCACCATCGCACTGTCTCAAATACACTGTACATGCGCGTTAGTACTTTTTTCTACTTCAGAACTGTTGGGGAGGGTGTATCGTCCAAGTTGCTGACGTCTCTGCCACTTCCTGCTCTCCACGTCCTCCATGGTCCTAATTGAGTTTTCAGTTTGACCATGTAAAACGGACGTCTCCATCAGCCTTATAAGACAGTTAGGTGTGTTGAATTGTTATTTTGGCTGGGCAGGCGTTGAGCGTCCACTTTTCCTTTGAGAAGTATTAGGAAGCTTAATCGCCGTAGCCAGATTCAGCGATGTTGGTTGGCGGGAGCCAGCGAACTTTGGCAGCAGGCAGGAAATGTGGGCGCGTGGGGGTCGTGCTAGTAATTGACCAATCAATGCATGGTGCAGGACAGTCAGTGCGGTTTTTGCCGCGGAACTTCCCTCGGCAGTGTTAATCATGTGTGGGTTCGACCACTGGGGGGTTAGTCATTGCCCTCCGGTCTCAAAAGCGCGGCTAAGACGTAGCTTGACAGTCCATGTTCGCGTGACGAGGTTCCTCGTGCGACTACCTTCTCAGAGCGCCCCGACATCTACTCATTCCTCCGCCACACTTGTTTAATGTTCCAGGACTGTACCGGGCGTCTATTTATTTGATAGTTTCGACAGTTGCTCCCTCGTGCCCCTGTGCTTCATCACCTTTGCGTAGGCAGCCGATCCGCTGTTTCGATGTCCATTCACGCCTAGATGCGCCGCTGCTGCTGCACGGTCCGTTATTGCTTATTGGTCAGACCGGAGGGCCCTCATGCTTCTCTGGTAGCTGTTATGACCCGCCTGGTACGTGAAATCCTGTGGAGCGTATGCGCACTCGACCCTTGTCCCCAATACCAACGCGGTAGAGAAGGAGAACGCGACCGGCCACGAAACTGTGTATTAGGAAAATGCAAGTCAAAATGAACTGGAAGTAACGCGTATTTATAACGCCTTACGGTGCTTCGCCGGCGTTCGGCCCAATACCCTTCGGGAAGAACATTCGAGACAAGCCGGTCGATAATTCTAATATGCTGATCGATCAGGCCCGCGAGGAAAAGCCAATGGAGAGGCGCCACGATTAAGATGACAGCGCAGTAGAGAAAACGCACGTGGCCTCCCGTGATTGGCTGGCTCTTGTTTTTGGGAGTGTAGGCACTCCCAACAGTGGCCTTTGCTGAATATCCTGTCATTGCCCGCCAATTATGGGTGCGCGTCGCGTAACTAATGGATAGGCGTCTTCCAGAGCAGAGGCAGTTGCCGGCATGTGCGGAGTGGAGGACTGTCGTGGTCTGCGCGTCTGAGTCAAGCTGTTTACAGCTTCAGGGAATTGTGCTAGTATGCGACATTTCGCCTTCAAAAAGAGTGCATATTAGACACTGCTGTCCCTACTGCAGTTTTTACATCGAAAGTTTCCAAATGTGTTTGTATATATGTATGTAAACGGTTGTGGGCAGAGCCCTTGATGACCCTGTTTATATACAATAATTTTGCATATTTATACTCAGAATAAAGTTGCCAACATTTAGAATGCGGTCGTTTTCGAATACAAAATAAGTGGGAAATTGATGTTGCTATTCATTGTGTCGCAGCGCATGAAGATTTTGGGTCACAGTGTGTTTAGCAAAGCTGCCTGTGAATAGTGTTGTTGTAAAAGACGATCACTGTGAAGATTGCGCTATCTAGTTTGGTTTTAAACAAAAATCTTGCAGCCGTCGCCATTTCACATGGTTGCGAGTTCCATGACCGGGATACCCGTTGGCTGAATGAAAACTTTCTGTGGTCTAGTCGCGTACATTCACTTCTGAATCTGTAGAGAATGGCCGCGTATTTAATTTGTTAAGGCAAACGCGAAAAGTCCTTCGGTCCCAGCGACCAGCAATGGCGACGGATAATTGGAGACGTACAGAGCAGCGTGCGACTTAATTACTTGTGTTGTAGAGGGAATAACTCCGGCACACTCAACCTATACTGGTACGGCAGATACTGAAGATCATCGACTATCTTCGTTGATCTGAGTTGCATCTGTTCAGTATTCTTCCTCATCCATGGTGTAACCGCTGGCATCCGATATTTCTGATGAAGTCTCACGGAAATGCCAAAAATTCTTCCTAAAAGTTCATGGGAAAATATGCAAGTGTACATCTGATCCAATTTAAAGTACAAGTTAACTTCTGCGCCATCTTCCTGCAGTGTTCTGACAGCTTTAACTTTGTGGTCACCCACATAGCCAAATCTCTGTGTATTTCTACATCTTCTGTTTCAGTCCCGTTAATATTATACTTATGTTCTGAAGAGACGTATAGGTCGGCGTCCAGGTATAGGGCAATCCAAATGGATATATTATATTTTAAAAGCCGTCTGTTTGACCAAGAACTCAGTTTATTGGTGTCCGAATGTAACTTCTTTGGGTCATCAACACAAATTAACTTCATTCCAATCTTTACGTTATCTGCGTACATGAAAGCCTCAGAATCTAATTCGCTACACTGGCTCTATAAAAATAACCTGCATGATTGCACCGTGTTTCATCGGATTTACCTGGGGAAAGAAAGTCAATTTTCAAGTACAGCAAGTTCCTCTTGGTAAAGCTGTCGAGTTTAGATTACTTTCTGCTCCTATAGAAGCACGCAGGGATAATCAAACAGTCTAGGATAGCTATTAGCAGAGAGGACTTCCGGAATCCAAAGTAACACAGAGTTCTGTTCAAATTTGGAAAAAATGTTGGTTGATGATCATATGTGTAAACATAGTGTGCATGTAAAAAGGATATTTTCTGGATTAGGCTAGACGGATAAGTAAATTGTGCTGCATTTTATTTGTCTACAATTGGACATCTCATTTTTTGTTATAATTTTTGATGTGTTAAGTCATACGATATAAATCAGGAAGTGTAGTGGTTCCAAAACAGAACTCTGTTGTGGAATTTCTGACAACGATTCTGAGCTCTGGAAGACAGCAAGCTACTGATTTATTCAGAAATTCCTCCTCGAATTCCTACATCCCAAATCTTCCGTAGAAGAAGCCTGTATGGTAGGCTGTCAAAGGCCTTCTTGAAGTCAAAAATATTCCATCTACTAGGAAGCTCCCATCTACGGCTTTCGCTCAATTCTCATGCAAGTAAAGAACTCTTGTGCTGCAAGAGCATCCTTGACGTAAGCCATATTGGACATCACGCAATATTTTGTCCTTTTCCAGACATCCCATTAAATGTATTTTGATAATACGTTCCACAAGTTCACATGCGGTAGAAGTTAGACTGACTGGAAGATAGTATTCGCCGTCAAGTAGTGAGCATCCATCATAGATTTGAGTTATGAATGCATATTTCCACTTTTCCTAAAGTTCGTCTCCCTCAACAAACTTCTAAAATTTAATAGACAGTGGTCCGCACAGTTCACTAGCGAAATCTCGAATTCCTAGCTCAAAAATTCGTTTCGGACCAGGCGATATGACAGGCTTCCGTTGGAATAGTTCAGCCTGAACGACGATTGACGAAAAGTATATCTCCCCTACTGAGGAGAGGGAAGAAAAGGGTGGAGATATTGTTTGTCAAACGGGTGGAGATTAGAAAAAAATCTAGGCGGACTGAAATAAATTAGAAAAAAAGGACTCTTTAACCTGATCGTTGTTCTCCTGCTTTCCGTCCACAGACCTGAGAACAGAAATCAGGTCCTGATTTCTTTTAGCACTCAAAATGTAGCCATATAGAATTTTAGAGTGTTACAGTGAAATTTGCAGCACGTGCAGTTTGAACTTTCCCCGAAGCTTTGTAGCCTCCTTTTTACCAATGTCTCGTCGTTGCTTATATTCACGTGATTGCTCTTCGGAGCCGGCTAGTCTGTAACGCATCTAAAAGCTATTCCTTTTTGATAGGGACGTTCTAGCTTGAATTTATTTCCTTCGGTGGTTTGTGGTTAACTTTCTTCTGAGAGGACAGGCTATAATTCAGTATATATGAGGAATAAAGGAAGAGCCTTGGAAAACCCTATTTACAGATAGACGTATGAAAAAAACATGCAGATATTCACATAGCAGTTATGCCAGTCATTGATATCATGTAAATGTTTGACCATTAAGCATAAATTTATCTAATGTTCTTTTGAAAGTCTCGACGTTTTCCGCTAAGACAACGAAGTTCGGCAATTTGTTCCATCCCCCAACCAGCCGGTGGGAGAAGAATTTGGCCCGCAACTCGAGTTTGGCATATTTAGTCTTCAATGTGTATTGGTGCCCTCGAAGATTTGTCGTCCGCGCCAGCTCGAAAAAATTGTCAAACTGAAGGGCACAGTCTAGCCCTCGGACGATCCTGAAGGCCATGATCATATCCCCTCTCTACTGCGACAATCGCCCTCAGTAAATTAGTCTTCCTTAGTCTAATCACTTCTCTTCGTACTTAACGGCGGTCACTGGTAATTATCTACTTTGATCTTAGCAAAACCTTGAATAAGGTGCCACATAGACGTCTTTTGGTAAATTTGGAATACCTCGACATCCGGCCTCCTCTACTCAACTTTATCAGATCCTACTTATCCAAACGCTATTAAAAAGTAATGCCTGGGAATAACTACACGACGCCCGACGCGATCAAGAGTAGGTTAGTTCAAGGCACAATTCTGGGTCCACTAATCCTCCTTCTTTACAGCAGTGATATTTCGACCGGAATTAGATATCCACAGCTGTGTAATTATGCTGGTTACCTATATTGTGTTAACCCATATTCTAAGGACACCGCAAATGTTTGTGTTGAAAAAAGTATGCTGATTTACTACACTTATGCGGATGGAGTTCTACATGTCTAATGCAGTTTTCTTCGTCAATGTGTAGATTCATGTTTTCGGATCTGCCAGATTTCGTGGTCCCATATTTTTTCAGAATAACCCTCCTCAAAATGCTTCGCCCTAAAGGTTTAAGTTGTACCTATAAGCTTACTATATAGCCTCATGCAGATAGAATCAATGCTAAAGCTGCGCTGATGTGTTCGTTCAGATCACATAATTATTTCTTTCCAGACCAATACTAACGTAGGTTCTCTAGCTTAATGAATTCGTGTGACCATAGCAAAATCGAAAATTTTCAGAGAGATTCCATTCAAAAACTCTTTTCTCAAGCTACATCCGGCATTTCCTTTACTGAGATATGTCAGTTGGCGAATGTTAACTTTTGTGGGCTAGAAGATACGAAGTTGGCCTCTGCTTCCTGTTTCGCATTAACTCTGACTGTAATCGTCCGCGCATTGATATTTTTCCTTCGAGAGGTCGGTCTTATATCACGCGCAACTCCCCTGTGGTGTTTCCGCCTCCTCTTTGAAGTACACCGAAACGCTATGTCCCTTTTTACATCCGAATATGCCTTCCTTTAAATTAACCTCCCACTAGAATTTAGGTCATCGTCTAAAATATTTGTATATAAGTCAAAATTACGCAAGCATGTTACATACTATTTACGACATATTCCAAAAGGTTCCAGTGAAATCGAAACAGACTGCGTAAAATGCAAAGCCATTGTCTGTAGATTGGATAACATGATCAAAGAAAGAGTACAGACAGGTACCACAAGACCGAGCTTTGAGGAATCTATGCTTAGCAGCATTCAATTGGTTACTTTATGTTAAGTGACACATCATCTTATTTCTGATCATTGTCTCTACGGCCTTCTAAAATGTTGTCAAAAGTAATCAAATGACGTAGATCGTCCGTGCTTGGGACAGGTAGCACGTGTGATTCCTTTAACTAATCGCCACATTCACGTTCCAGAGGGCGAGTTATAGTTTGGGGGGCGGCCCTGATCCGATCCTGGACGTTCGAAAGTGGAGTGGTCGAGTCGTTAATAAACGTCCTGTGCAAGAAAGCATTGAGACCCTCAGCAGTCGACGTGGCGTCTGCTAGTTTACTGATGTTTTTATGAAAGGAGGAGAACTTAATACTTCTGGGTGACTGCCGCGCTGCAGTAATAAGCTGCGATATTCCCTTAGCAAACGCCCCATCCACGTCATTCGAACACACGCCGCTACAAATTTCTCCAATTGAATACCTCATCTAACACGTAAAATTTGATACACGATTAAGAGAAGGACGACTTTCCCTCCGTTTAAATCTCGTCTTTAGTAAAGAAGGAGAGGTCATAATGGAAGTGAGTGAATATTTTGCTTTGACCTGCATGTGAGGTGAGTTGGGGTGCCACAAAAGTCACATTAATAATCATTGCTACCTGGCTCTCCGTCATCCGAGGAGGACCAATTAATTCTGTCATTTGGCAGCCTTCTTAATTACAGATTTCAGCTTAAAGTGATCGATTCACGCGTGCCAGGTTATTAACACTGACGAATTGTGCGCTGAGTCGACCCCACTCGCTATACCGTATCTCATCAACCAATCGGCCGTCCAAGCCCATCAGTCAAACGACGATGAAGACACTAAATAATTACTGAACTCGGGCGACCCCGACATACATTTCCAAATGAGATTTGAAATGAACAAGCAAACCTTCGTCGACGTCTTTGTGCGCCAGAGGAGAAATGCATACAACAGCACACAGAACAGGAAAACTTCTGACGTAACCGTCACGTTCAAAAGTCATAAGGAGAAAAGTACATCGCGAAGGGACATGGAGGAGCAGGGGGTCTTCATGAGGGTAGGATGAAGTCCTGGGGATGTAGGGTAGTGCCACGCCCAGGTTGGGACTTATGATAGGCATGAAAGCTCGATATCCCAGATGCCAGAACGTAATCTTGAAAACAAATATCGGCAAACGAAACGAGGCAACTTGGAGCGTGCGCACCAACATAGCCTCGATTACTTCTCTGGGAGGTTGGTTATGGACGACGTCGTGTTTTGTGAAGGACACGATGTATGGACTAACGACTTTGAAAAAAATCGGATTTTGACCCGTGGCGTCATGGCTGCTTGCGAAGGTAAATTGGATTGTCTCTTTTTTGACAAAAGCGCTTCGCATAAGTGATCATCAAAAGCCAACCGTGAAATACGTCACCTTGTTTAGCTATCCGTGCTGTGCATCAATACACGTTTGCTGCTAAATGTTGCCTAAGGCAGAGCAAAACGACTGCTTGCTATACTGACTGTAGCGTAAAATTGATCGCTTTACTGATCACTATGGCCTTCGTCCGCCACCCTGAATGCATACCTGGAGATCATATTGAATCCCCTGTCGTGCGTCTGCGTTAACTAAAAACAATGTTTTCTAGCGTTGGCAATATAATTTATGGTTACTATTTAGTTTCTAGATGATTAGGTGTGGAGTCCGGCAGCCGTCTGGGATAACCGGGCAGCCCTGTTCAGGGATGCGTTGCCTGCCCTCGCGAGGGGGAGGGGGCTAGAAAAGGTGCCGTAAAGATCGCTGGGAACCAAGCTGTCTGTAGGCTGGCCGTGGCCGCAGACAAAAAAACACGGTCGAAACAGCCAAAACCGAAATAACAAAAACAGCAATCACACTCTTCCTCTTCCAGCTTATTCTTCTTCTTCTTCTTCTTCTTCTTCTCCTACTCCTACTTTTCGCCGCTGCAGTCGCCAGACTGGCAGGGTGAGCCCGCTCACTCTGGCAGCCTGGAATGTTCGTTCCCTTTTAGACAATCCGAGGAGAAACCGACCGGAACGGAGGAAGGCGCTAGTGGCACGAAAACTGGCGCGCTACAAGGTGGACATCGCCGCACTCAGCGAGACCCGGTTCTCCGAACAAGGCCAACTGGAGGAGGTGGGTGCCGGCTACACCTTCTTCTGGAGCGGTCGACCCAAGGCAGAGCGACGGGACGCGGGTGTCGCCTTCGCCATTCGGAACGACATCGTAGGACGACTGCCCTGTTTGCCGCAGGGCATCAACGATCGCCTGATGAGCCTCCGCCTGCCTCTCTGGGGAGGCAAATTCGCCGCCATCATCAGTGCCTACGCTCCGACGATGACCAACCCCGACGCCGTCAGGGACAAATTCTACGAGGACCTGCGTGCCCTCTTGGCGACTGTGTCAAAGGCGGACAAGTTGATTGTCCTTGGTGACTTTAACGCCCGCGTCGGCACAGACCATACTGCCTGGAGAGGAGTGCTGGGTCCCCACGGTCTACGCGGCTCAAACGACAATGGTCTGCTGCTTCTCCGCACCTGCGCAGAACACCGCCTCATCCTGACGACCACGTTCTTTTGTCTGCCGGAGCGAGAGAAGGCCACCTGGAGGCATCCTCGGTCGCGCCAGTGGCAGCTGCTGGACTATGTCCTCGTCCGGAGGCGAGATCAGCAGGACGTGCTGGTGACGAAGGCGATCGCGGGTGCTGACGGGTGGACCGACCATCGCCTCGTCATCTCGAAGATGCGTATTCGCCTACAGCCTCGCAGGAGACCACAAGGTAAACGACCCCCAGGTAAGCTGAATGTTGCCTTGTTGTGTTTGCCCGCTCACCATCTTAATTTCAGCAATGAGCTAGCTCAACGGCTAGACAACCTTCCTATCGCTGCCGCCGACGACGCCGCCGCCGCTGCCGAGAACGCCTCCGTGGAGAACCGCTGGTGTCAGCTGCGAGACACGGTCCAGTCGACGGCGCTCGCCGTCCTCGGTCGCGCTCCCCGCCAACACCAGGACTGATTCGACGACAACAACGCCGCCATCAGAAATCTGCTAGCTGAGAAGAACCGCCTACACAAAGCCTACGTAGATCACCCCACTGAGGACAACAAAGCTGCCTTCGACCGCAATCGCCGACAGCTTCAGCAACGACTGCGCGAGATGCAGGACGTCTGGACTTTTCGCAAAGCTGAGGAGATCCAAGGCTACGCGGACCGCAACGAATGGAAGAACTTCTTCTCTGCGATCAAAACTGTCTACGGTCCGCCGACGAAGGGCACTGCTCCTTTCCTCAGCGCCGACGGCAAACCTCTCCTGACTGAGAAGACGCAAATACTACAGCGATGGACCGAGCATTTCCGAGGCGTCCTCAACCGCCCCTCCGCCATCTCCGACGCCGCCATCGAGTGTTTGCCGCAAGTGGAGACCAACGTGGACCTCAACCTCCTGTCATCTCTCCATGAGACCACCAGGGCCGTGCAGCAGCTTTCCAGCGGGAAAGCACCCGGATCGGACGCAATCCCTGCTGAGGTCTACAAGCACGGAGGTCCCCAACTCATGGACCACCTGACTGCGCTCTTCCAGGAGATGTGGCGTCAAGGTGAAGTCCCGCAAGATTCCAAGGAAGCAGCAACCGGGCATCTCTACAAGCGAAAAGGAAACCGCCAAGTCTGCGACAATCACCGTGGCATCTCCTTGCTGAACATCGCCGGGAAGATCTTCGCTCGCGTCCTCCTCAATCGCCTGAACGAATATCTGGAACAGGATCTTCTGCCGGAAAGCCAATGCGACTTCCGTCGTCATCGTGGGACCACGGATATGATCTTCGTCGCCCGTCAACTTCAGGAGAAGTGCCACGAGATGCGGACCCACCTGTACTCTACCTTCGTGGACCTAACGAAAGCCTTCGACACGGTGAATCGTGAAGGACTGTGGAAGATCATGCAGAAATTCGGCTGTCCGGAGCGATTCACTCAGATAGTGCGTCAGCTGCACGACGGTATGATGGCGCGAGTCACGAACAACGGAGCTGTATCAGAGGCATTCGCAGTGACCAATGGAGTGAAGCAGGGCTGCGCACTGGCGCCTACCCTCTTCAGTCTTATGTTTTCTGCCATGCCGATGGACGCCTACCGCGACGAACGCCCCAGGATCCGCATCGACTACAGGACGGACGGTCATCTCCTGAATCAACGGAGGATGCACTTCCAATCGCGCGTATCCACAACCACCGTTCACGAACGCCTCTTCGCCGACGACTGCGCCCTAAACACCACCTCGGAAGAGGAGATGCCTGCGAGAACTTCGGTCTGGTCATTCTTTAGCCAGTGATGATTCTCAACTCTGTGAAATCTTTAAATTAATTTCGAAAGCTGCTTTCGATGTTAAAATAATCAATGGGGATTTTAACCTTCCTGAAATTGACTGGTTTTCCAATAGCTGCCCACCCAAATTCCAGCCCTTTCAAGATATTGTCAACTTTTCTAATTGGTCCGAAGCAAATGAAGTCAAAGTGCAGTTGAAATTGATGAGTTTGTTTTAGGTTTTTTTCCTGAGTTCAAAGGGGACTGACAGTGTCCAAGGGGCGCTACAATAAACCTATTCAATTCAACTGGTGCGCTCTCCAACAAGAGATAATCACATTTTAGATCTAATCTTTACCAATGACATTGCTCCTCTTTCTGTTGCTTTAAAAAAGGACCTCTTTGACAGTGACCACGTATTAATTCATTGTTGCTTACCGCTTGCCTTTTCAAAAAAGACAAGCGCCGTTCAGACTTTCATGAACTACGACTGCGTAGATAGCGACTTAATAAATAACTATATGAGACCCTTGGATTGGTGTGGCTTCCTCACTTGTAGCGATGTAACCATTCTTCGTGATGTCATGTCCAATGTTTCCAATGACATTCTAGAGTTTGTGCCGCGTAGTTATCTCAAGCCTAATTCTTCAGATTCCCTTGTTCCTCATTTTCTTCAGAACAGACTAAAAAGTTGAGGCGACAACTGCGTGACCAATCCACTAGTTCCTTATCTGTTCATTTTAGAATCACAGAGATATTTGAGATGGCCTCAAGGATGCGCCTAGCGCGCGACAGGCAAAGAGAATCAATTGCTCTCAGTGGTTCGAACCCTGGCAAATCCGTCGCTAACATCTTCCGTCATCGGTCCTCCTCTAAGCGTGGTCATGAACTTCCACCCATGCTAAATGATAAAAAAGTCTTCCTCACCGATGACACTGACAAGGCGGAGTTGTTTAGTCCTTTCTTTGCAAAACACCTTGCTACCGAGTCCGATCCGGTCCCTTTCTTTCGATCACTTTCAGATAGGACACTTAGTACAATTGATGTCTCCTCAGATCTCATTAAGAAACACATAAGCCGTTTGAAATACTCACACTGCTCAGGAACGGACGGGATTCCGAATTCGATTATTAAACAAGCGTCCGACTTTCCCATATTGCTCAGTCATTTATTCTCGGTTTATATTTCAAAAGGATTCTTTCCTCAAACATGGAAAACGTCAATTATCCTTCCCGTTTGCAAGTCAGGATCTCGGTCCGATGTTAGTAACTATCGGGGCGTGCACAAAACGCCGTCTCTAGCAAAACTTCCTGAAAGGATTATTTTCAATGAAATTCTTGACTTCTGTCTAGCTAATCGGCTTCTGAGCTCTATTCAACATGGATTTTTACCTGAACGATCCTGCGAAACATGCCACTTGGCTTTTCTTAATCTAATCACTTCTCATCGTAATGAGCGGCAGTCAGTGGTAGTTATTTACTTTGATCTTAGCAAATCCTTTGACAAGGTGCCCATAGACGTCTTTTAGTAAAATCGGAAGCTCTCGGCATTCGGCCGCCTCTACTTGACTTCATCAGGTCCTATCTGTCCAACCTATATCAGAAAGTCATGGTCGGTAATAGCTACTCGACACCCCATTCCATAACGAGTGGCGTACTTCAAGGCACGGACCTGGGTCCGCTACTCTTCCTTCTGTACATCAATGATATTTCGACTGAACTCGGAAATTCGCAAACTTTTACTTATGCCGATGACATCAAGTGTGTTTGCTCATACTCTAAGGACACCGCAAATGTTTGTGTTGAAAAAATTAATGCCGATTTACTACGCTTAAGCAGATGGGGTTCGACATGGCAGATGGAGTTTTCATCATCCAAGTGTAGTTTCATGTCTTTTGGTCCTACCAAACTACCTGGTCCAATAATTTTTCAGAGTAACCCAATCTCAGAATGCCTCACCACAAAGGACCTAGGTCTAAGTTATACAAATAAACTAGCTTTATCACCTCATGCAGATAGAATCTCTGCCAAAGCCGCGCAGATATGTGGATTCATATCGCATAATTTTTTCCTTCCGGAAATGAAGCTAAGACTTTATCAAATGTTTGTTCTTCCAGTCCTCGAATATTGCTGTCCTTTCTTCGGTTTAATGA